>CM019171.2:17422575-17833479 GCA_009739505.2 Apolygus lucorum
ATCAGATCGTATCAGGAAAAACGTCTAGGTGGTTCCAATCTGCATCACCTATGAAGTCAAACAGTTTTTGGTATTTTTTTCCATGGCAATCCTGATGTCTATATTCTCTTCACTGTCAGTAGTACCTTGCAAATCTTTCTGCTTCTCTTTGCTGATCAAGATCCAGATCACCAACAGGTGATCTGGAAAATTGTCTTTGGAATATTTGTAACCTATTTTTGTTGCATACCTGATCCTGGTTTGTTGTTTCATATTGTAGAACCTTGGATTATCCGCTTCCCTTTCCAGGTCAAGGAAATCTGTACCCCATCATATCCAGTACGGCTGCCAAAACGGAGATGCATCTGGGTGGCATGAAGAGAGACTTCGTGAGCCTGCAGGACAGGTGTCGAGCCGTCATCATCTCCACTTTTGGCACCTCGGATTTCGGCTTCACGGATTTGGACATGTCCCGTTTAGGCGTCTGTTTGCCCTTCAGTATTCGCCAGTACCTGAAGGAAGCTCTGCACAGACCGGCCGAACCCAACAACAAGATACTACGTTTTGGATTTCTAACTTAGGTACCCACCTCGTAGAAAGGGTTGCATGAAAGAGTAGCATGTACCTACCATAGTGGAAATGGATTTCTTTTCTAAACCTCCAATTCGTGCTAAAAATGATGAAACTAGTTTGAAGATCCTAAAACCTGACTTTCCTCACAAAAATGCCAGTTTCGTATATTTAACGGCGCTTTAGGAATTTGAGGTGTATTTCCGGATACTCTGTCAGTCCCACTAACCGATTTTGGACGGCCGCCCCTCAGAAGTTCTCGCTACAAATTCATTCGAATCAACGATCTATAAAGTTTCGATACTTCCATTTACCCGATAAATGGTATCCAAACAGTATTGACAGCTCGGTACTGATATTGATAAAATCTCGAAAAAGTGTTCTACTACACCTACCAAGAGTGTCATTCGATAATTTAAACTTGTTTGTTATAAATTTCATGATTTCTCCCGATGCTAGTAGTCACCTTCCTGGAAGGAATTAACTCTAATTGGACCACGGTGTCACTAGTGTTACCAAAATTAAATTTAAATTTTAAATTTAATGGACAGCAGAATTTTGTGTGGGATAATGGAAGTCTTGGAATAGAGTTTTGACATAAAATTCCAAAGAAATCGATGAAAAAATTTTTTCATTTTTTTTCATAACACCATTTTTGACTTTTAATAACTAAGACAAAATTGTTCAAAAAATTCAGTTGTTCATCAATTTCTGGATTGCAATTCAAATCTATTCAAGTTGGTGACAGCTGTGGAATTCCTTAGATGTTTTCGGTGACACTAGTGACCATCATGGTCCAATTAGGGTTAATCATATTGAAATAGGCATTGTGAAAAGAAAGTATTGAAAGAAAAGTCTCACATAGAAGAACATCAGGAATAATTACTGAAATTTTTGTCGTAGGTACCTAGGGTAAGGGCACCAGTCATTGGCCACTTAAGAACGTTATCTTCATACCTACTTTTTTTTATGGTATTTGTTTCTTTCCTGGTGTTTTACGAAGCTTAACATCCATCTAGTAAATCTAGTAAATTTTAATAATAGTATTTAATTTAATTTAAAATAGTAAAAAAAAGATCTAGTAAATTTTTTTCAATTAGTTTAGTAAAATCTGTTTTCCACCAGTCACTGGCCGGGAGTTCCTAATATTGGCCACCTTGTCACCAGTCATTGGCCACCCTATATTCATGGTTTTCTGCTTCACTGTGTCGGAAAAATTTACAATTTTTTTCCGGCAGGCAGGTGAGAAAGCCTTAAAGATCTACAGATGGAGTTGGATCTTGTAAGATACCTTGAAGGGTCCGCATTTTCAAGCTTATGTGGGATCCCCCACTAAAAAACACCTCGTTTTCTCCCACGTTGAAAGCCTGGAACCGTTTAACCCATTACTTCAGCTGTGTCCTAGACCGTCTCCTATGTCTGTGCTCAAATGTTCTCACTTATTCAATGAACTAAAAGGTCGGCTGTCCAGAACTAAACGTGGAATTTATACGTAATGAAGGTTTGGAGAGAATTCATTTACCATTCTAAGGAAAATGAATTCACTCAAATTTATTTACCATTCCAAGATTTAAGAAGAATGGAACCAATCAAACGTATTTTCTTACAGAAAGTAAGGTTCCACTGGAGTCCCTGGAATATTTTAGTACCAGAAATAATAGCTTCTTGACTAAAAATTATCTGTGATAGTTCTGAATGATTAAATGCACCATTTATATAAGCATTATTCGTAGTTAAAACCACCTGGCCAATGATTGGGGTAGGAAAAATTCGCATCATTTCAGTCATTAGCCACCCGGCCAATGACTGGAAAAATCACCCTTGTCATCATCCAGTTATTAACCGGCCATATATTTCCCACAATTTGTGAAAATTCCATGTCCTGGTGGCAGAAATAAACTAATAATTTACTAGTGACCGTGCAAACACAAGAAAAACTACATCAAATTTGAAAATAACCACACCAAACTCTTAAAACGAGTTGAGGTCTGCTTATCGTTTTCATAAGAAACAGGTGTGATGATCATAATTCTTGGACCTTCACAACTTGAAATGAGTTTGAGAGGTTTATATAGGGCTTCACTGTAACTTTCAAGATCCCACTGCCTTGTGGAATACCCACTTAAAATGAGGAAAACATTCAAAATGACCCAAGCGAGAATTGTGTGGTTAAAAACTAACTTGAAAAACTAGGTGGCCAGTGACTGGCGGGTGGCCAATGATTGGTGCCTTTACCCTACATCGTATCATGTGCTTGTTAGTGTTTGTTATTATGATTCGTTGTTCGAATGGATTTGTAGCGAGAACTTCTGTGGACGGCCGGTAAATTTCGGTGTGTGTGCAAGCACCTACCAACGATATAAGTCTTTAATCTGATGTAGGCCCGAAATGAAGTTAAGGTGGATTTTTGGATATCAAGGGAAACATCAAATATAGCGGAGAGTTCACTTCCAGAACGCGGGCAGCTAAGTGCGAGGACATCGGAGTTACCGATATGTCTCCGTGTTTACGGAGCAGCTCGCAGAACTGCTTCACATCTCGTTGTATTCACTTGAATATTCTTCATAATTCTTATTAACTAATTTATTAACTTCTCGTACTTTTTCGTTTCAGATGTTCCCCACCGTCGTATCGAAAATTCTAGTTCCAGGCAGTTGGTGCGAACTCAACTTACACATTTCGATATTACATTGTCCGAAATTGACATTCTCACATCCAAATGACTATTATGAGCTATGTACATAATTGTGCTCCCAAAAATGGAGAACGTTTAGGCTTACTCTAGTGATCGTATACACAATCGATTCGTTCGGACTTATTCAAAAAAGTAATACTCATAATTTAAAGAAATGTATTAAATTATTCGAACTAAGTCCTAACTGAGAATATTTTACCTTCTTTTATTCCTTTTCATTATTTACCTACCTTTTCAGTAGGTACGTGTATTCTTCTAGTCATGTATGCTTTACATTCTACAAATTTCCTAAAAAGTGGTTAATTTTTTAAAGCTGAAACAAATTTTTCTTCATTCAGTTTTGAGTAGTTGCTAAATAAATTGATGAGGAAAGTTTGGATGATTTATCGGGTGGAAGCGTTTTAAGGTTTTCTGAACATTTTTGGGGAAGTATTATGATTTGAATGATTTAAAACCTTCTAAAAATATTAAAATATGTTTAAAAAAATCATTATTTTCAAATTACTGATAGTTACGTAAGCTGCACAAGGGTTCTACTGGTCTTATTCCTAAGTATATTGAATTTGTGCTAGGTGATGTATATTAAAATGAATCTTCTACCGTGGATGTCTGTATGTGCCATATTATATTCATGACATACTCGTTAAATTACTAGTATTAGAGAGTAAGGTAGGTAGCTTAATACACTGATTTTTTAAAATTTTGAAATGAATTGCAAGTACCAACGAAACTCTTTAGTTGAAAGTTGGGATTGGGGTAGAACATGAAATAGTTCTCCTAGTGATACAATTTTTATTAATCTAAAACAAGATGGAACTCGAGTTTCTGTAACCAACTAAAAACTCCAAGACTATGAATTGTCTTAAAGTGATTATGATTCAAAAACCACCTACATCAAACCTAAAACATAAAAGGAAATTCTATGTTCTATATCTATGCATAGGATTACTATGCTTTGATCCTTATTGTGGAAACTATCGAGTTTTGGCTCAATTTCTTCTATAATTTGTTTGATTGAAAATGTCATGTTAGTGAATATGTAAAACAAATGGTAAAACAGATGAAGAAGGATTTTCTTTAGACCCCACTCTCAATGGTATTGATAGTATTGTTTTTTGCTTGTAGCACCACATTGTCGATCATACGTACCTACTAGACAATTACTTCCTATGTAAATATTACTTTTTGAGGAAAATTATCATTTTTAAGAGGTGCATTATTATTATAGAGAATTGTGATGAGATTGTGGGAGTGTCTACTGCTCGTCTGAAAAAATTTCAGTCCTGTAAATTGTTCACTGATGAAATCAAGGGGAAAAATATTCTTCTTCTGTGGAAGAAAATGAGTGCCTATTTTCTAGATGTATCTTTATTGTAAGTAGTGAATGTTAAGCTACAACTTCTTAACTACTCCCAGCCAGTACTTCCAACTGTGGATGGTCGAGGGAAGCTGACTGTTCTGGATCCAGCTGAGCTCCATTTTTAGATGGGGAGAAGGCTGGTTTATTCCATTGATTGTTCAATGCGAGTAAGAAGGTGAAAAGAGAGAGTTATCAAGTATGATGCTCGTGTGTGGGGGGAGGGGGAAGTTTTAAAGCTACCTTCAGGTATTTAATTTTTCCGTAGGGGGTGAGGAAATCTTTAAGATCCAGGGGTGGAAATTGGATCTCGTAAGATACCCGAGGAAACTGCTCGCACGGGTTATGTGGGATCCAAACCCACTAAAAAATCACCTCCTTATCCCACATTTGATCTCAGCCTGGAACTGTTCAACACATTACTTCAGGCTAAGTCCGGGGAGTCTTCTTAGTTTTATGCTAGGGGCCGATTCATGGATCCCCTTCGCTGCCTCTCCCGTTTTTGAAGGATTTTTTGTTCATTATTTTTACCACATAATCTGCCATAGTGGTCCAGTTTTTCTCGCTTTCCAGCATCTTTTCTATGACTGCCTCTGGGGTTGTTTCCTGTGCTGCGGAATGCAACTTCTCCCTTAGGCAGTTCCATCGCATGCATTCAAAGAATGTATGGAAATGTGTCATCATCCTTGTTCTCCTGGCTGTAGGTAGGTCATCATGTTATGTCACATCATGTTATGTAGGTAGGCGTAGAAAAGTCCGTGCCCTGAAAGGAACTGGGTTTGGAAGAAATATACCTCTCCATGCTTCCTCTGTAGCCATATCTTGATTTGAGGGATCAACCTCGCAGTCCACCAGCCTCTGGTTTCTCCTGTCCATATACCCTATCATCTTACCATGTTGAGCTCTCTCCTCTTTGGCAATCCGGGATCGCTCTCCTTGATCTCTCCTGTTGAAAATTCTCTTTCTTTTATGTGGCCATGGGATGAATGGGGATCACTCCTGCAAGGACTAGTATGGCTGGTTCTGCGACTGTTCTGTAGGCACAGGCGATGCGAAGTGCTCCTCGACGTTGAACTGTGACCATTCGCTGTCGGAGATATCCTACCTCCATGGCGTCCGCCCACACCTCCGCCCCATACAGGAGAATTGATTGCACAACAGCCATCAACCTTCAGGTATGGAGATAGACTAATCGTTATATTCTTCGTGCATTTATTGTAAGTAGCAAAAGTACAACTAGCTACAACTAAGTACCCTCCCAGTGCTTCCAACTAAGGAAAGTCAAGGTAAGCTGACTGTTTCAATTACCAGCTCTGGTGGAGAGAAAATTGGTTTTTCCAATTGATTGGTTCAGGCAAGTAAGAAGGTGAAAAGAGAAGGAGTGGAACCTAAGCTTTAGGGTGATGGCTGCTACCTTGTCGTGGCGCGAGGTGTGGTGCGGGAAAAGTGCCATTGAGTTGCGCGAGTTGGGCATCTCACTAGGTGTACTCCGTGGTGTCACCAGACGCGTTCTGCTCGGCTCATGTTTGTACTGGTTGTACTGGTTTTTATAGAGGCATTTCCCTTCATCTCTCACTCCCACCCCCACCTTCCTCATCTTCCCTCATCCTTAGGGCCGGCGTCAGGTGAGTCCTGGGCGTCCTCCCCATAATATCTTATTTATTTATTTTATGGCGTGCCCCCTCCGTCCTTTTGTCTTCGAGGGGAGATTTATTTTTTTTTAAATACACCTTGATGTGAAGTTCTTATTTATGTGTGAGTGAATGGGAGGGGAGGTGGCACTAGTGGTACTTTCAGATCTGGGAGCTTCACCTTCACAGCTCATCCCTTCGAAAGTCTTCTTCAGGTTTTCTACATCGTAATTTTATAGGGGCTTCATTTTTGGTGAATATTACCAACCCTAGAACACTGCAAATATTCAGCGATTCATAAAATCGCCCACAATCACCTACCTACCCTTAAAAATATTAATCTTCCTCAAAAAACCTTCACCTAACCTTCTAAGCTGTTTAAATGTAGGTAATTGAAGACCTTGCAGGAACAACGACCCAACTTCTACATTGTCGTTCATGATTATCACTCGTTTAGAACTTTCATGTACTCGCCCGCTATAGGAGGGACGCAAGAAATCGCTATAAAATTAGAGTTCGTTGCTCTTTGTTGCTGCAATTATCAATTAGTTACGTAATTTCTTGTTAACCATTTCAACTTTTATAAGAATCTTATTAGTTGAATGTGTTAAAATTTAATGATTATGGTAATAGCTTACAATCAATATAAAACAGCGTTTTGGGGTGATATGCCAAAATAACAGTATAATTTTGTACGCTATTACATCGCACTCAGTCAAGTAGTTCACTCGTGCACAGTGCAATGATTTGTTTTTGTACCTGTAATGTTAGTTTATAATATTATTGAATGATTAAAAAAATCAAAAAGGCTTTCGAGGATCTTCAGATGAACTTAGGATCCTAATGTAATCGATAATATCGATCGAAGATTAAAAATATTTTTCCAACGTATAACTATTTATTTAAAAAAATGTACTTTTGATATACAAAAAAAAAAGAATGAGTAGTACGAGTGTTGATTAGGGTAGATGAGTAAATGATGAATGGAATACATTGTACAGTAGGAATACATGCTAAGTGGAAATTAATCCCAATCCAGTTTGGACTTTTATCTACATATATAAGTGTGAATGGTAAAATTTTGTTTGTTTAAAATTCGTGTGCGATATTTTTCAATATCGACTGGTTATAGAAAAATGATATTGTTAAAGAGGTATTTTTTGGCCCTTGTGCAATAAACTGCAGAATACCTGCGCTTTCGGGAATAAGTCAAAGATGTAAAAACCCCGTAGGCAGGTCCGCAAAGCGTCCCTACGGACGTTGTATATAAATTTGTAGTATGAATTGAAGTAAATGCATAATTGAATTCGACTGTTAAACAAATTGCATGTAAAATATTTCACGTGAGTGAATGTTACCTATTTAGTTGATGATAAATTGGCAAGTATCGTATTTTTCAAACAAGTATTATATTGAAGTACCTGTCAAAGAGAGTATCATGTACAGGTAAAGTTGAATGTAAGGGAGATTGGGGTATTGGGGCTCACCGAGGTTTTTCATTCTGTGAACTACAGGTACAATATGACGACTGTTTCTTTACTTGTGTGGGCGCCCTTGTTACGAGTGTTCGTATATTCGCCCATTTCCAAGTGTCAGTCAAACCGGGAATGGGGTCCTCAGAATCAAACTCCTCTTTTGCCGAGCTTTCGGTGAATTTATCGCCTTCCTCAGGGCTCAAAGGATGTATTACTGTATGAGCATCACATCAGCGTCAATCAAAAAACCAGCTAGAAATTCCACCTGGGAAATGAACTTGGGAACTATTGCAGGTAAAATAAAAAAAAAGACAAAAACGTCTGCCAAGTGGGTGTGGCACATAGCTTCCTCGTATCCATAACCCGATTATATAGATGATCCGATGCATAGTAGTTAATCTCAAAACACCAATCTTTAAGTACCTTTCACTACCCTCATAGGGGACCATCTACACGCTGATCTGGACAATCCTAGAAAATTTCATCAAATTCGGATGACAAATGTAAATGTTATGGTTGTTACAAGGATTTTACGTATGCGCATGCGCAGTCGCTTCTATCAGTCAAAGGATAATGATTTTCATAGGGGACCATCTACAACCTAATCTGTAACATCCCTGAAAATTTCATTGAAATCGGATGGAAAATGTAGAAGTTATGGCCGTTACAAGGAATTCACGTTTGCGCATGCGCAGTCGCTTCTATCAGTCCGAGGATGATGATTTTCATAGGGGACCGTCTACACATCAACCCGCACAATCCCTGAAAAGTTCATAGAAATCGGACAATAACTTCGTATAGTTATGCGCGTTACAAGGAATTCATGACAGACAGACAGACAGACACACAGACACACAGACAGACAGACAGACACGGAACCAAAATTGTTCAGAAAGGTCTAAAACGCAAAACGCGAGTGAAAATTTTGATTTTGGAGAACTTTTTTTTCATCCTTGAAAAGTGAAAACAAAGCTTCCGCTACCTTGGTAGACTCGGAAGCAAAAAGGGAGGAATTTAAAACATCATGCCAGCTACAACAATACTAGGATAAACAGCCTTGGGGAAACAGTGGTAATTACATAACAATCAGTTGACTGATAATTGTTTGTTGGGTCGATCATCACACTTGCTTTTCAAGTGAAGGTAAGTTGTTTTCGATTAGTTTCTGAGTTGGGCGTAACACGTTAGGGAAAACGAGAATCTTACACGGCGCAAGAAAAACGCCACTGATGGGGAAATGATAAACACCACGCTTGCGGACAAGGGCCAGAGCTATCTCTCGAGCCTTATCGGTAAAGACGAGCACAAAAAAGTCCTCCAAAATCAAAATTAATTTGTTTTTGCTTTTAAGTTTTATGTCTGTCACTAAATACAAAGTATACAAAGTTACTATGTGATTAAATGCAATTTTGAGGGATGGGTTTAGAGTAAAGATGGTTCCCAATGAACTTCATCGTCATGCGAACTTCAAATTTAGAGGGAAGTGATAGGTAGTTGGGGATTGAAGTTCTAAACAATTGGATTATGGAGATGAGGAAGCAATATGCCATACCTACTTGGCATATATGTTTTAGTATGTATACTGTATAGCGATAATAAATCTTAATTATTCTGGTTGAATGTCTCGATGTCTATGTAGGTACCTGAGATCTTGATGATTTTTCTTCTTTTTTTTTTTCAAAGTAACTTTATTGTGGTGTACACTATCAAGTTTGCACATAATATTACAAGCTAACACACTAATGACAAGACACTTGTGGTATGCTACCCAGTGGAAGCTTATATGACTAAGGATATTATCGTAGGAACAATAATTCATAACACGTTAGGTCCGTAGCCGGTAGCCGTAACCAGTCCTAAGTCTGGATAAGTGGGAAGGAAAGTTGGGTACCCTCCTACGCGCTGATTTCGTTAAATGAGGTGTTTCCCTAACGTGTCACAAATCCTTTCCCCCAACTTTCTACGGCCTATTTCGCCTAACGTGCTGCGGCTTCTGAGTTTATTTGGAAGGTTTTCCAATTAAAGCACATATCTAATGTCATTTTCCCAAAGTTATAGACAAATTGGCCGCAAAATAGGGTCACAGCTGAAGTTCTTGTGAAACATGTCCACACAGGTAGTGGGGAGGGGATCGTGCTAAAAGATCCTCACTACCCCACTGTTGGGAAAATATTTTCCTTTTCAAATTTATCTTCTCTCAAGTGTAAAATGCTACATTTTTGTGTCACCTATTTTTCGTCAAAGTTGATTTTTAAAATTGTAATGTTCGTTTTCGGGATTCTGTTTTCAAATGTTAGTGCTGTTAGTTTTTTTTTTCTCTGGATATTTGGGTTTATTGATTGAATTACAAGTTTGTTCAAAAAAACTAAAATATAAATAAGTTCCCATTCCCCCTAAAGGTGGAAATATTTAAATTTTTTAAATTTTACTAAGTAAAATAAAATTTTTCTCTTGTGGGGCTCATTGTGTAAATCAAGTCTTGAATTACACAGTGAGCCTCACACGAGTGAAATGGGCCTCACTTTTTTTCACGTTTTCTAATATTCCGTTTAAGCCAAAAAATGTTATGGATTATGAAAATACATTCGATTAGCTACACGACTGTGGTGAGATAATCAATTTAAAGCTAAATCCGGCTTCGATATAGTCGTATACAGGTGAGCCCCAATACCCCAATTTCCCCTACCTAATTATTAGTATTAATTTTTAAAAAATTGCGTTTTACAGTTAAAAATGCGGTGTTGTAAACATGGATTCATAGAATCTGAGAGACTCGTCAAAATTGCCTATTGTATACTTTCGAACTGTGGCGTTATGATTACGATAAATTTATTATTATGTCTAAATGTATTATTTAAAATGTATGTATTCTTGACTGTTGTTTCAATATATCGTACTTAGCTGACATTTTTGTTGTCAATTACCGTTGATAGGCCAGTGATAGGGTGACACCTTTGTAATTTTGATGATACTACGGTATTTTGTGATTTTACCTGTATTTATTAAATTTTTATGTATTTTAAGAATTCGAGGCTACATATTATTATTTTCCTTTCACAAAGATCCTACTCAGGTACCATCAAGTGCTGAATTGGTAAATAGTTATAAGTACAGGTCCATTGATGCACAGATACGCTCTGCAACTGCATTATTATAATTTTTTTTTTCAATGTTCTTTGTTGCACTTATTAACAATATCATTTTGAAAATATGGACATATATTCAAAACTAAGACACATCACTGAGTTTTGTTGATTATGGTGGATGTTTCACTTCACTACTTCACAAGTAAGCTAGGTCAAGTGGTTTGGTACGCTTCAATCTTCTGATGATGTCACTTGTATCAAGGAGTTGGACAGCTTCCTCGTTGATGTGACATCTTAGCCGCTGTAGGTGTCTCACAGCTTGTCGCTTTATAGCATCGTTTGTTGTTTCGATCCGAAGCTCATGATGGAGACGTCCGTTTGACAACCGTTCTTTGCACATTGATGTCTCAATTTGACTGAGCCGTACAGTCCCAAGCTTGTTTGGGATTGACAACTTCGACCGTCTCCCCATTAGCCAATGCATTTTTCTGAATTTTAGAAGGAGTTTTTCCTTTTTTTGACATGGGCTTCCCATCCAAGTTTGGCGTCTATTGTCATGCCTAGGTATTTGGCTTCATTAGCATTCGGAATATCTTTTCCCATGAAATGTACCGGAATATACTCGATTCTCTTGTTAGTGAAATAGACATGCACCGACTTAGTTTCATTTATTTTGATTCTCCATTTCGCTGTCCACTTTTGTATGCTGGATATTGATTGATTTAACTTGTTGGTGGATTCAGCGTTACATTCTCCGACTGCCAAAATCACTGTATCATCTGCGAAGGTGGCTGTGGTGTTCATTCCAATTCCTGGGAGATCACTGATATAAAGGACATACAAGAGCGGTCCAAGAACACTCCCTTGTGGGACTCTTGCGTTGATAAGCTTTGGCTCTGAGTAGGCGTCTTATTGCTTTATTCTGAAGTAGCGATTGGTGAGATAAGACTGAAGCAGCTCAGCCACTTCAGATAGATTTTTGCGCAGCTTGTAGAGTCCCCCATGCCAAACTTTGTCAAACGCCTGAGCGACGTCAAGGAAGACGGCTGAGCAGACTTTCTTTTCCTCAAGGGCTTGTTCAATTATATGTGTTATTCTATGGACGTGATCGATCGTGGAATGATTCTGTCGAAAGCCAAACTGGTGCCTTGGAAACAGCTTACGTTCTTCGATTATGGGTACTAGTCGCTTGTGGATTAGTTTTGGTTTATTATTTTCAATAATGAACCTTTGGAATCGACCAAGAAAAAAAAAAATTGTAACACCCCCTCAAAATTTGATGGTTTACGTTTCAAGGTACGTAGAATCCAAAAATCGAATAAAAATTTGGCCGTCCGTCCGCCGTCCGCCGTACGCGGCACTTTTGCCACTTAGCATTGACCGATTTTGATGAAATTTGGTATGTAGTCTTCATATTGGATGGTTGGTGATTTTGTAGACGAGTGATCTATAAAGAAAAATAATAAACCATTGTGTAATAATTTGCAGCGTTTTCAAATAATTTTGATAATACTGGTAGAAGTGAGATTGGTCTGTACGAACTTGGCTCCGTGGATTATTTAAATGAGAAAATTTGGTTTTGAAACTCTGCTGAAATCAATTTAAGTAATTGGTACCATCAACTAACACAGTTGATTGAGAAATCAAAAAGTTCGCACTTTAAATCCAAAATATAGGTACGTATTTTTAAAAAAAATTTAGTTCGTAACACAATTGAAGTAGGTAGAAATCTTTGCTCCAAAACACCGATCTTCCAGAAAATTTATGGGTACCTAACGAGTGAATACATTAGGACAGCGGGCACTAAGTGGGGTAAACAATTGTTTCAGTCTGAATTGATGAATATGAAATAACTAAACAAAGAAACAAAGCCGTGATTTGACCGATTGACTGTAAAATGTTGGCTTGAAATAGGTCTCTTGAGTCTTTCAGAAGACATTTCTTTCAGAAGAAATTCATAAGATGCTTTCGGTAACACTAGTGACACTATGGTCCAATTAGGGTTAATACGGATTGTTGAATTTTCGATAATGTGTTGCCTTTTATTGTTAAGATTTATAATGGTGGGTATTAATTAACTAATATCCGACAATTATCCAGAGAAGCAAGCTCTTCGGGAGCAGATCTAAGGGCTTTCATATTGACACTTGCGCCACTTATCCTTCCCAATTCAAGATGATGACAGCGGCTAAACACACTTTTGACCAGGTGTTTCGAGCCTCTCCAGCTGAAGAGGAGTCGGCGGGACTTTGAGCGGCCCCGTTTGAAGAAGTCATCACCGATGATTCCATGAAAGAGACTCCTAAAAGGCGACACGATTGAGCGGCCAAACAGAATGAGATCCGTGTCGTCGAGCCCCATTGTGGTCTTCGGCGGACTCCCTTCACGGCTCTCAGGGGCAATCCGCCGTTTGAAATAGCAAAGGTCGCCGACAAGAGTTGATGATGGTGTTGGTAAGTGTAGAGTAGTATAATGTAGGTTCTCTGACGAATAATAGGAGTCGAGAAGCCACAAACCCACTTGGAGGTGACTTCTTCAATGTGCCTCTCCCTATTTCTTTGTTTGAGGTTCAACCCCCTGAAAACAAATTCGTTAGGACCAAGGTAGATAGGTATACCCGATAAGTTTGTTCCAACCATTCGAACCACAAGATACCTACCCACCTATCGAATCATTCCTGGGCATCAAGTATTGATTAACCCGATAAAGAAGGAAATGGCTTGAATTTCTACAGACCAATCAGTTTACTTTCGTTACTATCGAAAATATTTGAACGCCTCCTTCTTCCACACTTCCTGAACTACACTGGCCATTTAATCCCAAATCAGCAGTTCGGTTTCAGAGAGTCTCTGACATGTCCCTTACAGCTGCAACGCTTCACTTCCTACATAAAATCTGCCTTTAAAAACAACCCTATATGCAGGGTTACATACTTTGACGCCGAACTGGCCTTTGACCGACTTTGGCACGACGGCCTCCTTAACAAGTTAAGACCACATCTACCCAACAACTTATTCAACCTGATAACTCATTATTTGACTGGTCGAACTTTTCAAGTGACTGTGCAAGGCGAAACTTCAACGATTAGACCGATACTAGCTGGAGTCCCTCAAGGGGGGTGCCTTTCGCCGTATCTTTACACATTTTTCGGCCACGATCTACCTCTCCCCGACTCCCCGGATTTCTCAGCACTCTATGCAGATGATTTCGTTTACGCAGTAAGCAGACCCGACTCAGAATCTGTAACTGCTCGTCTACAACAATTTAGGACACAATAAAGTTAGGATTTACCTGACCCTCATCCGCCCAATTTGGACTTGGGGAACATGCTCGAAATCGGAATTCCGGAGAATCGAGCAGCAACAAAACGCAACCCTGCAAAGCCGAATCATCCATACCTCACCTTACGTCAGAAACAACACCATCTACAACGACTTCAACATTCTCACTCCCACCGAACTCCTCATGAAGCATACCAGCACCTTCATCCGTACTAACCGTGAGCAACCCAACCCACTAGCAGAAGAAGGTCTATCCTCTCCAATGCCTCGATTGACTCGCCCTCGCTTCATATTTTGTAACTTTTTGGACGCTGACTAAGAAGCAAAAAGTAATAAACAATTGTACCGATTTCTAAAACAATTTTTAAAAACCTAGTAATAGATCGTTTAAGTCACACAGGTTTATACCCGTGTTTATATATATAGATTTATACTATATAAAAAAAGTCTGCCAAGTTGGGTGGGCAGTATAGCTTCCTCACTCATTGTAACATGGACGTATAGAATCAGTTGGCGAAAAAATTATGATTCAAAGAGTTATTGAATACCAAAATATTGGCGATAATATGCGGGATAGGGTTGCAGGTATTAATGTTTATAATAGTGTTGTAAATAGTTGTGGTAACCCACACAATCCCTGAAAATTTCATCGAAATTGGTTAAATAGTTGCGGAGTTTTGGTTGTAACAATAAATTTAAAGTTCACGCATGCGCAGCGGCTATTGCTTGACCAATTTGATTGAAACTTATAGGGTGTCTCTTAGAAGTTAGTCCCTAACTAACCTCCAAATTTGAGCAAAATCGGTTCATTAGAAACCGAGGTTCCAGGAAATTAACGTTTGCGCATGCGCACTCGCTCCTATTGGTCTGAAGGTGCTGAAATTGATAGGGGACCGTCAAGGACCTAACCCGCACAATCCCTGAAAATTTCATCAAAATCGGACCACAGGTTAGTATAGTTTTGCCCGGGACAAGGATTGACCACAGACAGACCGACAGACAGACAGACACGGAACCAAAATTGTTCGGGAAGCTCTAAAACGCAAAAAGCAAGTGGAAATTTTGATTTTGGAGGACATTTTTTTTTCACTTCTTTCACGAATACAAAGCTTCCCTACCTTCGGTAGTGAGGAAGCAAAAAGGATAATTATTGTTTGTAGGTAAAAAGGACTACTTTCTCTTTGGACCAACTGCCCATTTTGAGCAGGTCCGAACAACTACTTTCTACCATTGCATCATTCACAAACATTTGTTTTTTCGTTATTCAACCATCAGTTTATCAACAGCAGTATCTTGCTTGCTGTTTTTCTGAATCCAACGATAACAAAAATTCAAAATGTTGAAAAATCGAGAGCAGTGCAATCCACGCCGATTACGGGTGATTCTCACATGAATTCCAAATCAGCTCCATCATTCCAGATCAGTTTTAGTCGTAACTTCAAGCAATAAAAACTCATGATAAATGCGTAAGGTTTTATTCAATTTTTGAAGTATAAAACTTGCTTAAATCACATTCTCATCTCTTAAAGAGTATCAACAAGATCAACATTATGCTTACATTCGAGTTGCTCATTAAAATTCACGAAAACGTACCATTTTCAACAAAACAGAATCCATTTTTCAACCTACGTAAAAGTTTTTCTTCGGAGGAAAAAGTGTATTGTCATCAATTGCACGTTATTGTGCAAACTAATTAATTATTACCTATACAATATTTACAGCACACTAAACTTACCGACTATTTAGGGGAACATCTTAAAGCTTCTTACCATACATTATGTATTATGTACAACGGTACGTTGATTTATTTACAATTCATTTACATGCGCACTTCATGCGCCTTAGCTAGAAAAAATTAATTTTTTACAGGGTTACTTTTTCGATTAGGTAGTTATTCGCGTTGATCTATCAGGTTATAATAACTATAAAATAAATATTATTTTGTAATCTATAGATATGAAATATAGGAAATGAAATGTACAGAAAACTATTGTTATAGATGGATTCATCCGTACATACATGTATCAGGTGGGTGAAGGATTCTGGTAGGGAGCAAAGTACACTACTGATTTAGTAATAGACGACTGAATTAATCAACAGCATGAACTTTACTAATAGTGAGAGTTTTGATGAAAGTCCGTTCTAAATTTTGGGGTTTAAATATTCGTAGGTACTGTATTTTGAAATCCAGAACAATAATGTATGCGTGCCTATACCTGAATTACTTCCTCACTACCAAAACAGCAACAACTAAAAATCTAATATGACGGTATGAATCATCGAATTACAGATACTCTAAATTTATGAGAACTCGGCCCTTCCTAATAGAAAACATAGCTTCCCCGTGCCCTTAACCCGATTGTATAGATGATAGCTTGTCTCATAACAACAATCTCCAGGTATCTTGCACTACCTTCATAGGCAACCATAGGATTCAAATGGAAAATAATGATTCAATTTCTCGTAAGTATTGAAAATCAAATTTCTCAGATAATTCTTAATGTTATCAAAATCAGTCAAATAATTCCGGGTTCCTTCTCAAATAACAACAAACTCAAAAATTTTACATGAGCATACGACATCGTCAAATTTAGCCTATTTATAGTGGTCCACTGGAGGTTTCTATTACTCAGTAAATAATCTATTAAAATTACCTTACAATAACTAGTAATATTTGTAATAACGTAGACTTTTGTTCAACGCAGACTTTTATTCAACCGAAAATTAGAAACTTTTGAAGCTCAGAAAGGAAGAAAAAATGGGCGAGTTTCAACTGGGGGAAACAAGACGAAAAGACAATCCAGCTAGTGTAAGCTTTTGAGTCTAACTGAGGGAATGTGGAAGTAATGAAGACGACATAACTGGGCAAATGATGAATACGGGGTGTTTCGTAAGTTACCGTCCCGTCTTTAGAAACTTCTAAAAAGGTCCCAATACAACCACAGCAACACACTTTGCCAGCCAACACTGATTAACAAAGTTCCGCTTCTTATCACTCTTAACTGCCAAGCGATTTTGCATTGAGAAGAGATTTGGACTAAGGAAGTTATTCTTCAATCAATTCTCACTACTGTGAAAATTTGACTCCGTCTTTTCCGCGGTTTTCCAGGTCAGTAAATAAATTTGCTTTAAAATTTAAAACTTGCGGAGTAAAAAATAATTGCTTAAAGCGTGAAGTTTTTGCGAATTTGAGCGACTACTCTTGGAACTAAGATTGCCTCTGAAAGGGCGAAATCGAAGATAACCTGTCACCAATTAGATTTTGCTCTCGAGTCTGCCTTAGCCAAGTTAGCGGAAACTTTGTTTTCACTTTTCAAGGTTGAAAAAAAAAATTGTTCTCCAAAATCAAAATTTCCTCTCACGTTTTACGTTTCAGACCTTCCTGAACAATTTTGGTTCCGTGTCCGTCTGTCTGAGTGTCTGTCTTCCTGTGTGTCTGTCATGAAATCCTTGTCTCAGCCATTCTACAGCCTTAACTTCTACAATTTTTGTCCGATATCGATGACATTTTTAGAGAGCCATAACTTCTACATTTCCCATCAGATTTTGATAAATTTTCAGGAATTATGAAAGTTGGGGTGGGGATGGTCTCATATGAAAATCATGGCTCCCAAATTGAAAGTATTTTCCTTTCAATTTCCTTGAAAGAATCAAAATTCAGAATTCCTTGAAACCGCCATAACTTCTACATTTTCCAACATAATTCAGAGATTTTGCGGGTTGACATGAAGAGTCCCCTACCCCTATGAGGATTGCGCAAGAGAGAGTGTACTTAGAGACTGATGTTTTGAGATTAACTACTATGCATCGGATCATCTATACAATCGGGTTATGGATACGAGGAAGCTATATGCCACACCCACTTGGCAGACGATTGTTTCAGTAATCCCATAGACACATGGCACTATTTCAGTCTATCGCAAGCTCAAAGAATCCGTATCCCGTTGTCTTTTCAGAGCTTTAATTTTCCAGAATTTCTCAAAAAGAATGGTTTTTGGCGATTAACACCTAAGTACCTACACGCAGGGACTTGCTACATGGGATGAATTGGATTGAGCACCCCCAGATTGCTTCTTTCGGTTCTGCCTTCCCCCGAGTTCCGCTGCCCTTCAGACGCTCACAAACTTCCCTCTTTTCCCAGTTCGAATACGCCCAAAAAATTTCAGTATTGAACGACATCATTTTTCAAAATTATTTTTTGAAAATGTTCCTGTTGAATTCCCTTTCGTTTTGCATTTCACAGCTTTCCCTGAGCAGTGTCCTCCAATCACCTCCTTGGAAATAAGAAGAGATCCACGATAAAACCCCAAAATGTTCACTAACGATAATTCGAATTTGAAATACGAATTTCCAAAAATATTCTTGAAACAAATGTTGACTGCCACTTTGTTTTGTTTGAAAAAATTGGTACTAGAGATTGAAATTTGGATTTTTCGTACAATTTCATGTATTTAAACAACACCTCTTCAATTTTGTTAAGTCAAAAAAAAAAAAAAAAAAAATCGCTAAATATTGCAGATAATTGATAGTAGATTACCCAGTATGACTTACAGTTTCTGTGTTTTAGAGTTTTTCTGAATACTCAAAAATTTGCGCGATGAAATAAGTATTTGGAATCGGCTGTACACATATGAAATTGTGTATTGAATAATGGGAATTTTGACGTTTGAACACTTTTATGAACTTGACAGGTCGATATCCTTTTTTCGATAGAAAATTCTTTACAATTCAGCAATGAAAGATAGTATTTCGATTAGACAAAACCAAAATTTGTATAAGTTAGGTACAGATGGGTACTGTATTTCATTGAAGTACCGTAAAAATCTTAGGTTCTGCTGTCAAACAGTGAAACCCAAAAGGAACATGCTGTTAAAGGTGTTAGCAAGCTGCACAATAGTACGTGGAGACTCATAAAAATGTTACATGCACGGCTAACAGTCGTCTATCTATTCTAAAACCTATACATACGAGGCGAATCAGACTTTTTTTTACGATACAAAATTTTGAAAAAAGTTTGTACAATAGATATTTCATTTCAATAGGCAATAACATTCGTTTTGGGGAATACATTTTTGATATAAGTAATTTCACAACTTTGCCGATCCTTTTCCATTAAATTACAACTCGACTTTCTAATTTTCGACGCATATAAATTAGGTACTACATGACGAACGATACACGTACCTGAGAGGTACATGGGCACTCCTGGTGAATGCTCCAGTTTAAATTTCCTTTTTTCGAATCAACTTACATTGCCTTACAAGCGAAACAATACACTTTCTGCCTATTCATGGGTTATTTGCCTATTTTTGTCGACAATTATCAAACAAATGGAGGTGGGGATTATAGAAGGCCTTTCAAGATTCAATTATGAGAACAAGACTCACCTATTTGATATTCAAAATAACAGACCAACAACTTATTTGATACGTTTAACATTTTTACATCACTCAGTTTTACATACGGAGCTAAATTTGTGCTAAATATTCATGTTGTATTTTAGAATACTCACACATTCCATGTATATAGTGTCTTTGTGTGAATAATAGGGTAACAACAGAGCGAGTGCTGCTTCATTTTATCCCTTTATGAATACATTCTTACTTAAGAATACAGATCCAGTGGCAAGAACAGAAATACGATCGGGTGGAACATAATAAAATGATGTGAAAAGTATCAAAAACCAGTACCAGGTTCTAAAATTATTGACGCCTTCTGTTTATCGATCTATTATGCTGCGTTACGTTTTTGTATTGCGGGTTTTACCGAGGCACGGTCGAAGGCGTTGCAGTGACAGCGATGACCTCTCATCCGGTTACCGGACTAACTGGGTGGATTTCATCAATAATGATGGAATTGAGCAAGATTGAAAAATTTCGATTTTTCGAACAGGCTCCCAATTTTTCGATGAAAGTCAAACTGTAACGTTAATTTTGAGGCTTTGACAGCCTCTAAATATTATGGGCACTAAGCGCCGTTCTTTGCCTTGAAAAAATTCCCCACCAACCGGATTTTCAAGTGCACCAAAAATTTCCAAAAAATAGCTACAAATTTACTAGACTTTTTACTAGAATTCGCATGTTGGGTATCGTAGATAAGATAGTTTTTGAAATTAGGAATTTCACCGGATTCTGTTTGCATTTTTCCTGAATAGTTAATGGTGTGGGATGGATGAAAAACGGGTTGATTTCGGAAAATAAGTCTCCTGTTATTTTTGGGAGACAATAAAAATGTATGATTTCAAAAAATTACCGGGAAAACGGACCTCTTCAACGTGAAGCGGAAATGCTCGCTGATTGGCTGTTCGGATTGCCGTCTCCTCCCAATGTGGCCCGATGGTACAACAAAATCGTGATATCTAAGGGGAAATTTATCAAACAAAAACAGGTGAAACCTAATTTTCCCCATCTTGCTTTTTCTATTTTTTTCTTCAGATTTTCGATTTCGATCTTTTTCTGGTTTTGTGAAATGTTGCATCTGGGGACTATAGATTTCACGATCTCAGCGCTTCAAGAGGCCGTAAATGAACTATTCCAGGTTGACGTCATCCTCCCGGTTTTTTTAAACGTTCATATTTTCTACACTGTTTTGTTTATTCATAAAATAGGAAGTAAGGGCTGAAAGTTTTCGAGGTGCTGAATCCGATTTTGAGGTCAAAATAGGAAATTCCTCATTCTGTTCAAATTAGACTCCTTGAGACCCCCTTAGACTACTTGGGAGTAAATCTAATTACTTTTTTTTGCTGATAAAATGTTGGTTTGACGAAAAATATATTGATTAACCAATCATGTGTCTCAAAAACAATCTTACAATTGGTGCGTGTCTGTCAGACTCTTTATACACTGGAAGTCCATCAGAGGGTTTTTACACACCATACACCATGGGTAAACCTGAAAAAGACCTCAAAAATCAGCCTTAATGATAATCTTTCTCCTTTCTCTGCTCTGGTCACCTCTGAACTCCCAGTTCTCGAATATACAACTTGCATTTCTTCTTCAATGCTGTAGCAGTTCCGCGAACTGCTACGCGGAATAGGCCTGAGGAGGCGTCGCTACTCTCCTAGACATGGAACGATCTCGGCATTCAACCCTTTTCACTGCTGGAGAGCTCGCGCAAGGGGAAGCTGAGCTGTGTCCTTAGAAAGAGAAGAATTTCAACATTCTGACTTTGCTCTATGAGATACTGAAGCCATTTTTTCTGCATTGACTCAAATCCGATGTTAATCTGGAGTAACCACAAAAAAAGGAAATTCTAGTCAATTGTCCCATGACCAAAATGCAGTTTGATTTATACAAAGCAGTCCTCGAGAAATCCATTATTGTCCATGGCAAATTTTCCAAGGATACTGAGATCATTCCAGATAGGGAAGACGGAACAAAGTATAAAAGGTTCACGAAGAGCAGAGACCCATCCGTAAAAGTTATGAAGTGTTTGGTCGAGATTGGGATGTCGTACAATTTGGTGAGGGCGTCAGGACTATTAGTCTTCGCTTGAAGATGATGCCGTACATAGTTCTCATAAAAATCCTGAACCAACCTTTTCTTGTCCCCGATAGTTTGATGCATGTGGAGAGATCGCTTAAGTACCAGGAGCAAGGCAGGAAAGTGACTAAATGCCGAGCTCGTTCCCAGTCTAGGAGAGTAACGACGCCTCCTTAGGCCTATTCCGCGTAGCAGTTCCGTGAACTGCTACAGTGCTGACAATCATGATCTATATGATGAAGATAATATATATATTATGGTTAAAAAGGATTGTCTCAAGTCCAGTCGTTAATAAGACGCCGACTTATTACTAATTGCCTTGCTGAATAAATACCATCTCACACCTACTTCGAAAAATTAATTTGTGATTTTAAATTTTGCTTTTCCTGGATTATTATGATGCATATCGTTTCCAACAAAGCCACATCGACCACTTTATGAAGTCGGGAGCGTCATTTATGACCCGATTATGTACTTACCCCACCTTATTTTAACGACTTTTTAAATAGGTAGGTATTCCGTTCGGGTCGTATTCCCTTAGCTAGCAAATTTTTTGATAATATATGTACGAGTATGTATATTTTTACATTATTAATATGGTGTTCTCGTTACTCATTTTAAATTTGCCTGAAATTCCAACACCAAGTCCACGAAACAATACAACATAATTTCAGTCGATTGAGAAATCCATCTGGAAATCCATTCAGTCGTTGAGGAACTCGTCGATGGAGAGACCGACTTCAGGGAAGAGGTGGAAAGAGCTGTTCAGATCCAAGGAGTCGAGAGCTCCTTCGGCCGAGTCTCAGCTGGACCGGTGATGCTTGTAGCCGAGGTTTTTCCTCTGGAGGAACATGTGGATTTCTTTGAAGGTCGGTCTGTCGGCCTCTTTCCGCTGCCAACACTCGCACATGAGGTCGTAGACTTCCTTGTGACAGCCGATCGGTTGAACGAGAGTGATCTGGAATAACAAAATGGCGGTGATATCCGTGGATCGCTCTATTTGTTTTATGTAAAAAGGGTCATAAACCATTATGGCATGTGTCATTATATTATTATATATTCGGCCCTCCTAGGATCTCCGGAGATGCCTACCTGAGCATATTGAATGGTGCCAACTGGTTGCCAATCGCTAGGTTCTGCCAAGCAGCTTGGCGATATAAAGCAGAGTACGTGGAACATTTCAATAGGGAAAATGTTGATTTAATTAAGTTGTTAATTATATTTATGCGTGTGTGTGTGTGAGGGAGAGGAAAACCACTTTATTGAACATTGAAGAAGGAAAAAAGGTGGACAAAGACACCAGTAGTTGCCGAAACTTCAGATTGAGTTGCCAAAAATGGTGGCTACTTGGTTACTTCATTTTCCAACGGCCAATTTTAACACAACGGATTTTTTTTTTCAGTGTGGATAATTTATCTGCGAAGAACCCTTCATTTCCATTGGTCAAAGTAGTCGTGAAAATGATGTGAGAAGCACAGATACTGCTGAATGACGCTCAAACAGCTGAACCCCTTCGTTGAGAGCGTCACATCCTGAAAATCTAGGTTATTGTTAGAATCAAAATTATACAGTAAAAACTTACCGGTTTTCCGCAGGATTTTTCATAAATCTTGGCGTTCTCCATCACCTTTTCGTCCGTGAGGTCTTCGAACGGCTGCTCGCGGGCGAACGTGAGTATTTCCCATAACGTGACTGCAAATGACCAAACCACGCTTCTCGACGAGTACTTGTCCTGGTAGAAGAATACAACAATGTTTACTTCACTAATACATACCTATTGATAAGTTATTAGTTATGGTAGTAATAACAATTGGTTTATACGGCAACCCTCCTGAAAGAAATAATTTACCGAACCACAACATCGAACTGCAATCATCAAATATCGAACCACGATCCACCACTCGGTTTATTACGGTTTGTCACTCAGACGGCAGCACTGATTCTCATGATTTTTACTTTTCAAAACTAAGTATGGCAAAGTTCAGATCGATGCAATTGTACCTTTCGTACAAAGAAGTTGCCAAAATGAAAAGTCAATGAATTTTGGTCATAGGATTATCGAAGTAGATCTCACCTTAGTAGAATAGGAAACAAGTGAGTTTGAGAAATTTCTGACTGTTGAATGTGAGTGGGTACCTACCTACTCGCCACGCCCACACGGAGAAACCGATAATTAAGAGGAGTCACCAATACTTACGAGTACATTGACTCGTACATTGACTGATTGAACCCTGATTGATTACTTGTCTCCGTTACTCTGTGATTGAACCTCTAAGACTGAATTTCTGAAATTTGTAATATATTATTGATCTACGATTGTTTACTTTACAGAAATACACTATGTTTGGAAAAAGTTTCATTTGATTTGGAAAAAGTTTCATTTGGTTTGGAAAAGGTTTCATTCGGTTTGGGAAAGGTTTCATTTGACTTGGAAGAGGTTTCATTTTACTTGGAAAAGGTTTCGTTTGGCTTGGAAATGCTACATCTAGTAAGTCGATTTTGTGCAAGCGTCTGTTATTTGGAGTCCATACTACAAGTGCCACATGTAGCAATTGGAACGAATCCACCATAGGTTCCTCCGGTACACAGCCTTTAAGCACCATTTACCCCGGGATTCAGTGGACTATGCGGAGTTGAATGGGACCGCAGGCCTTTTTCCACAGGCTGCTGACGGGTTCGGTCGACTCACCATTCCTCCTGTCCAGGATAAATTTCTTGACCCCCCGACTGAGCTCAAGGTCACACTCGCTTTTTTAGGACGTCCCACAGTAAGACTTGGGCGTCCTTATGCGATCGATCTGGGGTGGAGGAGGACAACACTCAACAGAAAAAAAAATAACCACACAGTAATCCGTTTTAGACCATTCTGAATCCAAATCCGCGAAAAAAAAACCATAGGTGTATGTCTGTGTGTGTGTGTGTGTATGTGTGTGTGTATGTGTGTGTGTATGTGTGTGTGTAACAAAATCTTGTGTACTCTGCCCAGGCCTTAGTTCTCAAACGATTTTCGTGGTTCTTTTTTCGTTTGACGCGTAATACTATCTAGTTGTGCACTACGGCGCCGGAATTTTGGATTTTGCTTTTTAAGAGGGGGAAAGGGGGGGTTAATGCTTAAAAAACGTGCGTTTGCGTGCATAATCTTGTAAACTCTGCCCAGGCGTCAATTTCCAACCGATTTGCGTGTTTCTTTTTTTGTTTGACTCAAATAACTTCCGAGTTGTACATGATTTTACCAGAGTACCAAAATTCGCAAGGGGAGGGGGCGAGTGGAGGGATAGTATTCACAAAATATCCGAATTTTCAATATTTTGGTTCCTTTACTACTTACTAATTGTACCCAAGCTTTGAAATTGAGGAAAAATTCTCATTATACCTCCGAATTTTTTTGAATTATTCTCTGTGCCACCATGGAACTAATAGTGGTGCCACCATGGTGCCATGATGCCATAAACCGCTTATTTCATGGTTTTTTTTTTGTGTTTCACCTTGAATATGGATGTGAACCTCGACGGACTACCTACTAAAACTAATAGATGAAGGATCAATGTTACGACGTATTTCCGCTTTGGTGCCAGACTGGCACCATTGTTGGCGTTGGAGAGGTGGGGGGGGGGGGGGTGAACTCGAATTCGCATGTTGGGTGTCGTAGATCATGGATTTAAAAATACTCTGCAGATTCGAGGCTCCCATGCCGCTAGAAATGTTATGGTGGATAATGGTGAGGGGGGGGGGGGTCACTATTTCTTGCCTAAAGTAATGAATAAATTACATCGAGTGAAACAGTTTTATCGCTTACCAACTGGTTTAACTGATCTAATGCTTATCCAATGGGACGTCCCCTGGAATGCATGCATTACTAAACAATATGTTTGGGCATAATCTTGTGTACTCTGCCCAGGCCTTAGTTCTCAAACGATTTTCGTGATTCTTTTTTCGTTTGACGCGGAATACTATCTAGTTGTGCACTACGGCGCCGGAATTTTGGATTTTGCTTTTTAGAGGGGGAAAGGGGGGGTTAATGCTTAAAAAACGTGCGTTTGCGTGCATAATCTTGTAAACTCTGCCCAGGCGTCAATTTCCAATCGATTTGCGTGTTTCTTTTTTTGTTTGACTCAAATAACTTCCGAGTTGTACATGATTTTACCAGAATACCAAAATTCGCAAGGGGAGGGGGTGAGTGGGGGGATAATATTCACAAAATATCCGATTTTTCAATATTTCGGTTCCTTTACGGCTTACTAATTGTACCCAAGCTTTGAAATTGAGGAAAAATTCTCATTGTACCTCCGGATTTTCATTTTTTTCTCTGTACCACCATGGAACTAAATTAGTTCCACTATTAAATAGTGGTGCCACCATGGTGCCATGATGCCATAAACCGCTTATTTCGTGTTTTTTTTTTTTTTGTGTTTCACCTTGAATACGGATGTGAACTTCGACGGACTGCCTACCAAAACTAACAGATGAAAGTTCAATGTTACGACGTATTTCCGCTTTGGTGCCAGACTGGCACCATTGTTGGCGTTGGAGAGGTGGGGGGGGGGGGGGGTGAACTCGAATTCGCATGTTGGGTATCGTAGATCATGGATTTTAAAATACTCTTCAGATTCGAGGCTCCCATGCCGCTAGAAATGTTAAGGTGGATAATGGAGGGGGGGGGGGGTCAGTATTTCTTGCCTAAAGTAATAAATAAATTACATCGAGTGAAACAGTTTTATCACTTAACAACTGGTTATACTGATCCAATACTTATCCAATGGGACGTCCCCTGGAATGCATGCATTACTAAACAATATGTTTTGGATTCCCTTCTCTCGCACTAATTATCTTTACAATAACCCTCTCTCTTCGCCAAGAGAAGCAAACTCTTACACATCCATTTGCCTAGACATCGACTTCTTTAACCAATCATTGACCCTCATACGTCGAGAAAAATTGGATCATATTCTATATCAAAATAGCCCAATTTAATTATTCACGAACGATAAGTGTCATTTCATTGCCATAATATGGAACAAATCTCAGCACAACAACAAATTTTTTTTCTTCAATTTTCTAATATGGACAGTGTTATAGTAAATCAGTTATTTTCACATTAAATATTTGTAGCAATAATTATGTTTACATTGTATTGGGCTTTCCCGTTTCGACGAATAAATAAATAAATAAACAAGCATAATAATGTTCCTACGAGTATGTAGCTCATAGCACCGACTTCAGAGAAATGATGTGGAATCAGCAAGATGTCTTGATATTTTTTAAATGCTACGTCAGATGACAAATTCAGCAGGCTCCAAAGTCGGACTCACAGTGTATTATGAGATGACGTTTTTCCTGAATGGGAACTAATATATTATATGGGGAAAACGTATTATATTTATATTATTATTCCAACCTCTAAGGTCACGTTTCAAGGCCTCCTAGGGTATGCACCAATCAAGTGTTGTAACGTAGAATAATATTCTACATAATATTAATATGTAGGTAAATTCATTCTTCTGCTCCTTACCATAATGATGCTCTCCCAAGCCATCCATCTGATTGGACAATCTCCTCGTCCAGGCAGCTCAAAATAATCGGCTGGGTACACGTTTCTAGAGACTCCGAGGTCCGCTATTTTGACTCGATAGTCCTCGCCGACTATGCAATTCCTGTATAATAAATCGGAAAAATCATTAACGTTTTGAGAGTACAAAGGAAAAACGTCATATAAATAAATCATACTCTACTGCCTCATTTTACAATAGTCAAGCGAGATACCATAATGAGGTTAAATTAATTAAATTTAAATCAAAAATTTAAATTTAAATTTTGAATCAAGTTAAAAATTTTGAAATTTTGAAAATTTTAAGATTTAAATTTAACATTTAAACTTAAATGTATACGCACAAATTTAATTAAATTAAAATTAAATTTAAAAAAAAATTGAAATTGAAATTTTAAATCAATTAAATTTGTGCGTATACCTCTAAGAATGCGTTGACAGAATTTTCTTCCAGCCTAGTTTCCCCTAGGTACCTACCTACCTATTAGCGGCTAATACTGTGAATAATACTGTGAACAATTATTTACTTCTTTGATGTACTGTGTTTCTTATTTACATCTTCATTCTTATCAACCATAATTTTTCAAGTTTTTGCTTGAAACACAAAAAATGGACCCTGACTCGTACGCTGAATGGATTAGAATTCGATTTACGTAGACTAGGTATACATTTTGAGGAAAAAAGCTATAATTGGCAAGGCTACATCACTCGATTATATGGTGAATCATGGCGGTAAAGAACTGCTCATAGTTATTGACCTTCAAAACATCACATTTTAATTTTAAAATGTATTAGAATAAAATTAAAAATTATATGTGAAGTAATGTATTAACAGCATTTCCAAAGATGAATTCGAAACACCATGTTTTCTGGAGGTAGCAGGCATTACTTGTTTTCTCAATTTGTATCAAACTTGAGTAGAAGAAAGATTAAATCTTGTGAAATTGGCGTGATTTGGAATTTTAAACAACCTGACTCCAAATTTATCCGATTCCCGGTTTCGGCCTGACGGTAAAGAATACTCATAAAATCAAAATGTAGATAGTTGAAGAAAATTCAGTGGGGTTCCCTCCTCTACCTGGAGGGTAGCCTACTCACCGGGTAGCCAGGTCATTGAGGATGTAGTTGTTCTGCTCCAGGTATTTCATACCTGCGGCAATTTGTGTGGCCATGTAAATAAGGCATCCATAGCTGAGAAAAAAGAAAACCTTTTGATGAATTTGGTACATTAGTAAAACTTTAATTTTTAGACTTCAGTAACTGTAAGACATTACAATACTAAGACAATTATACTAGTTGCCTATTTGAGAGTATCAATAGGTCGGTATTGACTGAAATAAATAATTGCGAGTACATTAGCCGGAAAAGCCATTTTGGTTTATTATTTTGAATAATTTTAGTTGAAACTAGGAACCATTGAGCTGGTATATCATACTGCTGACTGCTGTTGGGAAATTATCATCAGCAGGGCTTCATACAAGTTTCCAGTTTACCCAACGGTCAGTTTTTGACGCTGTTTACCAGTGTAGTGAGTCATATTGACAGCTTTTCCATCACCAGCATAGAATTAGACAATTTCTGCTAAACATGATCAGAATCACTACTACGTGTTGCATTATTTTAGTTCATGAAAATTTATTGGGAGCCATCTCGTTGTTTTCCATAAATTGCAAATAAGCGGGATTTGGACTCGAGAACTTTTCTCATGTCAACGACTCCGCATTTTGAGCGTCGCATCCTGAGCATGTTGGGTGAAAGAGGGCAAGGACACAGTTACCTACCTGAGGGTCTCAGCATGGGAATGAGGCAGGTTAGTGCTCTCTGCGACGTGGTTTTGAAGGAACTGGTAGAGATCTCCGTGCTCTGAATACTCCATGACGAGGAGATGAGGCTCCTTCTCCAGACAGGCTCCCAGGACGCAAGAGATGTTCTCCTGGTTCAGAGGGAGCATCTCTTCCATCTCCCTTTCGAACTCTTCCCTGTAGAAATAAATACGATTATGGTATCACCGTTATGATTGATAGCTTTTTTGTTATTTTGAAGAACGCAAAATAAATATGATTAGGTTGGAAGCACTAATATTAGTGACACGATTCCTAATGATGAAACTTCAATTTAAAAATCTAATAATTATAGACAACGGGACAGGTGAAACTAAATAAAAACTTGTAAAAATAAGCTATTGGGCCACTATAGGTACTCGAAATTGGCGTCATTCTGTTGATAAGAATGTAGTTATTGAGGTTGGCTGGCTCTACTAGTTTTAATATAAGATGAAACTCGGCTGGCTGTAATGGGGCCTGATTTTTTTTTTAAAATTTGTAATCGAAAGTAGACCTCATCTTGAGAATTTTGAAACCAGCCGTTTTCTTATTTGGATGAGTAGATTTTTTTAAACGATATTTCAAAGTTCGAAACTTTGAAAAATCATAGAAAAACGTCTTTTTACGCTAGAAGGTCGCGGTTGGTGTCAAAATTCTCAGAAAGAGGTCTAGTTTGTATTTAAAATAACAATAAACAGTTTTTCCGACCCATGCGCACACCCCATTGTGGCCGATGACAGCTGTATGCTGTATCAGTTTTCAGTTACTCCAGCGACATTATCCTTATGCCGAAGGAGGAATATAAAATTCTTCAAAATGAATCGATTTAAATCGTATCGATCTTTTAGAAAAGAATCGAAAAAATTCGTATCGATCTTATAGAAAAGAATCTAAAAAAAAGTTGGTAGGTAAAAAATAATGCTGCAAATCTTTGCCAAAAGGTTGAAGGGTTGAAATGTTCAGAAATGCCCTAGTAGGTAGTAGGTAGTAGGTACCGTTTCCATTATTCTGATCGATATGTTAGGTAGGAATCGTTTATGGTTTTAGGAGATTGTAATATAATCTATTATAATAGTATATATAATTATAATAGTATATAATATATACTATTATAATTATATATACTATTATATATATTATATAATAATATATAATATAATATAATTATATATTATATAATAATATGTATAGATATTGTCTACATGGATCATAATAACTGCAATATCGACTTTATGAGAGATATGAATCAAAAGTGGAAACAATCATGACGTAAAGGTTTATAAAAGTACCTAATTATGATTATGATTTATAACTATTTTGAATCATGAGTTATTGAAGTAGGTGTATAATATACACATATTATGTATATACATATTATGTATATAGGACAAGAATTTATTCCAACACTGATTTGTTAATTGAAATCATATGACGAAACTTCGACTAACTAGGGTAATGTCACCAGTAGCAGACATGTTTTAACATGTTTAAAAACATCACGTTCAGGTTAATTATAGTTTCTGGGAGTTAATGTGTTCAGCGTTTAGCAGCTTTTGGATCCTCTGAATTAATTCATCCTATCTTCGATCTCACAACTTGGGACTATCTGTTACTGGCCCCGTTACCCTATATGTTTTGACAATAAGATGATAACTGCCTAATTAATAACCAAGGTTCTCACCTCAACGAAATGGGGGCCTCTTTGTGAAGAGCTTTGACGGCGACGTATTTACTCGAGTGGGAGGAACGTACCCAGCTAGGTGTTCTAAGAATTTCGAAGAGATGAACCTGCAATAAGAAATAAAATATCGTTAATGTGATACAAAAAATATACCTAATTCACAAGAAGGTACGCCAACTGGATTCAAGGTATTTTCACGGAGTGACAGCCCAGAAAATTTGATTAACCAATATGAAAGCAGTCTGCAGTAGCTATTTGAACTATTCTGGCAGCAGGGAAGACAATTAGATTTATCGAGTCAGGCAAAACATACATAAATTACATAATACACAAATATTATTATATTGGCTTTCTCTTAATTATAAATAATTATATTTATTTTGCCATTCTTGAGAGTACATTTATTTCTTCAAAACGATAAGGACTTTAACTATGACTGGGACTTCACACTAGAAATTCAGCGGTTTTCTAGTATCTCCAGTAACGCAGAATTACTCGACGACGATGATCAAATTATTGTAAACGAATGTTAAGGTGAATTTGCCGTTTAAAATTTGCCAATTTTTTGACAAGTTAAGAAATTTTTAGTATATACCTACTTTTTTAAAAGGGGTTTTCAATTATTCTAGTTTTCAGTTTCAGATAGGGTTTTATTTATAAAAATTTAGTACCAAGTTGCTTACCGCGGAAATAATTGTATACATTCTGTTAAAATTTTGGTTTTTTGTTATTTTGAGAGTTTAAATAAAGCATTACTAAATTGTTGAACTTCTCAAATAATAATTTTGGAAAGAAAAACTGACAATCAAAGGTCGAAATTGATTTTTACAGCAAGTTATTGGTATTGGGTAAAAACAACCTCACTAAGTAGTTACCGTTGATGCGAGCAGTGCCAATCTAGGATTAAAATTGATCCTTCCTATAATAATAAGTTTCATAATGAATAGGGGCAAAAAGAATGGTTTGATGGTCCTGATTTTATTATGATGTTAAGTTATGAAGACAATACTTTGAAATCACCTCTTATCCCACTGAAACCGAACACAAATTTATTCTAAAATGATAGTTTTGAACACCTAATCTAAAAAATCTAAAAAATCGGAATCGGTCATATTGAGCATTAAAAAATTGCTGATTAAAAAAAAGGAATTGCTGATTCAGCATTAAACATTTTTTTTAAAAACAAGACCTCTTTAGGGTTCGTTAAAAAAAATTAAAAAAAAAAAAAATCTTAAAATCGTCTCGGAATTTTTAAGATTCTTTTTAGATGGCAAGAGGGATGTACCTCAGTTTCATCCAGGGACGAATCTTGACGTTTTTTCACAACTTTTACTTATGAACTCCTTCTAAAACGACCCACCTCTCCAAAATGTCCGAGCCCCAGCTTAGAAAGATACTTGAGATCAGCTCTGGGTATGCTGTTGAGCTGAATATCAGCGGTTCGCGTCTCGCTGGGCGGATGCAGGATCTGTCCGTACGCTGAAGACGTGGAACTGCTCGAGTGAGCCACGGAAGGCGGAGGCGATCCTGGCACTGGCGGAGCCTTCTGGAAGAGGAAAAAGATAACGAATACACTTTTTGCCTAATCTGGTGCAGAAAACATGAATCGGTCTATTCACAAACTGGAAAAACGAAATTCAGCGTTCCTTTTCCGTTTAGTCGTTAACCCTAATTGGACCATGGTATCACTCGTGTCACCGAAAACCTCTCAGGTAAATTTAATGGACTGCAGAATTTTTTGTGGGCTATTGCAAGTCTCAAAACAGAGTTATGACAAAAATTTCCCAAGAAATTGATGAAAAAATTAATGGACAGAGCTATATTTTTTGAACCATTTTTTGTACATTATTAGAAGTCAACAAATTTTGTTGACTTCTAATAATGTACAAAAAATGGTTCAAAAAATATAGCTCTGTCCATTAATTTTTAAATCGCGATTTGAATAAGGTAGTTAATCTGGTAACACCTTGAGAGAGCTGTGGAGTTCCTGGGATGTTTCCGGTGACACTAGTGACACCATGGTCCAATTAGAGTTAAGAAAATTGTCAAAAATATCTCAACGGTAATTTATTCAAAACAGTAAAATTCTTTCAATCAGTGTCATAGATTTTTATTGAAGGCAATTAGGACATTTTAAAATTTGAGACAGAAGAGATGAAGCTGATAAACAAATGGAGGTTACGCAGATTGGATCAGTTTCCTCCTAGATATTATTAATCTAACAGTACTGAAGAGTCTCTATAAGATCTGGTTCCGATCTACCCACAACACCCTGGCTGTGCAAGTCATGTAGATACTGATAGTGAAGACATGAGGTGGACGCACTGGTGATGTAAGTAGCTGATTTGGAGGTCAGCACTCATGTAGCTGCTACAGCTCGCCAAGTCAGGAGTGCTGACAAGAGGAAAGGCCTCTTCATCAACCAAGATATAAAACTTACCTACTTTAGTACACCTCCATGGTAGTGATGAAGCATTGTCTACCTTATAAATTTACCAATATCTGTCGTTATTAAGACCATGGTCTCATCATTTACCTGGACGATTTCCGTAGCAGCGTAGTACTTTTCCGGTGGGGGAGGCACCGGGGGAGGTTTGGGGAAAAAATTGTGGAGCGCGGGGAGAGTCCTCATCGGCGTGGGAGGAGGAACATTCGTGTGGAAGCTGCCAGGCGGTCCCTGGCTTGAGACTAGAGGAACAGCGTATTCCTGCACGATGTCTGGAACATCTGCAGAGAGGAGATACTCATTGAAAACATAGATTAGACATAGAAACTTCAAGCTATGGTGCTCTTCTGTTCAAAGCGAAGGTTTCTATCACGTACAACAACAAGATGATTGACTAACACTGGCAGGATGCAAGAAAGAAGAACATTAGTGATAACTGGGATTCGGATTCTTATGGTTTTACACATTCTTTTCTAGACAATATATTAGCAATATTGAAGAAGAAGTGTTCAAATAAGCAACTTTTGAACCGGTTAAGCCTGCTTTTATTTTACATGTTTTCACATATTTCGCTGTAAATATATATTTACAAATATCTAACTGAAAAAACCACTTTTTTTTCATTTCGAGCAGTTTTTCATAATTTTGAGGAAGATTTCTTCGTTCGAAAGATGATAATTTCTGTAGAGAGTGCACATATGGTTGTCATAGCTGAGAATCACGGATCAAGGGCTGTGAACCACAGTCAAAGCCCCTCACCCATTTTCAGCCGATGTTTCGGTTTATTAGAGAAATGTTGAATCATAATCTAATTCAAATCTGACTTTAATTTTTTCCCATTTTGGCTTATTATTTTCAATAATAAACCTTTGGAATCGACCAAGAAAATAATTTTTTTAACCCCCTCTTCAAGATTTGTTGGTTTACGTTTCAGGGTATACGTAGAATCCAATAATCGAATAAAAATTTGGCCGTCCGTCCACGGTACGCGGCACTTTCCACACTTAGCATTGACCAAATTGACCAAACGTTCAAATGTTAGCTAACCGAAATACGATCGATGTTTTTCTTCAAGTTGATTGGTGGTAACGCAAAGCCGTGTTCTTTGCAGACGAGTGATCTATATAGAAAAATAATAAACCTTTGTGTAATAATTTGCAGCGTTTTCAATTGTAATTATGCGTCCTTATTCAATATTTCATTACCAGCTTTATCCTTGGAACAGAAATGGACCGAATAATATTTTAAATTATTAAGTATTCATTATTGAATAAAATGAGCTTTCAAAAGTACACGAATGCGTGTTGGAATTGTTGGCGGTGGGCAACCATGATTTTAACAGCTGGGATGATTTTGATGGGTATTTTAGCATCGCGCTTTAAATGGGAATCCCTGCGTTAGAATTTAAACCTTTCCATGCAATGTCCGAGGAATGAAACATTTTTACAATCAACTCATTCGAAACTTACAAAATTCACTTACAATTCGTGGTGTTTACTACAGGGAGGGGGGATTGTATACAAGAGATCATCATTTCATAATCACTTGAATGAGCGAGCGAAGCATGCTAATAGGCTGTTGACAATTGACATAACCATAATATGACCGATTATAATACCTGTGTATTCAGCGCTGCGGTTAGAGGGGTGAAATCCGTACATATTTGCGGGTGCAAACGGCTCGTGGTAGAGGATGCCCTTTTCCCCATCTTCATTCCCCACCTGACCGTACACGTGACCTTTATTAGCCACCATTTCTGTCATCTGCAAGCAAAACGATTCGAAATTATTGAATACATACTTTTTGTAATATAGATAGAGACATCCGACGAATTTGGTAATAATCTTACACGAGCTAATTTTTCAACAGCAAAAAACAACAGCATTTTTTTTTTTTTTCTTAACATCTCTGAACTGTTTTGCGATGATGCGTGAGGACACTCCCCTGGATGGAGGACACGAGGCTTTAGTCACCTTGCAGACCTCGCTCTAGTAAGTGCCCTCCTCTCTTATTCATATTTTGCGGTTTTCCTTTGATATCCAAAATTCCATTTTCATTCATTTCGGACCTATATACGATTAAAGAGTCAATCTATATAAACTACACTCCGATTTGCGATTGAACCATACCCTATTCATACCAAAATGTATTCAGTAATTAATAACTTTAATTATATTTGAACTATTGGGTAGAAATACTAGCTGGTTATTCCATCAGAATATTTCCAACTCCATTTCACGTACTAGACACATACTCTAACAAGGTAGGTACACTTCTGGAAATGGAATCTTTAATTAGCCTAATTGGACAGCCTACAAAGAGCGAAAACCTCGAATTACAGACTTACTGCTTTTTCGGTGGTGAAATGGTCGGTAGAGGCGTGGCTCATGTTGGACTTGATGGTTCTTGAGCGAACGACGATGAAAGCTATTGCTGCCAGGAGAAGTAGAATCACAGAAGTCAACGCTCCAATGAGGAGTCCAACCAGTTGTTTAGATTCAGGCTCTTTTGGTGCTGCACTCCCGCCACTTAGAACACTACTGGTACCTACTGAAAAATATTAAAAAATTGAAAGTTATCTGCGAAGGAGTAGATAATATTACCTGTGGTACCTTATCCTACATCAATCTTCTGTATATTTCCATACACCATCACTCAATTCGAGCAGCGTCATCAAGTTTGCCACATCAGTCTTGGATGACCCTCATCCTCAAACCTGCAAGTGTTTAATTCAACATTCTTTTGAACCGCCAACCACTTCACTAATCACTCAGCCAACCTTCACTGATGAGTTCGAACTATCATCTCATGAGTGACGAATTTACTTCCATCTCTTAAAGAACTGAATACGGAATACAGGCACTGAACATGCTTTCTAGAGGTCAATGAACAGGATCCATTTTTCTCTGTCATTAGCCTTAGCATTTTTTTTTTTCAAATTTTGTTGCACTAAGCAAAAACTTATTAACATTATCATTTTGAAATTAGAATAAGATACTTCAGAACCAAGTGCTTCACTGAGTTTCGTTAGCTTTGACACTTCTCTAATCTCTTGTACTTTGTCTCATCTGCAAACAATGTCGAGAGGTTTTATACGTCTTCTGGTGATTTCACTCATGTCGAGGAGACGGCATGAAATGTCAGCCGATGAAGATGTCGCACGGCTTGTCGTTTGATGGCCTCGTTGACAGCTCATAGTGGAGACGCTCATTTCGAAAATACCGTGGCGCGATGATTATATTTCTCAACACAGTATTTTGAAATTTTTGGATGATTTTTCGATTCGATTGAGCCGTACCAAAGCTGCGCTCCGTAAGTCCAGACTGGCTTTAGTACTGGTTGTACAGTGGTTGTAAGCTTATTCTGGATAGACAGTTTTGAGCGTCTATCCATAAGCCAGTACACTTTTCGAAGTTTTAGTACACATTTCTCCTTCTTTTTTTTTCTTGACATGGGCTTTCCGCCGGAGCCTGGCATCTAGCGTCATATAATACTAATATTAATAATAATAATATTTATTGCCAAAAGACACTCAGATAAGAGGTAATCCTGGGTTTTGTGATGTATGGTGTATGAGACTTGAGTTTGAGCTCGGGCAGACATGTAAGTTCCTTCTCCAACTCTATACCTTTTACCCATTGGGTGTGATTATCTACAGCCAGCTTCAGTAGAAGGTCGTGGCAGTAGAGAATTGGCAACATAGCACGGAGTCATCCAATATCCACTAGGGGAGCAGTATCACTTGTCTGTTAGGTTGTCACTGCAAGAGTGACAACAGAGTAGAGCAACAAGTCATGAATAAAGTAGGCAGGAGTAAGACTATGGTTTATTGGAAAGGTATTCCGTAACAATATAAAATTCATGGTAGATAAGAAATGATTTTGATTGCCGTTTGAACGTAGGAAGTGTTGATGGGCTGATGATTTGTTGGAGATATTGCGTATAATGAATGAAGAGTCTCACTGCATTGTATTCAAAGCCACGTTCGAAAAATTCAAATCTCGTGTCGTGTGCGTAGTAAATTTTGCTGTCACTGAATAGCCCTTGACGTTTGGTTATAAAACATGATGCTTCGTAAATGTATAATGAAGGGAGAGGAAGAAGCCCTTCTTTACGAAATAGTCCACGACACTGGATGTCCCAGCAGTATACGGAGGGCACGCTTCTGAATTTTGAAGATTCTTTCTAAATTGTTAAGGCTCATCCAAAAAAAATTCCATTGAGAGGAAAATCCCATGGTAAGCAGTGAGCAAGGTTTTTCTTGATAAGACAGGTCGAAGCTTCCGAAGACAAAAACATATTGTTTAGTAATGCATGCATTCCAGGGGACGTCCCATTCGATAAGCATGAGATCAGTTTAACCAGTTGTTAAGTGATAAATCTGTTTCACTCGATGTAATTTATTTATTACTTTAGGCAAGAAATACTGACCCCCCCCCCACCATTATCCACCTTAACATTTCTAGCGGCATGGGAGCCTCGAATCTGAGTTCACCCCCCAACCACCCAACGCCAACAATGGTGCCAGTAAGGCACAAAAGCGGAAATACGTCGTAACATTGAACTTTCATCTGTTAGTTTTGGTAGGCAGTCCGTCGAAGTTCACATCCGTATTCAAGGTGAAACACAAAATAAGTGGTTTATGGCATCATGGCACCATGTCCTGGCACCATGTTGGCACCACTATTAGTTCCATGGTGGTACAGAGAATAATTCATGAAAATCCGGAGGTAAAATGAGAATTTTTCCTCAATTTCAAAGCTTGGGTACAATTAGTAAGCAGTAAAGGAACCGAAATATTGAAAAATCGGATATTTTGTGAATATTATCCCCCCACTCACCCCCTCCCCTTGCGAATTTTGGTACTCTGGTAAAATCATGTTCAACTCGGAAGTTATTTGAGTCAAACAAAAAAAGAAACACGCAAATCGGTTGGAAATTGAAGCCTGGACAGAGTTTACAAGATTATGCACACAAACGCACGTTTTTTAAGCATTAACCCCCCCTTTCCCCCTCTTAAAAAGCAAAATCCTAAATTCCGGCGCCGTAGTGCACAACTAGATAGTATTCCGCGTCAAACGAAAAAAGAACCACGAAAATCGTTTGAGAACTAAGGCCTGGGCAGAGTACACAAGATTATGCCTAAAAACGCACGTTTTTCGAGCATTAACCCCCCCTTTCCTCCCCTTAGAAGGCAAAATTCGAAATTCCGGCGACGTAGTGCACAACTAGATAGTTTTTCGCGACGAACAAAAAAAGAACCAGGAGAATCGGTTGAGAACTAAGGCCTGTGCAGAGTACACAAGATTTTGTTACACACACACACACATACACATACACACACACATACACACACACACACACAGACATACACCTATGGTTTTTTTCGCGGATTTGGATTCAGAATGGTCTAAAACGGATTACTGTGTGGTTATTTTTTTTTCTGTTGAGTGTTGTCCTCCTTCACCCCAGATCGATCGCATAAGGACGCCCAAGTCTTACTGTGGGACGTCCTAAACACACGCTACTCAACTTAGATTGGAGGTCAGTAACATGGGTGTGAAAGTTGAGGTGCTCGTCAACTTGAACACCCAGAAAGCTAGCTGGGGATGAGAAGAGGCGATCAATTACATCACCAGTCAACGTAATTGAAGGATTAGGGACTCCAAGGTTCCACGGTCGAAGCCAAACACATTTTTCCGCATATTCAGAAGAAGATCATTTTGGTTTATCCAATTCTCGAGATCAATGAATTTTTCCTGAAGGGTGCAAACATACCAAGGTACTAGGTCTTATTGGCGTAGGGAACAATCATTGAGAAAAGCTGGTACGTTGTCTTAGCATGAACAAGATAGTTGGAAAGAACCCAGACCCTCTCATCAAGGTGGTGATCTTTCAAATTATTCTTCATCATCTTATTCAGCAGTTAAACTGTGGGATAAACCAGTATACACTTTTTTGTCTCGATAATATTCAGAAATACTGCTGTCTCAAGGTGAAACGCAGCATCCATCTAAGGGTACAACTGAAAGTAGTGAGTGCGCACACTGAAACCATCATGAGTGAGATTCTTCAAAGGAAGGAAGTGATGATGGAAAAATTCATATACCTAGTTCCTTTACAGAAAACACCATTTCGGACCAATATACTCCTCAATCTAGCTCTATCTCTCTTCCCACTCATGAATTAACCGTGAAAGAACAAAAAACTTGATGTACCTGCTTTGCCAGGCTCGTGCTTTGGCTGAATAGAGTGCACTGCATCACGCTGAAGAGGGACGTCCTTACCGGAGTCCTGCGGTGGTACACCAACGTAGTTGTTTTCGAAATACTCTTCTGTCACGTTACCAGGGACAGCAACTGCAACAATAAGTTCATAGTTATTGCGACAAAATCGAATTTTATATACCTACTAGATGTATCAAAAGACTGCTTCTGCAAACAGCAAGTTGTTTCGAGGCGTTGTGAGAGTAGCGTAAATCCTCCTACTATATTTATGTATGTTTGAAAATGGAAATTGATTTGACTCTGAAAAGTTGATACAACTGCACTTTTCTAAGACACTGACGTCATTGCATTCTCCATTGTTGGAAGAATCAGAAGGAATCCTGTCAATAAAAACTACCTTTGATAGGATGCTGTGGTTGGTATCGAAACTCACTTTCATTTCGAAAAATATACCTTTCTCACACGCTATTTGGTCTGTAGTTGAGTTATGTCTAGGACTACTCAGTCTTCAACAGCGTCAGAAATTGGGAGAGAAACACAAACATGGAGGAGCTTCACCCCAGACAACCTTCGCGTTTCCCAACTAATCACAAATTATACTGGACAAGAACTTGTGCTATTTATTGGCCCATTCTGATTATAATTTATCGTCTCATTAAATACCTTGGACAGTTACCTCCTTATAGAGAGTTTAAAACCGTCTGAGCCTCGTAGCGAACGAGAACCTGTTTTCTCACATTAGCAGCCGATTTATGTAATTCGTTGTAAATAAGGAGATTAACATGAAGTTGCAGCACCCGGTCGGTCGGACGCTTCTTTGCTAGACACTCACCTACCACAGCACTGCCTAGTTGAATTAGCATGAATACACTTCAACCTCATTACTAGAGAATACGGAAGGCATTTTTTCTCTTCTATAATAATCACCAAAATGTACCGGTTGTTTTTAACTATAGTGAGATATATGTAGGATTCAGGCTCGAAAAATCATAACACTTGATTGCATCTGTGAATGAAGATATATATTTCTCAGATAAGAATACAAATATTAGACAGTAGTTATAAAGGAACTCATAAATCAAACAATAATTATTTAACATACCTGTGAATGAAGAAATCAATTACAAATGATTGTTAATCGAGTGCGAATCCACAAGACGGAGAGGACATGTGTCTACTTTGGAACTCAGATACGAACTAAATCTTATCGACAGTAGGATTAACTTAAGAGCCTGAGAGACCTGTGACGAGCAGTACAGAACATGAACGGGGAGCGATAAGATAGCGTTCCCCGTGTTGTTATCCTAAAGGTTGATACAATAAACTTTACATGTATCTAGGTATTTCTCCTTAATAAGTGAATTTATCCTTCTGATGCAATTCATATTTTTCTGAGAGTTGGTCCTGAGAGTTGGGAGGTGTTTTTTAAATCTTTTATCAGGGCCAAAGCCACTAAATGTGGACTCACGACGAAGTTTGTGAGTTAATCAATGCGTATGAGTATAACCCGATCCTTTGGGAAATCCAACACCGGGATTAAATAGAGACAGAGTGAAGAAACGTCTGCCAAGTGGATGTGGCACATAGATTCTTCTTATCCAAAACCCGATTGTATAGATGATCCGATGCATAGTAGTTAATCTCAAAACATCAATCTCTAAGTAGGAGACATTTTTTTTCCGCTTCCGCTACCTTGGTAGACTCGGAAGCAAAAATTTGGTTGGTCAAAATGCTCCAAAATCTTGAAAAATATCCGAAAAAACAATTTTGGTTTATTGTTTTCAATAATGAACTATTGCAATCGACCAAGAAAAAAAATCATTTAATCCCCCCTTCAAAATTTGTTGGATTACTTTTCAAGGTACGTAGGTACGAATCTGAAAATCTAATAAACATTTTTCCGTGCGTCCGCCGTACGCGGCACTTTTCATAGCAAACCTGGACCGATTTGGTTGAAATTTATACTGGTATGGGCTCCATTGGGGGTCTAGTTCTGCCGCAAACCTTTCGGTTAATATCAGTCACTTCTAAGGGGTAAAAATTAAGCGTTGAAATTTTCAAGAGTGCTCTAGCTCGAAATAAAGGTAGCTATTGTTTTTTCACCAATTTAAGATAGTATTGAATTTTTAGAATTTTTAGAGACCACGTGCAGCTCTGTAGGATAATCTTTAAGGATGAGACCTTAAGGGTTTTCCTTCGATAAAACAGAACCATAAGTGAAAATATGTAAAATAAAAGTAGGCTTAACCGATTCAAAAGTTGCTTATTTGTACATTTCTTCTTCAATATTGCCAATATGTTGCCTATGAAATATAAAAACATATGAATCCGATCCCTAGCCATAATTTATAAATTACTGGAATCACGTCTCAAATAAATCATGAAATCACTAACTTGTAATTGGGAATGAAATGAAGAAAATCGTCTTCACAATACCCCTCTCAAAATGGGGTGAATAATAACTAACAACTTGTAAAAATCATCTATCTTTTTAAATTGTGTCATAGGTAATTCATCGGTTAATTCTCGACGACTCAGGCAATATTTCAGCTCCATGTGGGGAAATCAACTCTCGAGATTGATCTCGCAGGCGTGTAAACGGTCTTTACGGACTCTCCAGAGCTCTCCGAGGGTTGCTCTCCGAGAGTGAGCTCGCGAGAATTTCACTCTCTCGTACAATGGCCTATGAGAGTGTCTCTCGAGAGCACAGGCTGCGAGTTACTCTCAGGTACTCTCACGTGTATACCTACCTTCACGCTGACTTCTTCATCTTTAAATATCCTGAAAATTACCACATTCTTCCGTCGAGGGGGTAATTTTGAATTCTCCATAATTTCTTGCTTTGCAGTGACTAAAACTCTGATGTTTATAGATTTCCCTCACGTTATTCTGAAGGCGTTTTTTATTTTAACCCTTGGTTTTTTTCAGTTTACAGATTCAATGACTTACCAAAGGTACTAGAGAGGGAGTAGTGCAGGTACCCGCCGTTATTATTATTTCTATTATTTCAGGTGTTAATTTGGCAACAAAAAATTACATAATTAAAAACGTATTCTTTAACGTGACACCGTCTTAAATTGTTCTTTAAATAAGAAATAGTTGAAATAGAGCATTTAGGATAAATTGTTAAGGAGGGAGAGAATTAAAGTTTCTGGTGAATGGAGGAGCCGTGCTGCGAATTGATGTTTCTATTTTATGAGTAACCTGTGGTGAACTGACTCATCAAGGATTGCGTTTTTAACCTAACCGAATCATTGAATAACCCTCAAATATTCTTCTTTTATTTTAACCTCAACACAGATGCCATGATTGTATTTTTCAATACTTCAACGAACGTTCTTCGAAAAACATTACAAGAAGCCAGTGATGATATACTTTTATTGGAGTCATTTTGTAGACTGAACGAGAGCATTAAAATGTGGTTCCAAAGTTCAAGCAGTTAGTGGCTCCACCTCTGCTACGCCATGGAGGCTTTTCCCTTAATAAAAATACCTCGGAATAGGCAGGTAAGGAGTAAAGGAACTTATCTCACTCTTCAACCCCGACCTTTATAGATATTGAAGCCGTAAAAGTAAATCAAAAGGTTTTTTTCCCGGTAAAAGTGGGAAAGGGAGTGCGTGGCTTTCATTACTTTTCTCATCTCTCGCGGGGTCTCCGGGTAGGTATAAGGCCTCTATAATTTTCAGGGCTTATCTTTGATACGTTTTTCCTTAGCTCATCACATCGGTGATTCAATGTCGCCTTTTTAAACCCGTCTCTAGATAGTTTCACTGAGAAAGGCTTTTTCAAATCGCCTTATCAGATCACCCGTACTTACCGTTATTATTTGATCACAGTCAGCTTACTTTACTGATTGACAATGAATCATTTGTGAATATCATTTAATGCTTTTTTTATTGACCTTTCTGTTGTTATCTTTATGTTCTTTGTGGATATTTCCGGTAGTAATGATTCTATGTATAACTTTGTCCTATTTTTTGATGCTATGTCGAACCTTGTGAGTTCCGAGTTAGAATCTTTCATAAATACAGACGTCTTGAACTAAAAAGGTTCTCGGATGAATGTTAAAAGCCTGACGTTGAAACCATGGGTAAATCTAGGTACGTTTTTGATGAGAACCCATCAGAGTACCAGTGAGAATACAGGGTGTCCCATGGTAAGGACCGGAAAACTTCGGGAGTCGATTCTACAACCAATTTTAGTAAGAAAGTCTCTTCTAGCAATTTTTCGTTAGGCCCAAAGATCAGAAAACCTCGATTTCCACGAGCGGAACCACGTTTGTTCACATTCAGACGTATTTTTCACCCCTAATTAGCGGAGGGAAATTAAAACAAATTATACCGTTGGAAAGCTGAGATCTTTGCGCAGTTTTTGGTTTATTGGTACGTGATAAACCATGTGGAAGTAAAACCTCACCAAGCAAATGAAAAAGTAGACAATTTTGACGATTTGACAAAAATGACTTTATGAAATAATTTTTCACACATCACGACCTTACAAAAAGTTTTGTGTAACCACTAGAAAGATGGTATATTTAACGCCCCATCCAGCGGTGTAATTCGATTTTAAATTGCAAGTAGGTTGAGAGAGTTATGGTCATTTTATGAGTTATGGGCTTCTTATTCGCCTTATCTCTTATCGAGATTGAAAAATCATTTCAAGGGAACTCATCTTGGAACGCTCAAAAACATGCAAATGACTGACCGACCTCCCAGTATCGGAGTTCCAGCACTGGTATGATGACTGGAAGAACCGTCTCCAGCGCTGAGTGGCTTCAGAAGGAAGTTATTAAACCGTAATTCAATTTGACTAAGAAGAAAAGACCGTAAGAAAATGTGAAAAAAATCAGTCTCATTACCTAAATTACAGAATCTTGTTGTGCTTCGCGTCGCATTGATTGGTTGTGTTGGCGTGCTGGCTTGATTTGGAAGAGTTTCAAGCTAATGCAATCGGTAACGACATAATCGATCAGAAAATTGCGGTTCTGACAAGAGCCACTACGGAGGGGACTGGCAGGCAATTAACCTTATCAGAGGTGGACACTCACAAAACTCTGCATATGCATATACCATTATAATTCATGAGTCGACCATTCATGCAACCCTATCGCCAGATTGGGCGGTGACAGATACGATTGACTGTTGGAGAGACAATAAGGCGGGAAACCCGTTAATTTAGCTGGACAAAAGGCCAAATTACAACTTATATATCCACCTACTTTCTGAAAATGCCTGAGAGTCGCTAATTTTCTTCAATATCAACTATTAAACGCTGCAAATTATTACACAATGGTTTATTATTTTTCTATATAGATCACTCGTCTACAAAATCGCCAACCATCCAATATGAAGAAAAAAAGAAAAAAAAAATCAAAATCACCAACCATCGATCGCATTTTGGTCAGCTCTAATTTGAACGGAGATTAGGCCTCTTTTGCGATTCACACTCGTGTTTTGATTTTTTGATTTATATATATATATATATATATTTCAATATAAACCCTTAAATTTTCGTAGGGAGCGAACGGTTTGTCCTACAGAGCTCCGCGTGGTCTTAAAAAATTCTAAAAATTCTATAGGATCTTAAATTGAAGGAAAAACAATACCTTTATATCAAAATTTTTTGAGTTAGGGCGTTTTCAAAATTTCAAAATTGATTTTGGAACCCTTAGAAGTGACCTCCATCAACCAAAATCTTCGGGGCACAACTAGACCCCAATTGGAGCCTACATACCAAATTTCATCAAAATCGGTCAATGCTAAGTGGCAAAAGTGCCGCGTACGGCGGACGGCGTACGGCGGACGGACGGCCAAATTTTTATTCGATTTTTGGATTCTACGTACCTTGAAACGTAAACCATCAAATTTTGAGGGGGTGTTAAAATTTTTTTTTCTTGGTCGATTCCAAAGGTTCATTATTGAAAATAATAAACCAAAGGAGGGAGTTGGGTGTTTTAATGGGGGCTATTGATATGCGTTTGTTTGCGAAGCTGATAAAATAAACTTCACCCTCACCCAAAGTGTACAACAATAAAATTTATTATTTAATAATAGTTTCTTAAGTCGTGAGACCCAGGCTTTCCACACGGTGACCGTCCACAGCAAAACATACCTTAGCTTCCGGAAGACAGTTTTTCAGGAGAACAAAACCCCAAAGTCAGGGTCAAAATCGACGGTTCAGGTTCTTTCGATTCGTACAGTAAATTTAACGTAGTTTCTGGATAGACTATTGAAAATCAATTGATAAATTGCAAAAACCAACGCGCGAAATAACGTTATAATGTAAACTTCCCGGGGCTACCTTCTACAACTTCTTTGTTTTCTTGCTAGTTTTTAAAGCATTGAGTTTCTCTAAAATAGCTTCCACAATTCAGAGGTTCAAACAATTATAAGTTCTCTTACGGACTGAGATATCTACAATCTGGATCGGCACTGTGTTCAGAAACTTCTCGTTTATTACGAAATTCAATAAACTCGGTTTCGAAATTTTGAAGCTAAGGTACATTTTCCTGTGAATGGTATTGCTCTATCCCAATACGTAAGTGTTGAAATCGTCCCAAAATCGCAATTTTTTATCATCTGAACAGAGTGTACTGACGAACTTTTGTTTTTCAAATCCTTCCTTCACTGGCTGTAGAAACAAGGACACTTCAAAAAAAAAAAAAAAAAAAAAAAAAAAATCGGCCCTACGGGCCTTGCCATACTGCTTGAAGCCTTTGGCTGAAATTCAAGAAACATGGAATATGTTTTAGCGCGCTTTTCGGCGGATTAGGGATGGGGTGAACGGGTGGAAAATGAACTGCGTGACACTCGCCCGTCACCCTCCCGTGACGTTTTCGGGTGATTAGTCCAAGGCTAAAGCATGTACCATGCTAAAACTTGGTACATCGAAATTGTGAATGTATTGTAGGCCTATGTTATCCAACAAGCCGGTGCTAGGGTTGGAGAAAATGGGGATATAATACTGTAGTAATTAATATAGTTACATTGCAAACTGTGGTGCGGTGTTCGAGGGGTAGTCGTGGGACAACTGACACCTTCGCCATGCCTGTCAGAGTGGAAATGAGTACCTATAACATGTTATGCTGTAGTATCCTCTGACTAATGAAGGCAGCATTCTACGTCATAATGAGGTTGCCAGGCAGATAGCAGGTACTTTGTCATCTAGCGGCTGGGATGTTGAAAGGGAGAGATTGCATCACATGCCGAGTGACCAGGGTAAGAAGCCCTACATCGTAGACGTCAAGCCTGACAGGTCTTGTATTATCCTGGATGTCCAAGTTGTCAACGGCATCTTGGACATGGAGCAGACTTGGCGGGCTAAGATTAGAAAGAATGATACAAATGATTTACGGCAAGCTGAAAGTCGTGGCACCCAATAACATGGTGATGGCTGCAACCTTGTCGTACTGCGGGGTGTGATGCGGGAAAAGTTCCACAGAGTTGCGCGAGTTGGGCATCTCGGTAGGTTTACTCCATGGTATCATCACCCGTGTCCTGCTCGGCTTGTACCTCAATTGGTGGCCTTTTTATAGAGGCACTTCCCTTCATCCCTCCCTCCCAGCCACACCTTCTCCATTTTCCCTCATCACTAGGGCCATCGTCGGGTGAGTCCTGGGCGTCCTCCTCATTATTATTTGATTTATTTATTCATTTTTATTTATGGCGTGCCCCCTCCATCACTTCAAGACCATTAAATTTGTCTTTGAGAGGAGATTTATAAAAATAAAAAAAAATGAAAAGACCGTTATTTGAAGTATGTGAGCAAGTGGCGGGTAGTGTCGCCACAGTGGGCTCCTACAGATATTCCAAAGACACGGAACTCTGTGGCACTCCACCTACTAACTTCGATAAGGCTGCTACCCGGATTCTGTAGGCCGCCACTTCTGCTGTACTCTCAGATTTAGCTCGTCGGAGATCTCTCTCAAGGTCCATTCAAGATTCGTGCATAATTAACCAAACAGAAGATTGTTTACAACGTCACAAAAGATGATCTATCGTTCAGAATCATTCCAAATAAGTGTATGAGAGAAACAGTTGACTGCCAACTTCAATATATAGGTACTAAGTGTTTACTTTTCAGGTGGACAGGGCGAAGAAGAGGTTATCTGACAAAAATCAGACCAAACTGTGTACGATATCGACAACAACAATGGAAACTTTGATGTCCTTCTTAGATCTTCGTTTTTTTAGATGTCCACTTGGAAGGACCAAGAGCAAAGAAAGGCTCGGCTTGGCGCTCCATTCCCCCTCCATATAGTCTAACCTATAACTCCATCTGGTGAATCGAGAATCAGTCTATCGCCCGAAATCCACCATGAGGAAAGAGGAGACCATAAAATTCATTAGTGAAGAGTTGAGGCGTACTTCCTCTGTGATCTTCGATTAGAAATATTTTAAATTTATGTGAAAATATTGTCTATCAATGGCATCCTTCTAACAATCCTTACTGGTTGTTACAGCCTACCGGACTTCCAGAGTTTGATTAACATAAATTATTAATAGTATTACATGCAGAGGTCAGTGAAGCGAAAGCACGAGAGTTGCCGTGGTGGCGTGTGGGTGTTTATGCGGCGTATGAGTGTGTGTAAAGTGCATATTTAGGTTGTGTATGTGTATGTGAATGAGTCGGGTTATCTTGCGTCCGGTGCTACACCGGATCTCCGGGAGAGCAGCCGATAATACTATCGAGGGGTCCCCTTTGATACTCAGGTATGTTCGATGACCCGCGAGAACTGTATTGATTCCTCACTGCAGGACTGGCCAGGTATCTAGTAGTATTAATTTCGACGGTTAAACTGATATGTGGGTGATTAAACGAGTGGAGCGAATACCTGATAGGAAAATGAATATTTATAACATTATACGATGGACGAGTTCAACTGAACACTCCCTCTCACCCATGAACTAAATCACATGTAATTATAGTCTACTTGGTCACGCGGAGTAATGGAGAATGCTTCCACTACATAACTCGCCTTTCCAATATTTTCTGGTTTCGATGGGTTTTGATAATGAAGAAGTGACTAATGTGAAATGTAGTTCGCTAAAGAAGAGTCCTCCGACTTCAATCCTGGGAACATGCTTAGCATAGCCAAGTTACTCTTGCTCGACTTTGTGCTCCCAGCACTTTGTGCGACCCAGCAGGTATGTGACATCCTGGTACAAACTGGCTACGCTGTCCGACCCTCTGAGATAAACCATCTTGGATAAACACGAACCAGGAGTCCAAATGCCGGGATTATGCGGTCCTCTTGAGATCACGAGTGAAGCATATATTGGCGCCTCGGCCTTATCCTAAATTTACCGCTTCATAATGGGTGACTCCTCATATTTGAAGATGAGGGTGGGGTTGAGCAAGCGGAGTCTGATGTCGCAGCTACGCCTGTCAGGCAGATGGCCCACGTTGAGAAGCAGAAGAAAGTCATTTCCTTCCAGAATGACAGGGAGTGCCCAATCTGCAATTTTGTCGAGCCGGACAACCTCCATCACTTCCTCTTCGCATGTCCTCACTTCGAGCCTAAAAGAAGGCATTACCTGCGCCCTTATAGAGTTTGATGGAAGCCTCTTCAGGGTGCTGCTGTTTACGGACCAGTGTCACGTGGACAGTGTATTTTTGTTCACCATTAATGCCATCAATATCAAACTGCCATAATATGCATAATATAATTTTCATATTATGAAAACACCACGTAACTCAGTTTACCACTTTAACCTGCTTCCATTCATGTGATTAGCTTTGCAGATATGCTCTTGCTAGCCATAGATTCGTTAATGCATGTTGCTTTTTATAATATGTTACTGGTTGTTATTAGCTGTTTTCTCCATGTTTGAGGTCTACTCTTTGTAATAGAGCTATGCCTTAAAAACAAATGAATAATTTGAACTTGAACTTCTGTCCAGTCATTGCAGATACACAGAGATGATTTACTGGTGAAAGTCAGCACCGATATCACTTCAAGAAGCTTGAATGATGTATTGTAGTTCTCTGTGCTATGATCTATTGATGTACAACAGGAAGGTACATATAATCTACTTTGAGAATACTTCCACCACACATCCTTCATTGTGCTATCCCCAAAGTCATCTTCTTCAAACCACAAATAAAGGAAATTTAGTTGGATGTTACGTGGAGAATTTTCTCTTCTAGTTTGTTGAATGAAGTTGTTCAAAAAACGGAAAACGTCAGCGCAGGAAAGGCGAAAACTCCCGAGGGACGGACATCAGCTTGGGCTCCAGAGAGGAGAAGGAGGGTGACAACAGAATTAAAAGTCCGCGATATCCCGGAACCAGCTCACGCCCCCCAAAGTGGATTAATTCTGCGGGCAGGCGTTCGGCTCTGAGAAGCGCTGGGGTGAGACAAAGTGGGGAAGTGTTTTCTGGGGAGTGGGAGAGAGGGAGTGGGGAGGAACGTGTTCCAACTGGCAAGTCACCTCCACCCATCACCCTTGGAGGTCCTTTGTAGAATGTGGAATTCGTCCTTGAGCAATACCTGAACAAATGGTCCTGAATAGATTTCCTGCATTTTCATAGAGTATACAAGGTATATGGCAAACACATTATGAATTACTATCAGGGGTGAGTGTCGACCAAATTTAACCCACTAGTGTCACCCACTATGTCAACTGTCACATTGGTGGACACTAGCAGTACTCTGTACCGCACATTAATTTTCCATAATTCCTCACTAATTCTGGGTATTAAAATCTATGTTCAATGAATATGACGGATAGAAAAGGTACATAATATTATGTCGGATAATATAAATAGCTAGAAACTGTAAAAATTCGAAGTTATTAGTCACATAACAAATTTAGTTTGAGATGACAGGGGATTTGAATGACGGAGTGCCCAATCTGCAATTTAGACGAGCCAGACAACCTCCATCACTTCCTCTTCGCATGTCCTCACTTCGAGCCTAAAAGAAGGCATTACCTGCGCCCTAATAGAGTTTGATGGAAGCCTCTTCAGGGTGCTGCTGTTCACGGACCAGTGTCTCGTGAACAGTGTATTTTTGTTCACCATCAATGCCATGAATATCAGACTGTCATATGAAGACACCACGTAGCTCAATTACTACTTTAACCTGCTTCTATTCATGTGATTAGCTTTCCAGATATGCTCTTGATAGCCATAGATTCGTTAATGCATGTTGTTTTTTATAATCTCTTACTGTCTGGATAGAAAGGTAAATAATATTATGTCAGATAATATAAATAGCTAGAAACTATAAAAATTCGAATTTATTAGTCACATAAAAAATGTGGTTTGAGATCCATTAATAAAATTAGAAATGTTATAGGAATACCTATAACAATTGTAATAAAAATCAAAACTTGTAATAAAAAAATAGCTGCCAAGTCGGTGTGGCAACGTAGTTTCAACGTATTCATAACTCGATTGTATAGATGATATATATGATGGATTGCAGCACGTCTCAAAACGATAATCTCTAAATACCTTGCACCACATTTTTTCGAAATCGAATGGAAAATGCAGAAGTAATGGCTGTTGCAAGGAAATTCACGTTAACGTATGTGCAGAGGCTACAATATGTTTAGAGGCCATGATTTTCAAAGGGACCATCTACCCGCCAACCCGCATGATACCTGAAAATTTCATCGTAATCAGATGAGAAATGTAGAAGTTATGGCTGAGACAATAATTTCATGACAGACAGACAGACACGGAGTCAATATTGTTTAAGGACGCAAGCAGGACTGCCTACTGCACGCGCGACTTTTCACTTTCACACCTTAATACTGACGAGTAACTAGTCTTTGAGTAACTAGTGACGCATGCCATTTGTGTAGAAGGGTCTGACCTAGGATTACCATTGGAAGTCACCGACATCAAACCAAGATTTACTGCCCTGCTTCAGACTTTAGACAGGTGCGGTTCAGAGTACCGCATATCGTCCACTAGTAATGTAAATTTGTTTTGCAAATTGATTTTTTCCTAAATTTATGGAACCTAACTTAGTTTTAAGGAAAATTGTGAATGACAAATTTGGAGTCTTAAGTTGCACTTTATCTGTAAAGAACAATGTTATGACTGCGTGTCGGAGCGTGAAGGCGATCGGCTTCCTTCGGATTGTCGATTTGATTGGTTCCTACTCAACGAAGACAAAGGACGGGACAACACTCGATGCCCGGCGCGGGTAACCGCAGACCGTGTGCAGGAGTGTTAAGATCGCCAGCTCGGATACATTCCTAGGCGCGATTGCTCGCCGACCTGGGGGATGCACCACATTTACCTATACCTAGTTGGAGGCAGACGACGACTAGGGTAAATGGGAGCAGAAGCCGGCGCGATGAGCTTTATCGCATACCGAGACCCTCTGATGAACTGTGGGCTTCAGAGAAGAGGCGAGGTAGATCGAGAAATAAACAAGTCGAGTTTTCGAAGACGAGTGCATGAAGGGGAAGCCCTGAGTCCTCCTTTTATATGGACTTGACAAGGTAAGGAGAGGGTGGAAAAAGGTGACGTCAAATGATGTCACTGTTCCCCGTACCTCACCTTACCTACCTTGCATGGTGAGTCACTCAGGGTTTCCCTTGTCCTTTATTGTAGAACTACGTAGTTAAGAGTGTGAGTCATTACAGAGGTCCCCCAGTTCGTACAATAAAGGGACTAGTTGAAAAATTGATCACAGACATTAGAAAGTTGAGTGATTTGAAAAACATTCGTAAAATTACATAATTGTTATGTACCTTGAAAATATGACGTATACAATGATTGATTGAAAACAGAACCGTAGGAGAATCTTGAAGACGAAGTTCTGCGATGATGCGAGATGAGCATTGTAGAGGCGAATGATGATCCTTCCAGTTGTAGAACGATGACGAGTTGAAAGACATCCATCAAGTTTGGCCAACGTTGTGTGGGGTACCAGACAGGTGCGTTACCTCAGCGAGTCGGGTAAAATAGCTTCCTGTATATGGCGAATTTGAAAATGCGAAGGCCAATTTTAGTGAGTGGAGTGTCTTGAACGGTCGATGTCTTCTAGAAGGTTGAGAGGGTCCCCTGTAGCATGAGGTCCCCCTGATGATGGCGCATTTGGCGGAGAATCAGTGAAGGCTTGAGGTCCCCCAGTGGCCGATGCTCGGTGAGTGCCGTGATCCTCGCATGCCGAGACGGCTTGAAAATTTCGATGAGCCGCTGCTTGAGGTCGTCGTAGGGTGTCACAAGCTGGGCTTGTGTTAAATCCGCTGCTTGAACTGCAACATCGTAGGGCAGTAGAGGGATGGTCCGGGTGAAGCGAGCGCGCTGCGTATTTACATGCGTGCCGGTGAAAGCCGCGTCGAGCTGTATAAAACACAGCCGGGGGTCCTCTCGGTAGAACGGCGGAAGCGTGAGCGGTATTGAGACCTTCGTGGCCTCGGCGAAGTCCGGTGCGGGCGGCGGCGCAGGGGCGTCCATATCCTCGAGTTAGCTTCGTGTTGAATAGCAAACCAAAAACGTGCGGGGTCACCAATGTTATGACTGCGTGTCGGAGCGTGAAGGCGATCGGCTTCCTTCGGATTGTCGATTTGATTGGTTCCTACTCAACGAAGACAAAGGACGGGACAACACTCGATGCCCGGCGCGGGTAACCGCAGACCGTGTGCAGGAGTGTTAAGATCGCCAGCTCGGATACATTCCTAGGCGCGATTGCTCGCCGACCTGGGGGATGCACCACATTTACCTATACCTAGTTGGAGGCAGACGACGACTAGGGTAAATGGGAGCAGAAGCCGGCGCGATGAGCTTTATCGCATACCGAGACCCTCTGATGAACTGTGGGCTTCAGAGAAGAGGCGAGGTAGATCGAGAAATAAACAAGTCGAGTTTTCGAAGACGAGTGCATGAAGGGGAAGCCCTGAGTCCTCCTTTTATATGGACTTGACAAGGTAAGGAGAGGGTGGAAAAAGGTGACGTCAAATGATGTCACTGTTCCCCGTACCTCACCTTACCTACCTTGCATGGTGAGTCACTCAGGGTTTCCCTTGTCCTTTATTGTAGAACTACGTAGTTAAGAGTGTGAGTCATTACAAACAAGTAAGAATTTTTCAATGAAAAATTGAGAAGTACTGTGTAGCCTGATGGATCAGTTGTAGTTCTTTTTATCCTGATCAATGTAATGTTGGCAGTAGTGAATTAGGAACGGTGATGATTCGAAATTCTCTATCCAGGATGCCCTTCGGGCAAATGCTTTACTCCGATGAAATATTCACGAGTGTACGAGACTCAAGTGCTAGACGATTGAAAATCTCTGATGATCTCCTGAAACATCTTTTCAGCAACACTGTCACCAACTGAGAAACAACCAAGGAAACTGGGACGCAGATTAGAGGCTGTCAATCGGTCGTCAATCGCCCGCTGTCTACCATGGTAAGTAATCTAATAAGATTAATTCGGAGACTGAACGAAAAATCACCAGTTCTTCTCCATCTCTCTCACTCTCCGACACTCTCGACTTCAGCTGCCAAATCTCAAAGCATACTTCAAAACGTTTGACACATCTTTTTCGAAATATTCGTTTAGAATTTATCATCCAGGTAATTAACATTAAATTTTCAGTGAAATCAATAATTGTTCAGCTATTTTAATTTATACTTACTTATTTAGATTCATTTAATGATTTTTCCAACGAATTTTATTGTTTTAAAGTGAGGTCAGATCACCAGTCATTTTACCTGAGAAAGCTTCGCCAGGAAAGTTTATTGTTTGAAGGGCACACTAATTGGATTTGATATGAGGTGAGTGGTGACGCGACTTATTGGAGGACCTAACCCCCTCATTTCAAGGAACCTTTTTATGGCTCCTAGACAATAGTAGTGATTACAGGTGCTAACAGGTGCTGAAAACTGAGCCATAACCACTCCCTAGTGAATACTGATCACAGTTATTTTATTCAAAAACTAAAATCGACCTTTTAAACCTGTCATCACACTGGTGATATTCCGGCCATTCTTAAGAACGGTTCGTTCACAAATACTGAAGTAACCTCAGGATTACGGATTACCAAGGTCTCTCCAAAGGGCACTAAGTTGATGTTTCTGATCATTTCCTTGTAATGGAATGAAAATTCAGACGTTAATACTTCTGTTGACGTGTTGTACCTTAAGATGTTGATATTTGTGACATTTTTTGTAGTTACAAAATTGGCTACAAAATCGGTCACAAAATTGGACACAAAAAAGCGTTACAGTTAGTTTTTTAATGATTTTTACTTACAACCAAGTCGTTGCTACGGAACTTTATCGTTCACAAATCGTTGGAAAGCCCTAAATTAATGAATGAATTATTAAAAAGATAAAATGTCCCAATGTGTTGCAGACTCGTCTGAAAGCGTTTTTGGTCTATTCATAATATAGGTACTTAAGTTTAAAAAAGATAGTTTTTAACTCATTTTGAAACTTTCCGAAGTCAGCAATATTGAAAAACGTGTTTCATTCCACATTACTATTTGGTATTTTCTCAATATTAGGTTGAATGACGCTTTCAAAACATGAATGAACGACTAAAAAGCTTCGGCATTATCGGCCGCTTTTTCTCTGAAGAAATTGTTCGTTTTTTCACTCTCGGAGCTGTGAATGAGGTTTTGTTCACTCGCTTTCCCCATTTCGTATTTTCACTTTACCCCCTCCCTTCACACCCTGACGCCCTTTGAAGGGCCCAGTTCTTGCGCCCTTTTCGCCAACCCTAACAAATGATGTTTCGCCTCATAAGGAAAAAAACCCGACGCTTCAGTCGGCAGTCAGTTTCCTCCGACACAGGCACTCGGGATCCATCCATCATGATGCACCATGTAAATCGGATAGACACGCTATTGGTTCGGACACCTATGTTTTTATGGTCATGGTTTTAAATTCATCATAAATCAGTAATATGTGGGTTACATCTTGTCTCTATTTACACGATATTATTTTGAGGCTAGTGTCTTTGGAGGTATTCTTTGCAATAGCAAAGTTTTCAACCCTAATTGGACCATGGTGTCACTGGTGTCACCAAAAAAATCCTGGGAATTCCACTTCTGTCCCGAAGTGCCATCAGATTAACTAGATTTGAATTGCAATTTAAAAATTAATGACAGAGCTGGATTTTTTAAACAAATTTTTGCAAGTTATTCAAAGTCGAAAAATGGAAATTGGAAATTTCTGTCATAACTCTATTTTGAGACTTCCAATAACCGACAATAAACTGCGCAGTCCATTAGATATAGGGCGGAATTCATAGACATAGGCTTGAATGTGAGCGCGCACTCAATTATCTGAGTTGAGGGTCGGCCTCGACTCAACAGTCCGTATTCATAGTTGATTGAGACGGCCCACTTAAGTGTTGTGGTCGCCTGAGTGCACGCTGAGCCTGAGGGGACGCTCAGGGGCTACTCAACTCATTTTCACCTTAAGTTGGCAGCCTTGGTGGGGATATTTCCCTGTTTCAAGGATATTTTGGGTAAAAAGCACGGGGAAATTTCCCTCTCGTATTCTGCACTGATCGTGAGTTATAACCTTGTCGCCGGTTCTCTGTGGTTACAACAGTAATGAAAAGTTTCTTATTGCATTTTCGTTACTGTGGATGTGCATGCTAATTTCTCTATTTTGTCCGATTTCCTACAAGTAACCATTAGTTTTGAGTTATTAGCAGTGGTGAATCAATCAAATTGAAGTCTGTTCAATTATATGAGGGTGCTGACATTTTTTCGGGGGTTTTTAACTTGATTTCTATCTCCGCAATTTCGTCAGTTGGAATGAATTTGCTGCCATCGGACTCTGAAGAAGGTAAGAAATTATGATTTCCTTAAATTAGCAGTAAAAGTACCTATGTACCTATATGTAGGTACGATACGAAAGAAAGAACCACTATTCAAAGTAATAAACATAAAAAGATATTTTGGTATCCTTTTTATGAGTGTTCTTAGGCATCATCTAACAAAATCAACCCATTGATTGTTTCAGACAAATTGACTTCTCCCGGCCGAATGAAGAAGGTTTATCCACAAGCAAATATACGAATATTTATGACGTTTGGAACCCTTCAAAACCTTTACCTACCTACTTATTTATTCACTTGTGTGAAACAATATAAAGCCCGAAATAAACTCGTACCTATATGGATGTTTTTTTATTCAACTTGTACCTTATTACCAACCCATATAATTGTCTACAAGTATTTTCTACTTTATCATTTTACTAGATCGTAAATCAAGAATGAGTATTGAGAATGTTTGACAACTTCAAGAAAGAAACTCACAATCTCGGAAGATTTCACCGAGTACGGGGAGAAAATATTGAAAAGACTGTTATGTTACAAGGAAATTCAAGTTTGCGATGATCTTCATTGGATATTTTTGACGGAAAAACTTGTTTAATCGCCTTATTTTTATTAGACAAACAAAATAGATAGGTAGCTGACTTGCTGTACACTATTTTCAGTAGGAAAATCTGATAATAACTGTGGCTGAGGGGCACTTAAGGTACCTCTGGCCAGCACTCAGGATTTTGCACCATTGAGTCGAGGGTGGGCGTCAACTCAACGCTGAGTTTGGTTTATGAATACCGTTGAGTGCGCCCTTAGAATTCGCACTGAGTGCTCCCTCAGGGCGCCCTCAAATCTTGTCTATGAATACAAATGAGTGCCCGCCAACCCTTATCGATGCATTTGAGGGTGCACTCAGACTTAAGTAATGACTATGAATTCCGCCCTTAAATTTCCAATTTAATTTTGGTTACTCGGGTGACACTTTGGGAAATCTGTGGAGTTCCTGAGATGTTTTCGGTGACACTAGTGACTGTAATGGTCCAATTAGGGTTAAGAATAGGAACCAGCAACTTGATCGAGAAGTTAAAGTTTCACATGAGATCAATCAATTTTAAACGGACAGATACCATTTTATTCCTGTTCAATCCAATTCAGTGGACTTTTACTACATAAAAATAATAATTAGCATAATGTGCTAATTATTATTCTCATGTAGTAAACGTATTCTCATGTGGGTAACCAGGAGTATATCGTCGGTGAAGCGGCAACATGCTATATCTCAATTTTCCCATGTTTTCAGGAGACACAAAAAACTGTCTAAATTCAACAGTACTTCCTCGAAACAAAAACTCTTGACAATTTCATCAACAATTAGACTCATTTCATCAATTCTGACGGATTTTACCATATATTTTCAATTAATTAAAAAGTTAAGTAGGTTATAGCATGTTACCTCATTTCACTCTGAGTTATAGCTAGAGAGCTACAGTCCCCGTCGAGCAAGAGCAATGGCATGTTGCCACTTAGGATATTCAGTTATAGCAAATTATCATTGCAGTAGTGAACGTTTTCAGGGTTACTTTTCCATTTATAATATTTTTTGTTCATTGGGTAACCTAAGTAACCTAAGTAAGTACCTAGCTTACAATTTTTTTTTAATTCAACATTTTTCCGATGTGTCATAATTTTTGTTTAGCAGAAATAGTATGGTTCAGTAAACGTATTTTTAAACCATAGGACCAAATAAAATCAAAAACAAATAAAAATGAAAAAGATTAGAACTTGATTCCAATCGAAATTTGGTCACCTATAGTACGCCAGTTTTAAGCGTGCCTACCATAAATATATTATTATTAAAAGAATAACTATCAGCAATATCCCCTTTGAATCGCAGACAGATTCGTCCTGACAACATTATAATAAGGTAGGAGGTAGGTAAAAATGTGTGCAAAGAAAGCAGAATGAGTCTCTAACAGCTTCAAGTAATAGAGTAAGGAACGAAAATTTTAACTATAGGTAATTACATTAAACTTGAAGGTAATACTACTCACATAATATTTCCATATATAATCAGAACAAGTACAGAAACGCTTATGATGGAAGTGGGTGAGCCAAAGGTATTTGAAATCTTACCTGAATCGAAAGAGACTTCGCTAACCATAATCCACTGAGACTCGAAGTACAGCTGGACTTTGAGGAATCTGCCAACGACGTGGTGGAGCTTGATGGTGACATTCCTGGCGTGCTCCATGATCGTGTCGGGCATGTACTGGTATTCGATGGGAAGACCGGAAAACAGCTTCCCGCCTACACTCAGATAGACTTTCGCCGAAGAAAACACCTGCGAATCAAGTTTCCACGGCTATAGAGAGAAATCGAAAAATACGAAATAAAATGTAGGAATAGTAGGGTAAAAACTACAATCTATGGACATTGATCTCGAATGAAACTTTTCTGAAAAATTGCAATAGTTCAAAAATTCGCACGACAGGAAATTTCTTCAATTATCCCCGGTCGTGAACAGTCCTACCGAAGAACAGACGAAAAAGAGCGTTATTCCGTTTCTTTATTGGTATAAAACTAACCACTTCTGTAGAGCCCATCAATCCCATCATAATACGAGGAAAATGTGTACGACCATCAGACTATACTCGTATGCCTTCCCAACACCCAGTTTGTCAAACAATATTTGTCTGTTTTTTGTCGACGAATATTTTTGTACAGCACGTAGATATTAGTCAAAATAACAGAAAAACAATTTCGAATTTGGATAGCCGCGGCATAGAATGAGAAGAGAGGCCAGTTATTCGTTACTTGGCGTTGAATATAAGTCCCCTTTGTTAATGGAGACATATCGACTCCACAACTGCAAGTTGGTCAATAGTTCGTCTTGCAGATTTTGGTTTATACAGATTTTGGAGAATACAGATGGTGGTAGGTGCTATTGATGGAGAACCAGTGATTTATACAGAAGGGTGATCTATACAGAAAATAATAAACCTTTGGGCAATGATTTGCAGCGTTTTCTTAATTATGGGCTTGACAGAGTGTACGGTTATCGGAAAAGGTGGCATTTGTGATCCTTCTTTTGCTAGTGCATCTGTCCGCTCATTACCCAGGATGAGACAAAAGGAAAGGAATCCACTCCTAAGGGCAAAGGAACATGGTGTCCTAATAGGGCTAGCATGGCAGGCTCGGAGTCTCGTAATAGTGCAAACTTCTGCTTTCCGATGTATGGGACTATTTTGGTAGCTAAAAGGGCAGCACATAGTAGATGGGATAGTCCACACCAGCCCCAGCTCTACACCCGCTCCGTCCAGCTCTAAACCGTCTGTAAAGATTTGGACCCACTCTGACATCACGGAATCTAGAGGGGATCATCTGCTAAGTGCTCAGTTATAACTTTCCATAGAAGCGACCATCACCTGACGCACAACTATCACCTCTGTGGTGCCCCTCTCTTGAGAGTTAATGAGATAAAGGATCTGGGAGTCATCTGTGATGAGCAGCTCAATTTTAACAAGCATGTCGAGGTTGCTGCGGCCGGTGCGATGAGAACCCTGGGTTTTGTCAAGAGGAATACTAGAGAGTTCACTAAGGTTGAGCCAATTGTTCTTCTATACAAGGCCCTGGTGCTACCAAGGCTGGAGTATAGTTCTCAAGTGTGGTCTCCCTTTTATGCCACCCATAAGTATACCCTGGAAAGAGTTCAGCGGCGATTTCTCCGTTACGTAGCCTACAAGCTTGGTATTCCCGGGGATGAAACAGACTACGACGCTCTCCTTGGTAGATGCTGCCTTCAGACGTTGGAGAAGCGCCGACTTCTGGCAGATATGTCGTTCCTGCACAAGCTGCTCCACAACAGGATCTCCTCGCCCGACCTTCTGTCTAGGTTAAACTTTAGGGTCTCAAGTGTCCACGCGCCTCTCTCACCCATTCTTCGTCTCATTCTCCCCGTGCAACTATCTTCAACTCCGTCCACTCCACAGAATACCACGCCTAGCAAATCATCTCTTATCCCTCTATCAAGACCTCGATATCTTCACCAGCTCTTTCAACGATTTCAAGTCTGCCATAAATTCTTCACCTTTTTATTAGACACCCCTTCTCTTTTTCACTAACTGTATCATTGCTTCTTCCGATCTTTTTTTTTTTGAAATGACTTTGTAATTCGGCTCGCTCGTTTGTACAATAAATAAATAAATAAATCTGCAATGCCAGGGCTCTCAGCTAACAAGGAGGCAAGCCTTCCTTGGTGATAGGTAGTGTAGCCAGGTACGGCATTCCTCGGGGCTACAACCTCTGAGGAGGGAAACTGTGAGATCTTTTGGTATTTTATCTCTGCCACTGAGTCGAGGAGCGTTTGTTGAGTTTTCAGCCTCTTTGAGGCTAGTTGGTAACCCTTCCAGGACTCGATCCTAGTCCTCTTAACACTTTCCTCCTTCAGCAAATGAGCTGCAATTTCTCTACGCTGAAGTTTAATGTTCGATTCCATCGTCAATGCTACAATCGGGGTGGACTGTGGGCCTCCTAATGACTCTTAGTCAATGAACCTGGATTTTTGGTTTCTTCCAGGTCTTGGAGATGGGTGACTGAAGCTGGAATGGTGAGCCCAGCAGAGTACTCCATGAAACGTCTACGCAGCTCTTGTACGCCAAGGATAGTAGATCCTGGGAAGCGCCTCATTTAATCCAACTAGTCTTTTGAGCAGCCCCGTTCTTTCGTTTCCTCTTTAATGCACAGTCATGAAATGGCTGAAGACCAGCTAAGTCTACAGTCAAGTCCTATAAAATCCTGAGTCTCTGACACATTGCTTTTCATTTCAGATAAGGGAGACCGAGTGTCGTTTAGTGGAGATTTTGAAAAAATGAAATTGAGTGTTTTTTTTTGAACATTCAGCGCCACCTCATGAACCATTGCAAGGGCAAACTTCAGGCATGATTGGATTCTACTGCTTTTGCTGGTAGGGACCTTAGCGAACCCCAACTCTATCCCTCCAACCTATCTACTTTGGCGAAGATTTTCTTGGTGGTCGTCTGAAGAACGCTCGCGCCAAGAACCAAGAACCGCAACGATTTAAGCCAATTTTGCAACGGCTATTCAAAACCACGAGATATACTCTGTTTCCACCTGCCCCTCAAAACAGTATTATTCTACCCTTAGGCTCGCTCATTTAATCATGTTCGCAACAAGCTTTCAAACCGAAAACGTTTTTATTCTCGCCGTAATGACCATACCCGTAAAACGGCCACAAGATACCGTGACAGTTCAGATATTTGTTTACCTCTCCGTTGTCGAGATGAGTAGGTAATTGTCTCTCGCAGAACGCGAACTGTTTGAACTCACCCTTTTGAGCCTTTCATTATATTTGGATACCTTTCTCCCCTTGAAATCATATTTTTACGTATAAAACGGTTCGCTACGTTTTCCCCTTTAAGCTGAAACGATTTGCATAATATACTCGTGTCATTAAGGGCTTAGGGGAAAATCCATCTACAGCGCAGACCACTGGGCCGTGGTATGTGACTGGCGTTTTGTCAAAGGTGCACCGGCTTGAAATATTCAGGTGCCTCGCTCAAGAGCGGCGTGTTTGTTTGATTGAGAGCGTTTTAAACGGGTTTTTCTTGATTCGGACATTCAAAATCGATTTTCCCTTTGTTTACTAAAAGGACGTCTTGCTTGGTATGTTCGTGACGTCAATGACAAAGGGAGGAATGAATAATCGAGGTGAATGAGTTTGTCACTTGCGCTCTGTTGTCATTGGTGGGCTTTTCCAATTTCAACTTCGTTATTCGGATGGTTTATTCTTAACGGATGTGTGCACTACGTTAGTGGAACTGTCATAGTTTCACCTATCGTCGTTGTTCCAGGTTCTATTTGGCTGGCTGTTGAACCATCTAAATTCGACTAAATTTTACAGTACTCATCGACCTGATTTTTGAAAATGGGGTGTGCGCATGGGTCGGAAAACTGTTTATTGTTATTTTTAATCTAAACTAGAACACATTCTGAGAATTTTGGAACCAACCGCGACCTTCTAGCGTGAGAAGACCGTTTTCTATGATTTTTCAAAGTTTCGAATGCTTATGACGTCACAGTGGGCTGAGGGGTCCAGCCCAGACGGGAGGGGAGCATGACGTCGTAAACTTTCGAAACTTTGAAAAATGATAGAAAAAGATCTACTCATCCTAAAAGAGAACGGTTGATGTGAAAATGCTCAGGATGAGGTTTACTTTCGATTAAAGATTTAAAAAAAATCAGTCGCACCCCCTTTTGGCTTACTGAAAATTCTATTTGCAGCTTTATGGTGGACTCGTGCATCTGTTTGCGCAAGGTTTATGATCAGGCAAGATACTGAAACTGACGAAGTTCGAGGTTGCGGGGGTCCATAGCTTTGCTCTATTCGAGTAAAAATACATGTACAGGTCTGCCACAGAAACTTTGCATCCCTTTGGCGAATTTTTCTGGAGAACATAGAACTAGCTATCTCTTATCATCAAGCAGATTACGTGTACGATAATTTTTCGGGAATTTCTCCCCTCAAAAGTGACATGATTTTCCTCCTACCTACTGCAGATTGAAGTTCGTGCATTTTCAAAATTGAAATTTAACTACGCGACCATCAAATTTCTCAGGGCTCCAATTTCCGTGCGAAGGTTTCACCATGGAAGGTTGACTTGATCGTTATAGTTTGCGGATCCGCTACACGGATGCAAAGTTTCTGTGGTAGACCTATAGTAGGACATATTTTGTTGCAAATTAGTGGAAGAATCACCCCCTGATGTGCTGACTACAATATCTGATTCACCCTCTATGGGTGCGTCGTCAAAATTATTATTCACCGATTTTTGATTTGACTTCTGTAAACGAGTCTAATTATGATATGTTAATGTATTTGACACTGTATTCCAAATTAGTATTCATTAAAACTTTTTGCGTCGTTGAATACCAGGTGCGCTTGATTCAGAACCGACTGGATTGGCTGCTCACGGGTTTCGAGTTTCTTCGAATTTATTTTTCCGGTGGCCTCGAACCGACATACGCCGTGCTTAGGTGGCCCATACCTCAACCGTTATTGTGTTGTGTACAGTTTTGAAAAACACAAAACCGCTCTTATCCTAGGCGTCCTACGCGTCTCCCGGGACCGTGTTCGAAAGATAAACGGTAGATCCCCATCAAAGATAAAACGTGGAGTATCTTTGGTTTGGAAGGGCGTTCGCCTTTGCAAACGGCTTGCGAACTTTCCTCCGAGATAGAAGTTCCAGTCATGCAGCATGAGTTGAAGAGGAGTTTCAACGTACGATATTACCCGAGGTCAAAATCGTTCCTTATAAATTTCATGGTCCTTGGATTGATAGCATCCTCTCTGTGCGTGCGCAAATATAAAGTCCTCCAAGCCCGGCTTCCTTTCTAACTGTACGATTTCTCCTAAACTTAAATAGTAGTTAGTCTGAAAGAACGTTTTGAGTATTTCACGAATGCTAGGTACTTCATACGCTTAATTGATAGGCATTGCGCATGATTGTAGAAAGTTTGATTTCTACAGTTTCCATCGTAGTTCAATACAATTCTCAGAGATTGCGTGGGAGAAACTTTCGATGAATGTCTATGAATTTAACTTGATCAGATGATCGGTAGGCTCTGAGTATGGGCAAACGAAAAATCCTAATATAAGGTCAGCTTCCATGAACTGATTTCGATATCTCCACTCTTCTTCGTTTTCCACATCAACATTTCCACCGATGGCACAAATGATTTGGTTTACATAGTTTAAGGACTGTATTCTCACAAACATCCCTACTCGTAATAATCTGGCTTCAATATGCTGAGCATGACTTATGCTCAATATGATTGGCTTAGAGTTTTGGCCCGTAGCATCAACACTTCTCCCGGAATACGCTGTAAAACTGTTGAAGGGCAAAGACATTAAAAATCTCTTCACTTGCCCTTGACACTGCACGATGAGCTAGAATTTCTTCATCGACTGCGAAGCTAACTAAATTTCTCCGGGTCGCTTACTACATTTTCGCAGATCACCCATGTGGTCATTTTCTTGCCCCCGACATCCATTCCTGAGGTCCACGCTGTCTTCATCTTCTCAATTGTAGGCACTGTGCTTGCAAAAGTACATAATTATTGAAAGAGCTTGGCCTCCCATAAATAATACGAAGAATCCAGCTTGCTTGTCTACAGGGTGTCTACACTCAAGATGGGTATAACTTCAGTTTTCAATTCCGTAAGGTATTTCCAAAAAAAAAAAAAAAAATGTTTTCTTAACCCACTCAAAATGCTTTTTTTTTCACCTCAAAGATTTTTTTTCGCGTTTTCGACTTTACGTCATAAAAACTGTCAAAACTCCTGTTATTTACCAAGTAAATTCAAATTTAACGATATCGTTGGAAAGAACGTTAGATTTCCAAGCTACCTAGTGTAAAACCAGAATCTGTAAGCAATAAACCATTCGTAAAAACCAAGCCAAAAATCAAACTTCAAATTTTTTCGAAATTTGACTGTCTATGAATTTAACTTGATCGGATGATTGTTGATGATCGTTGGGAAGAACGTTAGATTTCCAAGCTACCTAGTGTAAAACCAGAATCTGTAAGCAATAAACCATTCGTAAAAACCAAGCCAAAAATCAAACTTCAAATTTTTTCAAAATTTGATTTTTTTTTCGAAGTTTTCATCTTTGAAAAGAAAACGTGATCAAATTGTCAGCTTTCCAACAGTTTATAAATTTTCCTTTTTAAAATTCAAACTGGAAGAGTAAATCAAGTTTGGATGTAAGAAAACGTGTATTTTACAAGAAAATCAAGTGTTTTACGCGGTGTATGGTCCCCTCGATCTCAGGATGACTTGACGAATTTGGTATCATTTACTACGTAATTTTTCACGCTGAATCCAGGAGTGATACGTCCGAATAATTATGACAGCTAAAAAGTGTATTTTTGGAAGAAATAACTTGTAGAATCGAACCCTGAAGTTATGCCCTGTAGACACCCTGTTAGACCAATGGTTGGCCTGATATAAGACTACTCTGAACTGAAATAAGAATGCTCCCATAGGCCTTTTCCGTCAAATGATGGTTTTCTTTCCAAATTGATGTCCAGAATATTGTTACAGGTTTCTACTAGTTTCTCCTGTACCTACTCGGGACTGCATACATGATTGACTCACCACTCGCTAGATCCCTCTTCCAGTAAGACGCCGAATTATTAAGAAATACTTGGAGACCACCCTATCTATCGGTAACTAACCGATCTATCGGTCCAGTGACCTTACGAGCGTTTCATAGAGGATAGAAATCCACATTTCTCAAATCCCCCGTCAAAATATTCGCTTTCACTTCTTAGCCAACTCGCTCTATCACGTCGGATAATTGCCCCCTATCGTCGCCCGCTATTGGATTTCTTCCATATAAGTCTGTATGATATTGTGTTCGACAACCTCTGAAATCTCCCTTACAAGGCTGAACAGTCCCACGTTCTTTTGATGTCCTGTTTCCAAGCAGAACGCCCCTTTTTACGGGCTCTCCTGTGACGTAATTCAATTAAATTGCGTAGTTCTCTAATATTGGGTGTTGCGCAATGAGGAAACTGAAAGAACCACATTCTTCATATGATTTGTTTCTTACTATTCCAATAGAAATGCACATGAAAACGTAGGTAATGTTTGATAATGACCCAAATACACATTAGGTGAACATTTTAACCAATTCGGATAGAGAGTATAAAAGTTAGGACTATCTAATCTTACTTCCTAGTCTGTTAGTTGCCTGATCAAAATATTTTGACTTCCACTTCTTTCGCGCTGCTAGTTAAAACTGTGATGTTAATCATGTTTGCTAAACGGCTCAAACATTATTCATTTCGGGAGGCCAGTTCACTAAACAAAGTTTAAATATAGGCATCAACTATCGACATCCCCTCGGATTGTGGCGTTATGCGATTGATTTATGGGTTAAACAACTCTTTTTGGACGTACGCTGGTGTTGGAAATAGGTTGAAGTGCCTCCGAGAGTACACAGGACTTAAGAGTTATTCTCAAAACATATAGCCGAAATTATAAACCATATAGGCGAAATAATAAACCGTCGGGTAATGCGTTTCCTTGCAGTCATCTTCACATAGATCATGACTGGAACTCACAATGGATATAAACATGACTAACAATATGCATATCAGAACCCTATCTCATTGTTGATTACAATAATACGAGTAGTTACCATGGTTTCGACACCAAGTTCAATATTGAAACGGGGAAGCGATATTCCAGTGTACACAAACGCATAGCTCACACCGATCGATGAGCATACTTGAAACGTTTGCCATATTATGCCACGTGCGACCAGTCGATACTCAACTTGAATTCACACGTTTGAATCAGCCTTTGGGAATTTGGGAAACAGGGTAGGACCCGTCACCAAATTTCAGAGTAAATTTTGATGAGAGGCTCTAATTCGGTCAAGTACATTTGCGTAATGGATAAAGATTTGATTAATGAGAGTTTGTGCTGCTACGTAGTAGAGAACAAATTTCTTCTTCTGTCATGGGAATTTCAAAACTTCGGGTAAGGAAGAGAGACCATCCTTACCTGATGATCTCCCAAGGGGGATATTTTGGTTCCAGGAATCTAAATTTGAACAGTTTGGTCAATTTCGCGCAATAGCCAGTTTCACGCAATAGCCAGTTTTCTCGATCTATTGCTTCTGAGTCTACCAAGGTTTGTTTCCACTTTTCAAGGTTGAAAAAAAAAGTTCTCTAAAATCGAAATTTCCACTCGCGTTTTACGTTTCAGACCTTTCTGAACAATTTTGGTTCCGTGTCTCTCTGTGTGTCATGAAATTCTTGCCACAGCCATAACTTATACATTTCTCATCCGATTTCAAAGACATTTTCAGGAGTGTAGATGGCTCCCTATGAAAATCACCCCCCCCCCTCCTCCCGGACTGATAGTAGCCGCTGCGCATGCGCAAACGTGAATTTTTCAGGATTGTTCAGATTCGCGTGTGGATGGTCCCCTATGAGCACAGAATACTGGAGACGACTACCTATGAGGGTAGTGGAAGGTACTTAGAGATCGATGTTTTAACTGCTATGCATCGGATCATCTATACAATCGGGTTATGAATAAGAGGAAGCCACACCCACTTGGTAGACTTTTTTTTTGTGCTAGACCATTTTGCTTTGACTTTTTCAGTGCTTCGGATGTATCGGATGCTTGACATCCGCTGATAGACGAGCTTCAATCGAATCAGCAGGACCTTCAGTCCAGTCAAGGACCCTCTAGAGCACGAAACGTTGAGGAGAGACGTTTGACAGACACCAGCCGCGCGGTGGTCAGGGAAAAATATAATCCTCAGTAGCTCTTAGGTTTCCTCACATTCTGGCTTCCAGTGACTCAAATTCTCAATCTACAAACTTCACCCGTGAGGCGGATGTAAGCACTACTTCTGTCATCCTAAACCAGGAAAATAAGGGCAGCAGGTACCACAACCCCTATTTGATCGACTTGCCCAATTATGATTTTCGGCAAGATTTTTTTCAGAAAAATATTCTCCATAAATTACTTCTATAGTATACAAAACTACGTTGTACCCGAATGGGGAAACTATGTTTTTGCTTTTTTTTGACATGGATATGTCTTAGTTCTGGGGTTCATTCCAAAATTTTCGACACACAAAACAATGCAACGTTTTTTTCTGATGCTGTTGAACGCAGGAAGCTGAAATTTGAGAGGCAGGGTCAATGGAGAATGCTGAAGGCGCCTGAGTGGTCATTGATCAGCTGAGTGGGCTCATCATTTAAATTGCCATCATAAGACATATCCATGTACAGATGTATCTGCATGCAGTGTAAATACTCGTTTTCTTTACCTCAAAGTTAAGAATTTTTTTAAAATTTTGGTGTATTTTGGGATTAAGTAGCTCTGAGGTTTCCTCACATCCTGGCCTTCAGTGACTCAAATTCTCAATCTACAAACTTCACCCGTGAGGCGGATGTAAGCACTACTTCTGCCATCCTAAACCAGGTAACATAGCAGGTACCACCACCCCTATTTGATTGACTTGTCTAATTATGATTTTCGGCAAGATTTTTTTCCGAACAATATTCTCTATAGTATACAAAACTATGTTGTACCCAAATGGGAAAACTATGTTTTTGCTTTTTTTTAAATTTTGGTGTATTTTGACAAATTGAATGGTATAGAATGCCTGGTTTTGATAGAGAGGTATGTGGGTTTTCCTTAGTTCGATGAAAATTGGATGGTATCGTTTTAGACATCTCAGGAGGAGGTGACCGTAGTGAGGTTCAACAAAGATACTTCAGGAGGGCTATCGTTATTTTCCACCGAGATACTTGTCATACTTGAGACTGGGGAAACAACTTGCAAATAATAAAATGAACAAGACGTGAACAATTCCCCTCCATACATAGCAAGGATCAATTGTTAGCATGTCTGCAGAATATTCCTCAGCCGAAACCTTCACCACAAATTCAAGCAGACGATCTCCTTAGGACCGCCGGACCTGAAGACATAGATCATCCCACCTCTTCACCGTTCATGGTGAACATTTCTAATGCACTAACCACTCCCATAGTCTACCAGTAGCTACTTGTCGACAAATCCGTCGTATAACTCTGATTTAAGAGATGGATCACACCTTTCTGAATGAAATCTGTACAATTTAGACCCATGTGTCGAATTCCCAAACCCCGGGTAATACCGGGTACTTCAGTGGTCCTCAGAATGTATTCAAATGTGTAGTAAAATTTGATTTTAAACTCAAACAAAATCCTCCACGAGTATCAATAACTTTTATGACAACTATTGTGTTAGTCCATGTGTGGAAGTTATATTGCCACCAAACTTGACAATTCTAAAACCTTATATGATAAAGGACTAATATTGTACACATAATGTCACTTTCTCTTAACCACCATAAGTTGTGGAGTAGCTCCTAAGTTATCCTTAAAACTAGGAAAGAGGCAGTTTTTACTCTCCGTCATAATTATATACCTTTCTCTCAGAAACGCTCCTCCCAAGAAAAATGAAGCGCTTCATTTTAATTGAAACACCTCCCAAAGCGCAATTATTGAGAAAAAGGAGGAAACTCGGAAGATTTCCTTCTTTCCAGGGGTTGTAATTAATTATTATTAACCGTCTCGGCTACCTGCAGGGTTGAGATATTATTTATGGACGAAATCAACTGAGAACTTTGTAGTCTGTCCAAGAGAGAGCGCTTCAGCTAGGAAACCGAAGCGAGAAAGTACAGCTTTTGTTGACGTTCTTACCCGTTTCCTTAATTAATGACTAGAAGAGACGGTAATTACTTTTAGCAAGGTCTCCTAGCAAGAGAGACTAAAAGATAGACACAATGGCTGGGAGATGTCGCCTCCAGGGTGCTCAAGTCTTTTCAATGAAGGTTCGTCTCTTTCTTGAACAATCTTTTATACTTATAAGAACGCAACAAGGCGCGTCTCCACTCATCATGCCACTAAAGCTAGTTTTTATGGCTTCGTGACGTAGCAAAATGCTGACAGAAGTTGTTTTAAATACCTCAACTGGGACTATTCAAAGTGCGTCCACCTTTGCAGTTGATTGATTTCGAAAATTCGATTATCAACCTTGAAACAGTATTGTTTTGGGGGATCTGGAGAATCTGAGTAATTAATGAGAATAATTTAATCGTTGCCGTATTCTACCTCTAGAGAACTATACGTTTCGTTAGAATACCTATTCCTTGGTGGAGATCATCCTAGGACTAGGGATGATGAATGAAAAATACAAATTGAATTAGGAAAGAGTTTCTGTGCCAAGGAGTGTCAACCAATTTCAAACCTGTCCATGTTTGGACAGGTGATGGGACAGGAGGGCGATAGAACTGCAAATTATCTAAAAAATATGAGGGTTATCGAAAAATTAGGTAATGAGAGGGTAGTCTACCAAGAGGGTGCAGCACATAGCATCCTCGCCATACATAACAAGGTTGGGTAGGTAGTGGGACTGGAGGCCGTTAGATCTGCCGAGTACCTACCTAACGAATTTGATGGACATCGAACTTTTTGGTGATGAGACGGTAGTCTACCTAGAGGGTGTAGCACATAGCATCGTCGACATCCAAAACATGTTTTGACTGGTGATGGGACTGGAGGGCGATAGAACTGCAAATTATCTAACAAATATGAGGGTTATCGAACAATTAGGTAATGAGAGGGTAGTCTACCAAGAGGGTGCAGCACATAGCTTCCTCGTCATCTGTAACATGGTTGGATAGGTGATGACCCTTAAGAAGGTCTCAGTCGGTCACCGTCCGTTCTTAGTATTTCGCAAAATTGAAGTGGCAAAAACTTGAAAAGTTGTATCTACATTTGGAATTTTAAAGGAGTTTAGAAATTCGTTAGTGCACGGCCCTAGGGAATTGAAAAACTGACAATTTGCCGCTGGAATAATGAAAAACAACTGAATAAACGGTTTTCCCATGTTTTTACCTTATTTTTGAAAATTTCAACCCCAACCATCAACCAAATTGAAATGAAGGGTTGAAATTTTCAAAAATTCCCTGGTAGGTAATAGGTACTTATGGTTGGTAGGGAGGGATCTATACAGAAGAGTGATCTATACAGAAAATAATAAACCTTTGGGCAATGATTTGCAGCGGTTTTTTTACCTACCAACATTATTTACCTATTTTTGGTTTATTATTTTCAATAATAAGCCTTTGGAATCGAGCAAGAAAAAAAAAATTTTAACCCCCCCTCAAAATTTGATGTTTTACGTTTCAAGGTACGTAGAATACGAAAATCGAATAAAAAAATTTCCGTCCGTCCGCCGTACGCCGTACGCCGTACGCGGCACTTTTCTTAGTTACCATGGACCGATTTCGATGAAATTTGGTATATGGGCTCCATTTGGGGTCTAGTTGTGCCGCGAAGCTTTTGGTTGATGTAGGTCACTTCTAAGGGGTGGAAATTAAGGGTTGAAATTTTCAAGAGTGCCCTAGCTCGAAAACTCTCGAAATAAAGGTATCGTTTTTTCACTAATTTTAAATAGTACTGAATTTTAAAAAATTTTTGAGACCACCCGGAGCTCTGTAGGGCAAACCGTTCGGTCCCTACGAGTACTTGAAGGTTTTCCTTCGATAAAACAGAATCATGAGTGTGAATCGCAAAAGAGGTCTAATCTCCGTTGAAATTTTTTCTGACTAAAATGCGATTGCTGTTCATTTCTTCGATTTGTATACAGTTTTGCCTTCTGCGTAACCAGCAATCAAATTTCCATAATCAAAACTCAATGGAGAATACTGAAGGCGCCTGAGTGGTCACTGATCAGCTGAGTGAGCTCCAAGGCCATTTCCTCTCCTGTTGAACGCAGGAACCTGAAATTTGAGATGGCTGGTCAATTGAGAATGCTGAAGGCGCCTGAGTGGTCACTGATCAGCTGAGTGAGCTCCAAGGTCATTTCCTCTCCTGTTGAACGCAGGAACCTGAAATTTGAGAGGGCGGGTCAAAGGAGAATGCTGAAGGCGCCTGAGTGGTCACTGATCAGCTGAGTGAGCTCCAAGGCCATTTTCTCTCCTGTTGAACGCAGGAAGCTGAAATTTTAGAGGGCGGGTCAATGGAGAATGCTGAAGGTGCCTGAGTGGTCACTGATCAGCTGAGTGAGCTCCAAGGCCATTTCCTCTCCTGTTGAACGCAGGAACCTGAAATTTGAGAGGGAAGGTCAAGGGAGAATGCTGAAGGCGCCTGAGTGGTCACTGATCAGCTGAGTGAGCTCCTAGGCCATTTCCTCTCCTGTTGAACGCAGGAACCTGAAATTTGAGAGGGCGGGTCAATGGAGAATGCTGAAGGCGCATGAGTGGTCACTGATCAGCTGAGTGAGCTCCAAGGCCATTTTCTCTCCTGTTGAACACAGGAATCTGAAATTTTAGAGGGAAGGTCAAGGGAGAAGGTGGTGGTAGGTGCTATTGATGTAGAACCAGTGATCTATACAGAAGGGTGATCTGTACAGAAAATAATAAACCTTTGAGCAATGATTTGCAGCGTTTTTTTACATACCAACTTTTTTTTTTACCTACCAACCACGGTATAATTTCATCCAGTACTCAGGTAACACCCCCTGTTGCGCAACAACCATGAAAATGCAGATAGAATTAGAGATTGATGTTTCGAGACAAGCTACTACGCATGGGATCATCCACATAATGCGGTTATGGATACGAGGAGGCTTTGCTACACACCCACTTGTCAGACTTTTCTACTTCAAACGTACTTCGGCTTTTTCCTTCTGAAAATTTGCATGGGCGGTGACAAAGCAACAAAATCTTCCACCTCTATGTGGGCAACTGTTCGACACCGAGGCTGCCGACATAGATCTTGCTCTCATACCCCTCGTCGCGTGGGACGTCACATCGTCACTTTCCGTTCAAATCCAATTCGTACAAGATAACTGCTACTCAACTTCTTTCTCCATCCTATTTTTCTTATTCCACCACCGCAGAAAACGTAATACATAATTTATCAAAAGAGGGTAATCTGACGAGTGCATCAAGACTCGTTTTCCTTGGAGAAAAACTGAGGTGGGATACAAATCGCATTTATCCGGCTCCGTGTCGGAAGCTATTATTTAGCGCCGATCCCACGTGCCGAGATATCGCTGTAACCTGATTACCACCTTGTTAACATCGTGTTCTTTGCTTAATCTCAACTCGATTTTTTCACGAATCGCGTTGGTCCTTCCCATTTTGTGTATATTGTAACAAGAAACTTTTGATCCCAGTGATCCCATCCAAGGTGGTTCGCTTGATCCAAATACTAGTATACTAATCATAGAGAGAATTTTCAGACTCCTCTGCTAATAAATTCATCAACAGAGAAGTTGAAAAAAAAAATTCTCTTTATGATATACATTGCCTCTGCACCATCGGCAACTATAAAAAAAAGTTATACTTGGAGAAATAATAATTTGATTGAATTCAGCGCCCGTTATGAGACGGAGGACTCTATTTTGTGTCACCTGTATTTTATTGATGTGAATTTTTGCAGCAGAGCCCCATACTTCGCATGCATATAGCCATATCGGACTTGTCAATGTTAGACAGAGCAGCCTATTTGAGAATGAGAATGCTTCTTATTTTTCCAACTAGGTATTTTATGTGGACTTCTCAGGTAAGTTTTGGATCTAAATATACTCCCAAGTACCTAGTGGACGACGCAGCTTCATCGAAATCTATAATCCTATGAAGGTAATCTGTTAAGGAAACCCAGCATTGAAAAAATGAAAAAAAAATTCGATTTTTGGTTTTTGACATTAAAAAATTCTTTATTGAAATACGCACAAAATAGTGTATTATTTTTGAATTTTGTTCAACTAGAACAGGTAGAAAGATGCTCTTGAAGTTAGGAAAGCAACAAAACACGAGAGAAAAAAAAACGGGCGAAAAATCGAACTGACAATACTAAAACCGCAAAAAAGGAAATAGGTAAACCTGATTGAAATTAACCTTCTTCCTTATTCTTCTTCGCTTTCCATCATTTTTTGCATGTTTGAAGTTATTGTTGTAATTGGGAGTTACTTTTTACTTTGTTTGAGATGCGTTTTGTGACGTTCTCAGAAAAAGTGCTCTTCTGTAAAGTCACGTTTTCGGACCTTCTTGCTCCGGTTTCTCTGTAATGTTTGAAGTTGTCGTGTTGCCCCCATTTTCCCTCGAAACTATTATAGTTGAAATCCACTATAGTCGGATGGTTTCTCGAAATTTCAACTATAAGGTGGAAACGATAACGGTTACTGTTATTGTTTGTTACTGATGATGACCTAACCGTCGAAATCGATTTAACTTGTAACTCACTATTTTCGTGGAAATAGACAACGTTCTACTCAAGTCCGTTTTTATTAACCCTCCAGTGGTAGACCTAATCTCATCTCGCAAAAGGTAGACCCAGGAGCGCGGAGCTCTTTCGGTACTTCCTCCCGAAAAAATCAATATTTATCATATTTTTCAATTGTTTTTGGTCAGAGTGAGATACTCAACTCATCTCCTGTTGTATCTAAAAATGTTCAATGAAAAACATATTGGTAAAAAAGTTTTTTTTTATTGAACTAAGAAATACGTATTGGTAAAAATAGGTTTTGCTCAACTCTGAAATACAAATAACTGAGCAATCAAAATTTAACTAATCAAAGCCGTTTCAGTCAAATGTACGTTCTGCCATATCGTCAGAATCTTCCTCAGACCACTGAAGCCATTTCTTGGGATCAGAAGAGCGCTCAGACTTGAGAGCGATCTGACACATTCACGTTTTAGTGCAAGAAACCGATTCTCACTAACCCTGAGCGGTTTTGGGGACAGAGAGGAGGGTACGGTCCTGCGTAGAGGTGGTTTCTAGGAGGGAACTGTGAATCACAGCCCTCAGTATAGCCACTGTGAACCACAGTATTCGAAAAATGGGCTGAAGGAGCGCCGCGCTCCGGGGTCTACCAGTGAAGGGTTAAAAGGTTTTCTACAAGCTCATCGCGAGTGATTTTATTTTTATTCGTATCATGACATGACCTTTTCGAGTATGGATCTCCCAAACACATCCTAATCCAACGTTTTTCGCAGTAAGAAAGACAATTTTTCGATTTTAAAATTAATCTCGTAATGTCAGTTTGTGTGTTTACCTGAACTCCTTTAGTAAAAAAATTGTTGGTGTGAAGGTGCATCGCTGAAAAGTTTCGAAGGCTGTCAAATTCGAAGACCAGCTCTACTGGTCGACCAGGTCCTCCCAAGCTGTCGTTTTTCCAAGCGACCCACTCATAACCTGCAACAAACGTCGAAACGATGAAGTTTATGAATAAATCGCGATAAATCAAGATTGATGGAAAAATTTGTTTCTCAAATTAGAAGGAAAAACAAAACAGGAGCCGCGTGGAAGAGGAGTAGGAAAGAGAGAGATGATGGAGAATATTTTCTGTACCCCATCGAAGCCTAGCAGGTTGCGGGCATTTTAAAACGCTGCAATTTATTACACAAAGGTTTATCATTTTTCTATGTAGATCTTTCGTCAGCAGTTTATATCAACATTTTTCGAATTAGGGCGTTTTCAAAATGTCAACTCTTATTTTTCAACCCTTAGAAGTGACCTACATCAACCAAAAGCTTCGGGCACAACTAGACTTCAAATGTAGCCCACATACCTACCATTAACAATTTATGTTTGGAAAAAATATTTCACCACTACAATTGATGGTATTGTACATAAATATTCACATCACAGCATTGTATCAACACTTTCAGCACTCAGCAGTCATGTCCATCTGGCTGCTTGGTAGGTTGAATCACCTTATCCCACGAATGATGGATTGTGCCCCTTCTGGCTATGCCATCAGTTGACGCTTTTCCTCCCCATGGGGTTCTAGTTCAGCTCCAAGTCCCATGGGGCCCATTCGCTCGAGCCGTGGCACGCCGTCGTGTGGCCGTAGCCCGGAATTTAGACCAGATGAATGATCCTCCTGTTAGGACTTGGATGGTCACCAAGTCAGATGGTTCCCAAGCCATATCCCTCTCCATGTGATAGTTGCTCCAATCACCTCTAATTGATTTGGCTGAATGCGCAAGTGCTGCTGCAGCCTCTAGTAATGAGTCAACTCCATACTTTTGAATTTTGGAAGCATTGATGTCTGTGAGTGATCTCTGGCCGGAGCCAGAGACCACTGAGACATCAACAATGAAAGCTCCTCTTGGTGTTACCACCAAGAGGTCAAGACGATAATCTCGCTGTTCCATGATGAAGTGTCGCTCTAGCCATACAGGCCATCCTTTACAGTGAGCGTAGGCTTCAAGTAGGTTCAGGGCAGAATTGTGAAAGGCACCCCTGGGTCTTACCACGGCTGAGCAAATATGGAGCACATGCGAGGCTGTGAGCACATTCGGCATAGACGGCTGTTGCCGGTACGCCTGCCTCTTGTCCTCCTCACTCCTGTTGGTAGAGAACCAGAATGGACTTTCACCATACCCAACGACCTCCATCACCATAGTTTCGCTGAAGGGTTCCTGATCCACGCTAGCTCTGTTTTACCAATTCAGCTCCATCTGTAGTTTGATGGAGACGATGTCCCCTGGCAATTCGACGACCGAGTCCAAAAGGTTCATTCCATGGTATAGTTGGATAGTACGACATCAATTCAGGTATAGGTACAAAAATGTCCACGATACACCAGAGACGTCCAAATAAATCCCCGAAGCAACAGTGGGAGAGACCTTTTCTTATTTTAGAATCGTATTTTCTGTGGGGTTTATACTTGAAATCCCTGTTTTTCCTCCTCTTTAAAGTGAGGATCTTGTTAACCCCGGACAGTTGATACAATCGCGGGGGACTCTAATGGCCCGAGAAACAACAAATGTGTTTTTAATTAGCTGAATTCTCCCCCTCCGCCAGTTCCTCGTTCGAAACGGTTGCCTTCCTTTTAATTAGGGAAACGCGGTAGGAGTACGGATGGTGGCGAGGGGGGGATAAGCCCCCATGCGATAGTCTATCTGATCTTTCAGTCGCCATTAATGATCCTCAAAGTGAAAGAATTATTTTCAAAAAACCACCAACAAGAAAAATGAAGTTGTGCGATAAAGTCTTTATTAATGCCAAAGTAAAAAATTAGCGTTTTCCAATCTTTGTACAACATAAACACTACAGTGAACAGTACGCGTAGGAAAATAAAAAAAGTCTGCTAAGTGGGTGAGGCACATAGCTTCCTCATATCCATAACCCGATTGTTTAGATGATCCGATGGATAGTATTTAATCTCAAAACATCACCTTGCATAGGGGACTCTACAAGTCAACCCGCACAAGTTATGAAGTTATGGCTATTGCAAGGATTTAACGTTTGCGCTTGCTCACAGAATAATTTCAATTTGGGGGCCATGGAGGCCAACTCGCATAATTCCTGAAAGTTTCATCGAAATCAGATCGGAAATGTAGAAGAAATTTATGTTTGCGCACGCGCAATGGCCTCTATCAGTCTGAGAGGAATGATTTTTATGAGGGACCATCAACACGCTAACCCGCATAATCTCCGAAAATTTCATCGAAATCAGATGAGAATTGTAGAAGTTATGGCTGTGGCTAGGATTTCACGTTTGCGCAGACACACAGATAGACAGACAGGGAACCAAAATTGTGAAGGAAGGTCTGAAACGTAAAACGCGAGTGGAAATTTTGATTTTGGAGAACATTTCTTTTCAACCTTGAAAAGTGAAAAAGAAGCTCCGCTACCTTGGTAGACTCGGAAGCAAAAATTGTGGGAATGGTAAAGCCGCGTTCTTTGCAGGCGAGTGATCAATACAGAAAAATAATAACCCTTTATGTAATAATTTGCCGGTTTCATTTTTAAATTTCCATAACAATGATAGAACAGCCTCAATGGGGAGTTGATACTCGTAAAACACGGTATGGAGTTGAAGTCCAATCACGGCGATAGGACTTCAAATGAATCGAGAAACTGCACATCCGATACGCCATCGATTTCTCAGTGCAGGTACCGTTGAAATATCGTCCTGTCGTTGCTTCATGTTGGCATGACCCTCAGAGCTCATCTCATCCCTTATTCCCTCGACCAACGCATACGCACACCCCTCATATATAAATGATGTTTATCGACACCGGTAGGCCTACGTCGTTATGAATGACCTCATATTACCTCCAGCCTTAATTTGTCCTCGGGTACCCCCCCCCCCCCCGGCAAACCCCCTTGAAACAGTTGAGGAAGCAATTTCGCGGGGGCGGGAAGGGGCAACTGCGTCTTGTAACGGTTAATTTATTCCATTAGCGCAGGTCCGCTTCCAACCCGCAGTAGGAATTTATGATCGATAAACTTGATTATGTTGCCCTGAATGTTGAGTAAGGTTTTATGTCCATTGAAGCCGTTCTAGTAATTCGCTCAACATGTGCTTTTGCCTGCCCGAATTTCTTAGGGAAATTTTATACCTTCTCGACATACTAATGAGGGAATAATTTCCATGAAAATCATATTCAGGAGCTAAATTACCAAAACACGATATCACCATAAAATGGTAAAAGGCCTGTTAACAATAACAGATGGCATTACAACAATAATATTGTTGTAATGACATCTGTACATCGTCGCTTAAGATGCATCATGGCACATCTAACTTTTGCCTACTTTTCAGAAGAGCAAAAAACCCGATTTGGTCCATAAATTTTATAGTTTTTTGAATTTTTATTCATCGGTCTACCTTTATTTATAGTCTGCTAACTTGAATTGCATTTAATAGTACAGTAAACTTCACAATATGATCATATTACGTCAAAAAATCTCGTAGATGTGCTATGCTGTGTAGCGTGAATTTTTTTGTTCCCGCTTCAAATCGTATTAGCGCGGTTTCAGTGGCGAGGGTACCGTCGTTGACGCCAGGTACCGCTCAACCCATTATTCCGAACGTACCTAATTGGTTACTGAGGTTGCAGCTTTAAAGAAAACAAAATATATGAACGAATAATCCTAAAATTATTCCGGAATTTTCGACGAATATTGGATTTAATAAACCCAGAAGTGAATGGGATGAAATAAAATTAATTTCGGATGGTGATGGCTTCGACATGGCGAAAGGCTCTCTCGTCCATCTTACCTTTTTCTCATGCCTTCGACGACGAATGCTGCTTGTCGCTTCCCTTGTTCTCTCGAGAAAAATACCTTTTTCATACCGTCTTATTTCAAGATATATACTCAATTTCGTACCGCGGATTCCCGTCAAAAGTTCGCTTTTCCCCCTTAGAAACGAGAGAATCTGGATTGGATCAGCACAGGATTTTCGAGGCGAATGTTCTACGTCTACGGCGCTCTTCCTTTGTTCTCGGTAAGCACCTACCACTTGTTGCGGATAAAATCATTCGGCGGATTCGACAATTTTGGCATCATAAATTGGCACTATATTATATTCTTCGGTTTCGCAGTTAACTTCGAAGTCGTCTTTGAAAAATCGTCGTGGATTACCGTCGCTGAATATCGTCCGTCTTCGCTGCTACGTTTCACATTTCAACAAGATTCCACGTTTCGTCGGAGAAAATTTTACTGCTCCACAAATATCGTACCGGTATGTCTACATAATAATCAACACCCTCAGCTTAATTGGATCATAATGGATATTATTCAGTAATAATACAATTCGTCCATATTTTTAATCAGTTCCAGTTGGGAGGCTGGAAATCTACAAGTTTCTCGTCGGTTCAGCATTCCTGATTGCTGTCCAGAAGTAGTCCTCGTCTCCTCTCCTACCCTCTTCTACCTACATCGAGCAATTTTCAATTTGGCTAAGTACTTAGTTCGTAATACTTTACCTATCCACGGCCGTAGGATCAGAGAAGTAGGGAGTACCTAGTCGATTTTGGCTACATATTGAATTTGATAAGTACCGCCTTTTCGGATATACCTGTGACAATCCCTGAGAATTTTGTAACGTAAAATTTTGAAATTTTAATAATTCTTTTTGCCTATAATTTTTTTGGTGAAGAAGTGAATATCACCATCAGAAATATTGATTTCATTACACGGATTTTCGAAATCGAACTTAAGTTTTCAAATTTTATATTTCCTCTGGGTTCATCCCCACTCTAGTTTCTATATTTATCTTTCCTTGTCACAGATATAATCAATGGCGCCCAACGTAATTAACTATATGATTATGCTAATTAAAATTTGAAAATTTTAATTAGAAAAATATTAAATTTATTTTGTTCCGAAATTTTCATCATATACCTATATTTGACTCGAATTGAAGTATAGTTTGATACATACAATCTTATTTGCAATCAATTTAATTGATTGTTCACCAATTTGAAATTTTACATATTTATTGTCGTAAATCTTAAGTTGAGATCATGCCTGATCCTCCTGGCGCTTGTAGTGATGAGTCACGGAAGGATGAACAAGCTATGTTACTTAATGAACGCGAAGTTCTATTTGCTTCTTTACAACTAATTTACGACAAATCGCTAACTCTTACGTCTAAGAAAAATGTTTTCGCTTTTTCCGCTTCATATGATCGTACTAGTGTCATAGAGACTAAGTTAGACGATCTCGTAACTAAAATCAGATCTTTCAACATTAAGCTATCTGATGATCCTCAGAAATTGAAATTAGACATATCTAAGTTTTATTGTCGTGCTCTTGAGATGATAGATATCGTACGTTCAAATTATGTTAGTGCTAAGAAAGTCCTTGTTGAAGACCCTCCTGTACCTTCGCAACCCGCAGGTATACCTACCTCTCCTAGTTCCCAACTTCCTCGTATTTCACTACCTACCTTCTCAGGCAAAATCGAGGAATGGATGGAGTACCATTCTCTTTTTCTTTCTCTGGTACACGAAGAACCTTCACTTGAACAGTATCGATATTCGATATTTAGAAATAGCGGATCCAAAGTATCGATATCCAAAAATATCGGATAGTGCAGTATCGATACTAAAATATCGAGTATCGGTACGAAAGTATCGATATTTTGAAATATCGAGTATCGATACCCATCCCTAGATGTACCACATTTTCTCTGTTGTTTCATGGTGAAACGACAATACTCTGTAGCTGGAAGTGATGTAGTTTACCAAAAATGTAATTTATCCTTCTCCAAGTAAAAGCACGAATACGAGAATTAAAAAAGAGAAATCATTGCAATTCTGAAAATCCGCACAATCTCAGAAAATTTCATCGAAATTGGTCAATAACTTCGACAGTTTTATGTCAGACAGACACGGAACCAAAATTGTCTAGGAAGACTCGAAACATAAAACGCGAGTGGAAATTTTGATTTTGGAGAACATTTTTTTCAACCATGAAAAGTGAAAATTCAAAAATTGTATATAGTGAATGTTTTCAAAATTTCAAACCTTATTTTTCAATCCTTAGAAGTGACCTACATCAATCAAAATCTTCGGGGCACAACTAGACCCCAAACTTATTCAAAACAGTATTCAAAATTCCATAAAAATTAGTCCACGGGAACTGGACAAATAGGTGAAGGTGGACGGACGGAATAATCGTTATCAGATTTTTGGATTCTACACACCTTGAAGGGGGGGGGGGGGGATGTTTAACCTTATTAACCTTATTAACCTCACTATTGAAAATAATAAGCCAAATAAACGAGATGTAAGACTATTGAAGACCCTGTAGCAACGAGCCAACTCCAAAAAGCTCGTTTATGAGTTTCCAAATCGTATGTACCTACTCTTTCGAATGCAGTGATGACTCGAGAAACTTCCAGTAGCCATGTAGGCCAGTTTGTTGGTGTGGGCTCATTGTTGCTGCAGAGTCTCTTATTCCATAATGCTAGCTGAGGTGTAGTCATACCGAGTTGAGTGAACAGTCGTGTGATTCAATAAAGATCTGAATTGAGAAAGGGATTCTCTTGTTCCGAACTGAAGCACGAAAAATAAGTTGGGTCATTCTGTAACGCTCACTTGATTTGGATTTGACAGGTTGTTAATCATCCCCCCATCACCCCAACCCGGTCCTTATCTGAAAACAAAGACCATTAATAACTTTGTTGTTCGGTTGTAATAAATATGTTATGCGAAAGACAAGGATACCCTCGGAGCCTGCCTCATCAAAACATGTACCTTCCTCTCCCGCGAACAGTTGTTAACCCAATCATTATTCTTTCCTTTATTGGGCTTGTCATGTCGAACATCGTCCGCCGTCAAAAGTCCCCCTTCCTCGGTATAAATGAAGAGAGGTTTCGCCGGGGTTATACACGTTGAAGGTTTACAACAACCACCTTGCACCCGCGGGGGCGGCCAACTGATCCGATGTTGAGTTACGCCCTCACTCAAAATGTACTACATCCTTCCCGGACAAAGGTAACTTGTCGGGTGTCGTAAAATATCCACTCGACTCCGCTGTTGTCCATTTGTGTCCGCAGAGTCCACTGGTGTCCAGTGATGGATCAGCCGACCAGACGAGCATTTCTCGTCGACCTCTTGGAGACAATGGGGTTGCGTGTGGGGCGGAACGTATATGGCGATGTACAGTCGGACTCATTAATCAGATGATAATACATGGCAAAGATCCATGTATATAATGAGTAACTTACCTTGACCAGGTTCAAGTTATTGTGTCTGAATTACGAGTATTTTGGCATGACGGTTGCTACGGGAACAGAATCTATAAATTCCCTGACTTTCCCAGGTTCTCCAGACAGTAGAAGGAACATTTCGATGAATTTTTCCTACATTTGTGTTGTGGCAGAGGATGATTATGACATGCATTTGTGACATATGTGTTATTTTCAAAAATTTGTTCACGACGAAAATTTTACGATTTTTGCCCATTGAAGAAAAAAGTCTGCCAAGTGGGCGTGACATAGCTTCCTCGTATCCATAACCCGATTGTATAGATGATCCTCTCTTGCACTACCCTCATAGGGGGAGGGGGGCCATCTACACTTCATCCCGCACAGTACCTATCTGAATATTTTTGGAAAATGTAGAAGTTGTGGCTGTTAAAAGGATTTCACGTTTGCGCATGCGCACAAAACAATTTCAATGTGGTGGCCATACATTTCTTAGGGGACGATCTCCACCTCAACTCAAATAATTGCTGAAAATTTCATCAAAATCAGTTCGGAAATGGAGAAGCTATGGCTGAAACAAGGAAATAAAAAATTGCGCATGCGCACTGGGTACTATAAGTCCAGGGTCGATGTTTTTCATAGGGGACCATTGTAGAATTATGGCTGATGGCAAGGATTTCACGTTTGCGCATGCGCAGCGGCTACAATCTGTCCGGTGGTGATGATTTTTATAGAGGACCATCTACACACCATCCCGCAAATTCACTGAAAATTTCATCGAAATCGGATCAGAAATGTAGAAGTTATGTCTTTGGCTAGGATTTCATGACAAACGCGCAGACATACAGACAGACAGACACGGAACCAAGATTGTTCATGAAGGTCTAAAACGTAAAACGCAAGTGGAAATATTGATTTTGGAGAACATTTTTATTCAACCTTGAAAATTGAAAAAAAAGCTTCCGCTACCTTGGTAGGCTCGGAAGCAAAACCTTGTTATCGCGTTCTACTCGAGATAATTCTGGCAGATCTTTAGTTTTTCAAATCTTCAAGGTTTTGCTTCTGGTTTTGGTTTTGGTCTGTCTGTGTGTCTGTCATTAAATCCTTGTAACGGACAAAACTTTACGAAGTCATTGTCTGATTTCGATTAAATTTTCAGGGATTGTGCGGGTTGGAGTGTATACGGTCCCCTATGAAAATCATCACCCCCCAGACTGATAGTAGCCGCTGCGCATGCGCAAACGTGAATTCCTTGCAACAGCCATAACTTCCACATTTTCCATCCGATTTCGATGAAATTTACAGAGTTCATACGGATTGGAATGCAGGTGGTCTCCTATGGAAATCATCACCCCACATTGATAATAGTCACTGCGCAAGCGCAAACGTAAAATCCTTGTAACAGCTATAACTCCTACATTGTTCATCTAAATTTGATGAAATTTCGTAGGATTGTTCTAAAACGCTTGTAGACGGTTCCCTACGAAAATCATTGCCTCCAAAATGATAGTATTCACTACGAATGAGCAAACGTCAGTTCCTTGTAACAGCCATAACATCTACATTTCGAAGAAATTTTCAAAGTTCATGCGGATTGGGCTGTAGATGGTCCCCTAAGAGGGTAGTGGACGGTACTTAGAGATTGATGCTTTCAGATTAACTACTATGCATCGGATCATCTATACAATCGGGTTATAGATACGAGGATGCTATGTGCCACACCCACTTGGCAGACTTTATTGCTGGGATTAACGAGAGTAGAAGGACTACAGTATTTTTCATTTGACTCTTGTCATTAAGTAGCAATTTATCGCTCTTTCCAACTGATAGAAATGTCGTTATTTGTGACTCTGGACCGGAAATGTCTCGGGACCAAGGCTAGCGTCAAAAGTAGCTATTAGGAGATGTCCCTTAAATTTGAACACAAGAATCTTGACATCGTCAGTAGTTATCTGAAAATAAATATTACTTGGGAAAACGATGTCTTTTGTTCCATGGATCATCTAATAAAGATTGAGAAGAGGGTTGATGATTAGGTACTTGAGCAAAGGAGAACCAAGTTCGATACAATAAATTATGATAAATAAAACTCCGTAAACCTGTATATAGTCTGAATAATCGTTGTGTGATAAATTGCCAAGTCTCCATCGTGGGAGAACGGAGCAAGGAGATATTTTCCGTGTCGACCGAAGGTTTCTGAAACGACAAGGAGGGGGGGGGGGGATCAATTCCCCATCTATCTGTCGTGGCAGCACGTCATACGGACGTGAATCGTATTGGTTGGAACAGAAGGGTGTTTTGATGGGAGAGTAACAGGAGGAGTTGGGAACAGGGGGGGTGTTCTGCTGTGTCGGTAGAAACTGGATATGCATGTCCGGAGAGCCTTGGGATTGGGTTATCAAAACCAGGGAGCGATCGGGGAGAAGCATCAGCTTGTATCAGTTGTGATACATCGGAAGAACTTTGAAACATGACTGGTTCCCGATTCCAAACCTTGTCAACAGTGTCGTTTTGTCGTTGGCCGAATATTGATAGGTCTTCCCAGGACAGATGGCGGTTAGGAACACAACTAAACCATATCGACCTCGGTGATTTATAGGAGCCCAAATTACATTGCAACCAAGTAGAATCCACCGTCCTTCCACCTCAACAATAAATTAGGTCATCGCTTATGCAACGATGCAATATATTGTAGAAGTATCTACTCAACTAGGATACTCACGAGAAAAATAAAGCTCAATTCGAAATGAAGAAAAAAGTAGATTTTTGTCAATGTTAGATTTCCAAAATTCTCAATTTTGGCGAATCGTCTAGGATGGCCGAATGGCCTTTAATACATATACAGGGTGTCTACAAAACAGGTCTCATTCCTTCAAGAGATCGATTCTCCTGCTAATTTGCAACAAAAGAGGTCGTTTAGCAACTCAGTAACTTCTCGAAAACTTTTAGTTTTTCAACGCCCGTAATGTCCAAAAAATTCGAGATAACGAACTATTGCCGGTAAGCTTGAAAAATATTTTACAATCGAATTTAAGGGAGAAATTTCTGTTTGAACGCGAAAAAACGTGCATTTTTTTCAACGAAATCGACGGTTTGACGGGGAAACTCCGGGGTCTTTACCGCCGCGGCTCCTCCGAAGAATAGTGATGATCCGTGGGCGGGGTAAGGGGATGCTTTAAATAAAAAAAAAAAATAAATAAATAAAAAAAATCTACGTTAAAAACTACGTTGGGATCTTCTGCTGAACTGCTTTGTGAACTTGACGGTGGATAGGTGACAGTGAAAATAGTAATGTAAGGTCAAAATAAAGTGTATATGTGAGTGAGATGTTTCTTCCTTCTTCCCATACTTTCCACATTTTTGTAAGGTAAGTATTGTGGTGACATGTATGACATTTGATGAGGCTGTACAGATTTTTTATTCCAATTTGGATTATTTTTCTTGAAATCGTTTTCCTTACTTTGTTGTTTCTGTGTCTCATCATTTTTCAGACCTCCCTGTAATAATTGTTTTTTGCATGCCCATTCCCGTTGTTCTTGTTAAAGTTTGTTTGTTGGTAGGGTTGTTTGTTATTGCTGTTACTTGGATTACACTTGTTGTACTTTTTGTACCCATAGTTTGGCGAATAATTGTTGTTTCTTTGTCTTTGAAAATTATTATTCTGGAATTTTCTTTCATAATAATTTTTTAGATCTGAAAGATCTTCTGATTTTTTCTGAGGTTCTCTATTTGTTCTTTCCAACTTCTCAACTTCGTTTATCAATTTATCGAGATCCTCTAGCGTGGTGGGTATGGTTTGGAAGTCGAAAAAAGATCAAGTTCGCGTATTCACCCCATCAATGACACACTGTATTAGTTCGGCCGGAGTATGGGTTTGAGAAAATGAGACCGAATTTCATTATGTTGTCAACATAGTCACGAAAACGTTCGTTTTGATTTCGAGGTCGCAGAATGTATTCTACGGTATATTGCAATTTAATTCTAGGGTTCGTGAATTCCGATAGAATTTTCTGCGATACGACGTCAAAAGTCAAGTTTGCGTGATTGTCTGTTATGAAACGTTTCAAATGTTTATTATCTTTTGAAGCGGCGATCCGTTTGACAATATCGGGGAAGAATTCTTCCGCTGTCAATTGGACGTCGTACAAGGACTCCAAGAAGATTATTACCGATTCCGGATTATCCGTTTTAAAGGTTGGCATCTTGGTAATCAAAGGTTCAAGATAATTGGGAATTTTCCTTGGGAGACCGAGGTTCAGAACTGTTTTTGCCTCAATTCGTTCCTCGGATGAACTCCCGCTTGCCCCGGCTTGTGGATCATGAACCGCCACAGATACGTTAGCCAAAAACATGTCCAACTTCGCACTCAACTGTTGAAGTTGAACTTCAGTATTTTGCGCAGTGGCTTTTACCTGGTCAACAACTGATAAACTTGCCTCGATTTTCTTCTCCAGAGTTTTAAACCTCGCTTCATTCGATTGCATCACTTGATTTACACGTTCATTTGATTGAACAATTTGATCCAATTGCTGCTTTATCTGAGTTAATTCAGACCTACTAGTCTGTATATCTCAAAGATAGGAACAGCGTGGACCTATCCACGATGCCTTTCGATCACTCCCCATTTTTGACCAATTTGTCTCTGTAACTTTCGTGCATACTACATGTGAATGCTTATTACATATAACGCATTTAGCTTTTGCAGCCGTTTCATCTATGGACCTAAGGCACACGACACAATCCATAGCTAAAATGAAAAAACGTCTGCCAAGTGGGTGTGGCACATAGCTTCCTCGTATCCATAACCCGATTGTATAGATGATCCGATGCATAGTAGTTAATTTCAAAACATCAAAACAAGTTAATCTGTAACATCCCTGAAAATGTCATTGAAATCGGATGGGAATGAAGAAGTTATGGCCGTTACAAGGAATTCACGTTTGCGCATGCGCAGTGGCTACTATCAGTACGAAGGTAGTGATTTTCATAGGGGACCATCTAAATACTAATCTGTAACATCCCTGAAAATTTCATTGAAATCGGATAGAAAATGTAGAAATTATGGACGTCACAAGGAAATTCACGTTTGCGCATGCGCAGTGGCTACTATCAGTCCGAAGGTGGTGATCTTCATTGGGGACCATCTACAACCTAATCCGCAAAATCCCTGAAAATTTCATCGAAATCGAGTAGAAAAAGTGGAAGTTATGGCCGTTACAAGGAAATTCACGTTTGCGCATGCGCAGTGGCTACTATCAGTCCGAAGGTGGTGATTTTCATAGGGGACCATCTAAATACTAATCTGTAATATCCCTGAGAATTTCATTGAAATCGGATGGAAAATGTAGAAGTTATGGCCGTTACAAGGAATTCACGTTTGCGCATGCGCAGTCGCTTCTATCAATCCGGGGATGATGATTTTCATAGGAGACCGTCTACACACCAACCCGCACAATCCCTGAAAATTTCATTGAAATCGGACGATAACTTCGTATAGTTATGCGCGTTACAAGGAAATCATGACAGACAGACAGACGGACAGACAGACAGACAGACAGACACACAGACACTGAACCTAAATTGTTCAGAAAGGTCTAAAACGCAAAATGCGAGTGACAATTTTTATTTTGGAGAACTTTTGGTTTATTATTTTCAATAATAAGCCTTTGGAATCGAGCAAGAAAAAAAAAATTTTAACCCCCCCTCAAAATTTGATGTTTTACGTTTCAAGGTACGTAGAATACGAAAATCGAATAAAAGAATTTCCGTCCGTCCGCCGTACGCCGTACGCGGCAATTTTCTTAGCAACACTGGACCGATTTGGTTCAAATTTGGTATATGGGCTCCATTTGGGGTCTAGTTGTGCCGCGAAGCTTTTGGTTGATGTAGGTCACTTCTAAGGGGTGAAAATTAAGGGTTGAAATTTTCAAGAGTGCCCTAGCTCGAAAACTCTCGAAATAAAGGTATCGTTTTTTCACCAATTTTAAATAGTATTTAATTTTTAAAAAATTTTGAGACCACCCGGAGCTCTGTAGGACAAACCGTTCGGTCCCTACGAGTACTTGAAGGTTTTCCTTCGATAAAACAGAATCATGAGTGTGAATCGCAAAAGAGGTCTAATCTCCATTCAAATTTTATCGGACTAAAATGCGATCGCTGTTCATTTCTTCAATTTGTTTACAGTTTTGTCTTCTGCGTAACCAGTAATCAAATTTCCATATTAAGCTTTCTATTTTTCCAATCGAGTGTGAAGCGTTTAGTTCTTTCTGATAAACTTGATTGTGAAGGTGTGAAGCCAGTATGGTGTGGTAGGTAGTACCTAGCTGGTAGGTAAAAAAAGTTGGTGGGTAAAAAACGCTGCAAATCATTGCTCAAAGGCTTCTTCACTCTTCAGATCACTGATCAGCTGAGTGAGCTCCGAAGCCATTTTCAATCCTATTGAATGGAAGTGCTCTTCCAGGCGTCTCCTGCATTCGAGGAGATCTTCTTCACTCCTCAGATCACTGATCAGCTGAGTGAGCTCCGAAGCCATTTTTACTCCTATTGAATGGAAGTGCTCTTCCAGGCGTCTCCAGCATTCGAGGAGATCTTCTTCACTCTTTAGATCACTGATCAGCTGAGTGAGCTCCAAAACCATTTTTACTCCTATTGAATGGAAATGCTCTTCCAGGCGTCTCCAGCATTCGAGGAGATCTTCTTCACTCTTCAGATCACTGATCAGCTGAGTGAGTTCCGAAGCCATTTTCAATCCGATTGAACGCAGGAAGCTGAAATTTGAGAGGAGAGGTCAAGGGAGAATACAGATGGTGGTAGGTGCTATTGATGGAGAACCAGTGATCTATACAGAAGGGTGATCTATACAGAAAATAATAAACCTTTGAGCAATGATTTGCAGCGTTTTTTTTCGTCCTTGAAAAGTGAAAACAAGGCTTCCGCTACCTTGGTAGACTCGGAAGCAATAAACTCTTCAATAGACGAGATTTTAATAATCAAAAGATATTAGGAAAATTAAGAAATGAAAATCTTTTAGGAGGAAAAAGGCCCAGAAAAGAAATAAAGAAAATAATTGATATACAAGTAGGTACCTCTGAAGGTGGAACGGGCGATGCAGACGGGAAGAAGTGGTCGGCGGGGACTCTGATAGCAAACTGGCTTATCTAGTTTCGGAGCCTTCAGGCCTGTCGGACAGATTGAGTTGACCCCGCCGCCCTTCCTCACTGTTTATAAATCCTTTTCTATTATGTACCTTCGTCGCAGTAATGTAAGTGCGCTTTGAAAAATGGAGGCCAAAAGCTAGTTTTTACAGCATACAATAAATTTTCAAGGGCATATCTATGGGTTTTTCGTCCTTGTTTACGGATGTATCGGGGTGGTTTTCAGGACATATTCGGGGATTTTATAGAGCATATCGATCCGAGCCCTAAAGATAACTAATTTTATTTGAAAAAGGTTTAAGTTTCTAATGTTTTTCAGTGTTTAATTATAAAAGATAGAGAACAAATCGACAGTGAAAATGCAAAACCTCGTATGTTGGACAACTCAAATTTTACAGGAGGCGGAAAAAACATCCTCAATGACGTTCATTAAGCTTCCTACTTTTCCCTTTGCTCATGTTAAATTACACAAGGGTTGATACAGTCAATGTAGTTCTTCCCACCCAGTAACTCACTGAAATACGGTTTATGTATGCAATTTTTTAACTTACGAGGTTTTATCCGAAATATGCCTTAAACATACGAGGTATTATTCAATAAAATGATGGATTTTTCTGAAAGGTAGGTATCGCAAAAATATCAAAACCAACAAAGCTATTAGTAATAAAACAACTTTTATTAGGTTCAAAACGAGTAAATAATAGAATAGCAACTAAGTAGGCACTCACTTCATAAAAAATGCAACTTGGTAACTCGTTACCTGGACGAAACCAGAGTACTTCAGACTTTAAACGTATCACACTAGAATTATTTCCTTGGTTTCAAATCACAGTAAGTAGAAATTTAATGAAGTCTTTTTTTGTAAGTCTTATCAGAAACATTGGCCTGCATCAAACTAGGAGAAATGAAAGACAATTTTAAGAACAAAAATAAGGAGTACCTAGGCGCAATCACGAAATCTACTAAGAAGTCTTGAGGAAAAATACACACAAATTTCACACATAAACACCACAAAAATGACGAGACTAAGAATGTCGTAGACTGTCGTAAAAATGATGGTAGTCCTTACATAATACACGTTTCAGTTGCTGTAAATGTTCAAATTTGTCAGCCTTTATAGGCAAAGGAGCCCTGTACAGACTAGTAACTCCACCAGGAGAGTCCCTCTTCCTGCTCCTTCTTTTTTCGAACAGAGTCCAATCGTCAGTAAATTTCAGTTTATAAAACATTTCACCAGATGGTGAGTATTTCAATGCACGGATGTCATTGACACAGGGATCGCCAGCCCTAAATCCCGGTCTGATTGACTTCATGGGCCCCAATTTAGAAAAGTCTTTGAAAATTGTGTGCTGAAGGTATTCAACTGAATAGGGACAAGGATTTTTTCGTGCATTTTGGATAATACTGACGTAATCTGCTGGCGTATTTATCGTCTTATTTTTCAATTTTCTTTCAATTTGCGCATGTATGGAGTCGCACTCCATCTGCGTGTGTCCGACTTCTAGATACTTTTGAATTATGTTAATTTTTAATTCCTGGCTCAAACCTAGTAGGGCATTCGACAAGTTGACATTACGGTTTTGATAGCCTGCACCGTCACTCCAGAGGATCACGTCCTGGTGATCTTCCAAATTTTGCTCCCGAATATAGGTGGTTATCAGAGTGGCGAACTCGTTTGAAGTAATTCCTCCTTCTCCTTCATGCCACACATAGCATTTAACTTCGTGACTCTTGTTGTTGAAAAAAGTGAAATTATGCACACATAATTTCATTTTATAGTAGAGGGAAGAGGCGTTCAATCTTGGGCTTAGAAGGACACCCTGGAGGTCCATGGTCGTTACAAAATGAGGTCCTTCGTTGTCTTCCTGTTTTTCTTTCCGTGCAAGTTGTTTGCGCGCCTGGTGTTCGTCGTAATCTTCCCGTGAATAGTTACCTGTTGCATAGGCCACACACTTATCGCACAAATCCTTCCTCGGAACATAGATAGACAGATTCTGTCGATCAAATTCTGCGTAAAAAGTTTGAATCGTGACAATTCCCGGTCCGTCTGGTTTTCCAATTTCTTTTCTGTATAAATTGTAGACCTCAGCTTTAGTTTGAAAAACTGGTTCAAGGAACATTTTGCCCGTATTCTGTCGGCAATAATGTGACTCCATTTTGTTCAAAGCTCCAAGGAAATCTTTTAGAGCTTCAACTTTCTTTTCATGCCTCTTTGTGACAGCACGAGACTGAGCAGAGACTTGAACTGTACAATCTTCTTCAGAACAGGCGGGGTCCTCAACGCAGGATTCACGCATTGCCGCTGTGTTGTCTTTCACGCAGTGTAAAACCCACCAGTCCGTGACGTCGAAGGTGTTTAAGAACATAGTCTTGCAAACAGGGAGCTTCAAGCCATTATGACAGAGATGGTACTTGAGAGTTTGGCTTCTTCTGCTGCTAGTAGATTCCTCCTTACGATTCCAGTGAAACTTTGTTTGAACAGTATCCACCAATGCAGCTATGTACGTCCTTTTAGCGTTCCAAGCCATATTTTTCCAAAAATTGTTGTACAATGCCGTCCTCTGATCTTCTGTAAATCTTCGGCACGCTGCCTTTATACCCTTCTCGCTGAGTTTGCAATTGCAGCCGCCTTTCATTCTTTTTGATGGTCGGGGAACTTTGTACTCGTACTTTTCAACAGTTTCTCCTGTATCTTTTGTAATTATAATTTTTTTTATCCCTGTGTACTCTTCTCCAACTTCCCTTTTTCTCTTTTGCACTTCCCTGTACATTTTTGAACTTTCGTAAATCGTCCTCTTTTTCGTTCTTGAAAGTTGATTGTCATTGCTTGTCGGTCCCGTCTGCTCGTCTTCATTTGCATCGTATGGCTCCTCTTCATTTTGAGAATTTCCATTTTGTCTCTCCGTCAATATATCTGAAGTATCACGGAAGGAATCACAGTCAGAGTCAAGGGAAAAATCACAGTCGGGGTCTTCAGCCCCATATTCTGGACTGTAGTCCGAGTCACCATCTTCGCTTTGTGATTCATGGCCCAAGTCGGGAGTAGTAGCTTCTTCCAGGCTGGTGGATGGTTTGAGGGGCCTATCAGTAAGCGTGGTTTCAATGGCAGTAAAGGAAATTTCATCAGTGGCATCACCCAAACAGTCACTTTCTGGAAGGAAACCAAGTTCGTGTAAAAAATGGTCAACTTGAACAATGACCTCTCCGGCTGTGGGGAAAGCTATTTCTCCCTTAGGAACCAACACGACTGAATTTTCGGAAGTTTGAATAGGTTCTCTGAGGATGTCTTCATTGAGTCCTTGTGTTGAATCAGTTGTCAATATTTCAAGTGGGGCAGCTAGATTCCCATTGTCACATTCTGGAACTTCTCCGAATTTGTCCAAACAGTTTGAGTCCTGCTGAGGGGTTTCAGGTTCTTTTGAAAATTCAGCACCTGTGCAGGCTGATGCTTCCTCGACTACGAGCACCGCAAGTGGGGTTAATGTCTTGCCATCATGACTGAGAACATCTCCGAATCGGTCGGAACAGTTAGGGGCCTGGTGTAGGATTCCTTGAGAGGGTGGTCTTGTTTCATCTTCCACTTTCAAATGAGCACGCTGGAGAATCAATTCCGCCCTAGATCTGAATATAGGCCCGCGAGGGCCTTTTTTTCGTGCAAGAACAATCGGTCGAGGTTTTTCTTCACTCATTTTTCATCCTGTAAACACAAGGATAAAACCTCGTAAGTTTAATTGGTATACGTGTAAATCCTCGTATGTTTGGCAGCCCAAGAAGGGTAAGATTATTGAAAAAACAGACGCGCTGAGATGAAACCTATGATAACAACAACGAAACAAACGGCTTATCTTCACAACCAAACTCTATTTCAATAAAACTAAATTCAATTTTGAGGAGGAAACTCACGTTTTTGTAGGGTCCACAATCACAAAATAGCACAACACTAACTTACGAGGTCCTACTTTCAAATCTGGAAGGTTCCAAACATACAGGTTATTACAATCGACCACAGGGAAGGTTTGAAGAGGAATTGGCCAATTTTCGAGGCGCGAAACCGTGCGCAAGGCCGAGTTTTACCAGAGTAGCTCAAAACCTTATTTTCGAAAAAATCTCAACTTACGAGGTTTTGCATTTTTACTGTCGAAATATAATTTACTAAAATGAGTTGACAGGGTGTAAGAATGAAATATGTACCTAAACATTGCTGCATGTCATAGTCGACACTAGGGGAGGGTTTGGTGGACAACAAAGGTACCACGCCTTTTTTGTTGCACATCTTTTCCGAAGAGTTACTTCTTTTTTAAAAGATGATGATTAAAAGGAGGATGCGTACCAAAGGTACATTTGAGACACGGAATTTAACTTATTCATGAAGCTCCGGAGTTCACTCCTAACCTTCAGGTTATGCTTCGGGAGATCAACCTACGGCACCAATACAAAGCTTCTCTACCTACCTCTAGTTTCAGAAAGTAAAATGAAAATGGAGATTAAAAAAAGCCGTATTCTACAAGGGTTTCCAGTCTATTCTTACTCTCCTAGCTAAAATTTTTCTAATTGATTCCACAGGAGACAACTTTAAACTGCACTTCTACTCGTAAAATACTTCATACTCTCGGTTCTTTATACGCTCATATCCAGAATTCGATTTATATTTTTATGGTTGTTGCCTTATTGAAACTCCCGTTTCCGTTGTGAATTTGAAAAGTTCGTTGTATTTAATTTCATATGATTTGAGAGATCAATGGCCTTTTGACCGGAATCTTTTCCCGGAAAGGTCCAAATTATATCCTATATGAAATCACGGTTTGATTTTGACGAGAATGCTTCGACGTTTTGCTCTTAATGGCGTTTTGCTCTTGCAGTAGTGGATTTGTTATGTTTAATGTTAGACTTGTAGGACTGTTTCGACGTTTGTTCAGGCCTAAAAATGAGCAAAGCCAAATCAAAGATCAATAAACATTTCTTAAATCTTTAAAAGTATAACATACAATCCATGGAATTCCTTCAAGATTGTGTAAGAATTTAAAAAAAGCACAGTTGGAAAATAATAAACGGATTTTCGACTATAGTTCTAAAAAAATTGTAAAATGGCAAAATAATGATTGCCCTGGAGGGTCGAAATTTATGATACTCAACCTCACTAAAAACCTGATGGTGAGATTGTTTCAGATACATTATAAATTGATAATTCGAAGACCGATAGTACCGATTGCACTCTTATTCTTTCCACTTCATCGTTCAGATGACTTTGACATTAAATTTCAAAGTTTTTTTGAAATTAAATTTTCAAAAGTTATCCCATGGAGGGTGAGGTTTTGACGCAAAATAATTAGTTTACCTGAGAGTTATGAGGATCGATAGGATTCAAAGTAGGTTTCTTATCAGGAGCCATTGATAGAACGAAAGAATAAATGCCTCATGTTCTATCTCAGAAAGGGAGGTTTGATAGAGAGAATCTCTAGAGGAATCGGGAAAGAAAGAGAGAGGGAAAGAGAATTGAAAAGTGCAGCCTGGAAGAAAGGATTACATGGTGGAGGGACGTGAAAGGTGGAGGTGGCTTATCGCAGCATTCCTCCGGGAGTATGAGAGGAGGTTGGAGAAGGAATGAGAGAGCAGAGAGAGAAGTATGGAGGATACAGAGGAAAGTACGAAAAAGGGTGGGAAGATGGGAAAGCCGCTAGGAAAACTGTGAAAAATAGGAAGGTTCAGAGAGGCATTCTTTCGGAAAATTCGGAATGTTTGCAGATCTTACCGTGTCCCCTACGTCGATGTTTGTGTTCGAGTACAGAAACGTATTGCGGATATAGGAACTATTGTAGGTTTGTGTGGAGGAGGAAGAAGTAGTAAATACCCAGTTCTCATTCATCATTACCTTTACTTAGGCTAGCGCTTTCGGGGCAAACTATGGCCCCTTTCTCAAGCCTATGTTCAATAATTTGCAGTCATACTACTTTATCTTCCATCTCTCCCAAAAAATAGTATGACTGCAGATTATTGAACATAGGCTTGAGAAAGGGGTCATAGTTTGCCCTGAAAGCGCTAGCCTGAATAATGGGAATGATAATGAGAACTGGGTGTTTACTGCTTCTTTCTCCTCCACATAAACCTACGATATGACTACAGAAGGAGTACAGAACAGATATAGGAACTTGTGAAAAGCTGGTTTAAAAGAGAGTCCTCGACAGTCTGAGCTCGACTGTCTGCTGAGATCAGGAACTCCGTCCTCTCCAATGTTACCACAATACTATTCAGAATCAAGAGAAAAAGAAGACCAGAAGATCCCAGTCCAGAAGATCCCATGGTACTCCAGAGCCATTCCATGATACTATTACATTCTCAGTCCATGGAATCGGCAAGGGCGCTTCCCAGAAAATGGAACTGAAGTGTAGTCAAGTTCCATCCTTACTGGTCTGAAAGATCCTTTCCCGGTCCGGAGCCATTCCAAGATATCTTATCGGTCCGCGGAACTGGACTGGTAGAACTGGACCGATAACGCCTGAGTTTTTGTCAATGCATGGAACCGTTACAAGCTGATACCCGGTTCCACAGTCCCGGTACAGCTGTATCGACACACATCTGTCAATTGGATGCAGGAACAACAGTTAGGCGACAAGAGTTCCACGAATGAACGAGTAGGGGTAACAAGAAATTGAGGATACGAATAACGACTAAGTACTTGCTGCGTTCTCATGCAAACTTGAACGCAAACTTGAGTGAATCGGTTAAAGAAGTCATACAGGCGCCGGATACTTTGTGGCACTAGTCGGTAGTTGGATAACAAGCGTTCCAAAAATAAAAATATCTATTGTACCAAAAGCTAGATTTACTCTCTTTCTTTGCATACCTACGAAAGCGTTTATTCTGCCAATTCACAGAATGACAAACCCATTCAACGCGGCTCTTCGAAACCCGAGGCAAAATAACCGCATTCGTCGAATGATTTGTTAATAAAGTTCGGGAGAGAATTGTCACTGACAGGGGAGACGCTTTCAAGTGAAGGAGGTGAAGAAGCTTTTAGCCGCAAAACAAATACAATCCGGCGCGGTTTCACTTGAAACCATCCGTTTCAAAAAGCACTTAGCGAGCTGTGGAGACAGCAAAGAAACATTTTTACAAGAATAAAAGGTATCGTCGAATGCCGTGGAAAACGTTGGACCTGTGCTTTCTACCTGCCTATCGCTGAGAAATATTGTTAAAGGACTCATTATACTTCAGTCGTGAGCTGCTAACTAACTATTTCAATCCGATCAGCTGCTATTTTTGACCGGCTGAACGTTTTTTGTCGTCGTTTTTTCTCGTTAACAAGTTGGACCAAAGATTTAGTGATAGGTACCAAAAAATATTCGATACCAGTACTCAATACTAGTAGGTACCTATCGAAATAAATATTCGAAAGATATCTATAGAAAATATTCAATACTGAAGAGTACCGAATCATATAGGACTTTTTCACACACCGAATTAAATTTTAATAAAATGGAAATAACAAGATGGAAAAAACTCTATTAAGCCTTTACGTTATTTATTTTACATTATGTTACTTTCAACAAGGTTAACAGGTAATTTCTACATGTAAAAGTTATTTATAAGATCAAATGAACGGCCAAGAAGTAGTGATGTAGATGGGAAAGAAAACTTAATATCGACGGTGTCATTCAGTCAGTCGAGTCCCAGAACCAGAACTACTTCTTTAATATCCATTTGAGTATTTTTTCTGATACTGGGAAAAATTCTCGATACCTATACTAGTATTGAATAAAAATTTTCGATACCAAATGTACTTGGTCGGAAGAAGATATTCGATACTACACTCATATTGATAGGTATCGCCCATCACTACAAAGATTCCATTACCTACCTTGGTAGAATCGGAACCAAAAGTTGTGTTATCAAGCCTACATTACATCATAACTATAAGCTTCCTCAACGCTGCTAAATTGAATGCACAGATGTACAGCTCTACCGCATCTCTACGGAACAACGCCTTCAACAAGATAAACCGAATGAGTCAGCTCCCCAAACAGACTGCGATTCCGCCGAAGACCTCGTTGGTGGATCACTTAGATGCTTGATGAGCATTTAGCAGCAATTGGAAGTCATACATGGAAGGCAGCCGCCTCTGAGGTCAACTCTTCTGCCTAATTTATCGGAGAAGGGAATAGAAAGGGAAGGTCAGTCTCTACTTTTCACAACCAGTCGTTTCCCTTCGGCCTCCTATCATACGCGTCCGATTCCTATTCCGGGATCGCGTTTTAAAATAGGTTATGGATAGAGTAGGTAAGCTAGATTTAAGTCCTATTATCGACGGAAGAATAATAGGATTGATATTACGGAGGAATTTTTTTAAGCGAATTTTTGAAGGAAAAGTAGCTATTGCAATGGCCTCAAAAATTTTAGAATAAACTTGGAAAATAAAAAATAAAAATAAATTTTTTGGTTTATTTATAATTTGAATAATTATAATAATAATTATTATACTTAATTATTCAAATTATAAATAAACCAAAAATTTTATTTTTAAATTTTTAAAAATAAAATTTTATTATTTAATTTTTTATTTTAAATTTTTATTTTCACAATTATTGTGAAATAAGTACAATGTAAATGCGAAACGGTGGAAAGATTTATTCACCAGTAAGAATTTCACATTGGAAAAATTAGAATGAAAAGAATTAGAAGCGTCCGGCGTTTCTAACAGCGACCACCAAACACAACACCTGGGAAACATATGATGATACCACAATAACGTTTATAAATAGTAGAAAGTTGTAAAGCTTGGAACTCTTTCAAAGTAAAATTTGCGTAATTCAGGAATCGTTTTAGAATGTTCCAAAACGGAGAAATTTTCCATAATAAAAATTATGAGGCCATTGCAATGGGCTACATTTTCCTCAAAAATTCATCTGATGTGGGCCTTTCAAAATCGAAATCTCCACTACTATTTTGCGTTTCAGATCCTCCTATATAATTCACGCTCAATGTATGCTTGCCCCAAGCATACCTGTTCAAAATTATGATTTGGTTTTTGGATAAAATGTGTATTATGTAGCCCCGGAAGGAACGTCCCGTATTAATTTCATCCCCTTGGAACCTTACATGACTGCTTGTCATCAATGGCAATGCGCAAAACGTATACAAGTTTGATTGATAGTCATTCATGAAAGGGATAAACACATCATGATCATGTTAATGATTTTCCTTGTACATCAATTTCTCAAGATCCAATTGTCCAACTTCGCTCGAATTTGGAGGAGAGGCTTAGACCAAGGTGGTTGTTAACTACCTGATGAATTGCACAACTGGTCCAATAGGAGCCAAGAGATAAGTGGAAATGCTGAAAAACACCAACACAATCGTGTCAACTCATTGTTTGCCAGTATAGAAAATATCATTACATGATGGCGTAGAACTTCTTGTTCATTCACATTCATTTTTCATAGATTCGATTTCATCAAGAAGTTTTCCACGAAAGCTCTCGATTAGTGGTTATGATTACCAACACAGTTGATTTAGCCAACCCTCACAAGGGGTTGGAGGCACGTGCTTGGGATAGTCTAGGGAATGCCAGAACGGAGCTAACCCCCCTCCACCCCTTTCATTCTCATCGTCTTCCGCATAGTTCACCAGCGACCTCATTCCTCAACCCCAACCCCTGCTGCTCGCCCTAGACCGTATTTCCCAGTCCAGTAACCGCCTCGCCGCTCTCCATCGCACGATATTAATAGTTTCTGTTTTAAATTCTGCTCTTTCCCCCCTCTCGAACCATTTGTCAGGAGGGCAATTAGCCACCTGGAAAACTACCGTTTGCCCCCTTGAAAACTGGGGCAGGTAAAGGTAAAATAATGCAAAACCCCGGGAAAATATAACCAAAAATGAACCAATCCTTAACTCGCCAAAGTAATTTACGTCGTACCAATTTGGCTAATGGCCTTCAACTAGCATGCAACTGTCACCTCGAGTTTCCTACCTTCTCTCAGCACTCCGAAGACGACCTGTCAAAAATTATGTTCCAACAACTCTTTATTTTTTGTTTTATAAATGAACTTTAAGGGAGTCTCAGTCGGTCGCCATTCGTTCTAAGTATTTCGCGAAATTGAAGGCGCAAAAACATGAAAAGTTGTACCTAAATTTAAAATTTTAAAGGATTTTAGAAACTCATAAGTGCACGGCCCTAGGGAATTGAAAATCAGAAATATTGCCGCCAGAATCATCAAAATCTAACAATTATTGTGTTTGAACTCCCCCGCCGCTTCACAAATCGCCTAGACCCAGTTCCGAGGCGCCCCAACAGAGGTCAGCGCTAACGCCCTGTTCCGCTCAGTTCTCAACCCAATTAAAACCCATATCTAAAACCATATATTAGAAGAACGTTAAACATTACCGATTATCACCAAATAAGTTTATCCCACAAAAGTACTAATTCAGAGCGACACTACTACACCCCTGTTCCGAATTGCCCCGCCATCTTTTCCTCAGTTGAGATTTGATGTACGATCTGAATGCTGCTTCATGAGGAATTTCACCATGTCGGAATTTCCTATTTTTGACCCCAAAATCGGATTCAGCACCTCGAAAAACCTCCTAAGGTAAACTTTCAGCCCGAACTTCCTAATTTACGAATAAACACAACAGTGTAGAAAATACGAATGTTTAAAACAACCGGGAAAATGACGTCATCCTGGAATAGTTCATTTATGACCGCTTGAAGCGCTGAGATCGAGAAATCTATAGTCCCCAGATGCAAAATTTCACGAAACAGTAAAGTTCGAAATCGAAAAACTGAAGAAAAAAATAGAAAAAGCAAGATGGGGAAAATTAGGTTTCCCCTGTTTTAACATGTTTAATGTTTTAGGGCTGGGGGTCATTCTGTGAATTCTGACACGCAAATCTGCAACGCTTTTTTTTCTTAGTTACCACGGACCAATTTCTTAGTTACCACGTTATATCGGCTCCATTTGGGGTCTAGTTGTACCAAGATGGTCACTGATCAGCTGAGTGAGCTCCAAGGCCATTTTCTCTCCTGTTGAACGCAGGAAGCTGAAATTTGAGAAGCAGGGTCAATGGAGAATGCTGAAGGCGCCTGAGTGGTCACTGATCAGCTGAGTGATCGGCAATCTAATTTCTCCCTTGCGAGGGAAAAACATTAAACATGATTTAATTTGTTTGATAACTTTTCCCTTAGAAAACACGATTTCGTCGTCCCAATGGGCAACACTGGGAGGAGACGGCGATCCGAACAGCCCAATCAGCGAGCGTTCCTGCTTCACGTCCGTTTTCCCGGTTAGTTTTGAAATCAAAAATTTTGATTGTCTCCCAAAAATAACAGGAGACTTATTTTCCGAAATCAGCCCGATTTTCATCTATCCCACACCATTAACTATTCAGGAAAAATGCAAACAGAATTCGGTGAAATTCCTCATTATCGTGCAATTATTGTTCAATTTTGATGATTCTGGTGGCAATATTTCAGTTTTTCAATTCCCTAGGGTCGTGTTCTAATGAATTTCTAAAATCCTTAAAAATTTCAAATTTAGGTACAACTTTTCAAGTTTTTTGCGCATTCAATTTCCCTCTCCTTCCTCTTTTCCTCACCACCGGACAATTTGCAATCTTTTGTGTCGGCCACATTTTTTGCATTGATCTGTTAGTCGTATGAAAATTGATGAATGTTTAAATTAGTTCTACGGGAAAGTCGAGAACCAAAGTTAATTGACTTATGTCTGCTATTAAAACGTGATAAATTTACTGCCACCGAATTAATGTAACCGTGGTTTTAATGAGCTGAAAATCTCTAGCTGGCTCTGGACTAATTGGTTCCATCGAATCGAAGTGATTGCACTTCAGCCCCACAACACTTTCAGCTGACAGCTCCATTAAAACGCGAAATACCGTTAATAAAATGCCGTTTAACGGCCACACTCGAATGAAACATTCACTCAACCGAGCACTAATGGAGTTTCAACATCGGAATTATACTGCTTTTCTTTCAAGATGGGTCGGACAAAGGGAATCGTCCCTTCTGGTGATGGGGAGAAGGTCTGGAAGAGAGAATTCTAAATACAAGGGGGAGCTTACATCTCGGGTGACGCCTGGAGCAGCTTACTGCCACACAAAAGACGGTATATTTATAAAGCTCTAATATTAGAACAAAGCTCCGGGAAAAACACGGTTTTAGCTATGAAGGTTGTAATTTATTCAGGTTTTCGCCGACGGAAGAGTTGGTAGTATGTAAGAAGGTACGTTCCTTCAGTGGTACCGAAGGAGTTTCAGTACATGAGGAGGTATCATGAAGTAAATAAATCATCACAGTCTGGATTTTTGACGTTGAAGGGCGCTTAGATTCATGAGCAGATTACAAGTAAGCTACCTTCACATCAGGTTCAGTCTCACGGGACATCTTTGGTCTGGCATTGTGCTAAATTTCTATGTCCCATAGTAAACAGGAGGAAATTGGATTTATCGGTCGCGCAACTGATTTACAGTACAGACTATGTACAGTACTTCAGTGACCTTGGACATTTTCAACGGGAGAAGTAAGTTTTAGCTGTTTTTGCTGACCAGCTTTACATCAAACTCACCCTCACAGTTTTAAAAAGCTGTGCAACCGAACTCCACCATCCTCAAACGATCTGAGTTGAATCTACTTCTCACCAGTCACTTCTACTGGCTCCAAGAAAGCTGTTTACAGTATTTCATTGATCTTGGGTGTTTCAATAAGAACAAGTAAGTTTTACATCCAGATCTATTTTCCAATCAAAGTCACTTCCAGTGGTTTCCAAAAAGCTGTGTATGTCAAACTACAACACCCCACAACGGTCTGACAAGGAGTTAGCTTTATTGCTCCACGAGCTGCTCCTTCTCTTGATAACTTCTATTTTTCCTCAACCAATCTCAGCCCTTCTCAGCTCCTCTATTAACAGTGAAGAAGTCAACATCATCGCCTATGCAGCTGATTTACACTTTTCTCCATCACTTCCTATGGTTCCCAGGAGGTTGGAATCGTGGTGGTCGTGGTTGAGCAACTTCTTGGTCTTGGACCTCGATGGCTTCAAGGGGAGAGTTGGCATCCTCAAGGGCTAGTCTCCTGTGGATGTCTCTCGGCATGTGAGTTCTGCTATGAACTCGGGCACCAACCTGTCTTGTTGGTACAACTTTGGCTAGAAAGTTCGGCCTCACCTGTGGTGTTTAGACAAGCAGATACTCAGGGAAGCTGACGGTTATGACTAGCTTTCCTGGGACTCCTGGGTGGCGAGTTCCTTCCACTCCCTCTTCTACCCTATGGGTATTCGTGGTTTATCATCTGCTCGCAGATGGAGGGGGTTGCGCAGTCCTATTTGGATTGGCTCTCCTTAAATCAAATAATAGATAATAGGTCCCCAAAAACCAACGCGTTATACTTTAGCAAACCAGAAACGCTAGAGAAAAGAAAATAAGATTCAAAATTTACCAAATGTAACGGCTGAGTAACAATACATAAGAGATGATGTTCGATCGTTTTTGGTGATCTCCAAGAAGCAGTTTATGAGCGCTCTACTATGAATCTTGATCAATCCAGTTTCACTACCCGTACAGCATAAGTCAGTATAAACACTCACAAAGATGATCAGTCTGTCTCCCCATCACTTCCGATGTCCCTCTAGGAGTACAGTAAGTACCGAATTCCAGCGTTCTGTTGAAGTACGAACGTACTCTCGTACAAGAGAGATTGCAGTGATTGTTGGTTCCTTATATGATGCAGCGTATCCCTCATCGTTCCTCACCTCTCTCCAGTGAATCTCAAGAAACAGTGCAGACAATTTCAACGCCCAGGGAGTACAGGACATATATAAGTAAGATTGATCGCCCATGCAACTGATTTGAATTGATCCCCAACACTTCCAGTGGTTCTCAATAAGAGTACTATATCCGAGCTCTAGAAATTAGGTGAGAGGAAAGGCATACTATACCCTGCCCTCCTGGAAAGATATGGGCGTAGCAAATTCACCTGATCCATGGCCGTAGTAGTCCACAGTGAAGTCATCATGACCTCGTCGTCCATCGGTTAGCTGACCGAGACCACTAGTGACCCAGTTGGCTTCCTCCAGACCGTCGTAGCTCTTATCCCGGAGGTCCGGCTCCCCAGCAGCTTTGGATGCTTCGCCCTGCGGCATGGAGTAGCTCAAAACCCCTTCTGCAACAAAATTTAAGACAAGTTTAGACTATTAGTTTCATCATCGAAACAGGAAAACTAACTCATATCAATAGGCAGGGTGTCGACACCCTAATTTACAACATAAAGTTCGTCTTTGAGGGTAGTACAAGTTACTTATTAGTTGATGTACACAATCGGATCATGGATACGAGGAAGCTATGTATCACACCCACTTGGAAAGCGTTTTTGGTTTATTATTTTCAATATGAACCATTGGAATCGAGCAAGGAAAAATTAAACCCTCCTCGAAACGCGATGGATAAAATCCACCCGTCCGCCCTACGCGGGAATTTCCGAATTAACCATGAACCGAATTTGATGAAATTTGGTAATTCGGCTTATTCGTGGTCTTGTTTAATGTATGTCACATCTAAGGGGGAAAATAGTGCCCTAGCTAGAAAACTCCCGCTATAACGGTGTTTTTTTTATCACCAGTTCAAAGTAGAATTAAATTTTTTGAATCGCATGAGGCCACCCAGAGAACTATAGGTTAAACCGTTCACACCCTATGAGGACAGAAGGGTTGGTCTTCCAATTAATCAGAATGTGAATCATATAAAATTGGCCTAATATCCTATGAATCGAGTTACAGTTATGTAGGTATTCTTAGCAACCAAGAATCATATTTCGTAAAGAAGGCAACCACAAATCTCAGTCTCAGATTGCGATTGTTATGTCCAACACTCCAGTTATTATTGTCAATGTAGAGTAGTAACCACGGTAACAATAATGTGTTCTGACGTATCCGTGAACGTTATTGAGAACTCTTTCCTAATATTATTATTTACATTATTGTTACCATGGTTACTACTCTACATATTATATTCCTATAATACATTATAATACTATGTCCTATAATATATAATATTACATGAGTTTTTCGTGACGTTTTAAATAATGATTTTTCATTTTATAAATATCTGAAAACATTGAAGCAATCTTATAGCTAGTAGGTGGTGTTTTCAAACGAGTGATCTATACAGCAAAGTTACAAACCATTTTGTAATAATTTGTAGCGTTTTTAAATTTACACGATAGATTAAGGTTAAATTGCATTTAACGTAATTTTAATCAAGTAATGTAACTTAACCTTAATTAAATTAAGGTTAAGTTACATTGACACGATAAATTAAGGATTTTAGTAATGAAAGTTCAAAAATACGAAACAAATCTTTAAAATCAAAATACTCACGAAAACGAGGGGTTAACAAAATGTAAAAAGAGATTTTTGTTGGAAATCAGAGGTAGAATTGATACCTGGAAGGGTGATAACCTCAAGTGTTGATGAGACTTCAATCCTACAAGAACATCATAATCAACAAGTCTTAATCACTTGGGTGGGTAAGAACATTGATGAGCGAGCGAAGCGAGCGGTCTTGCAAGTAGACTTCCAGAGCGGTGCTCTTGAAGGCCCGCCAACAGCAATTTATTGAAGCTTCCATTTTCCGTTCTGCCCGTTCCTAATTTTTCTCCAGCGGAAAGGAAGGCTTTGGAACGCGGCCTCAAAACTTTTACAAGAACTAAATCTCCAGGCTGCCAACAACGAGGGAAGAATAGTCGAAATTAAATTTTCTTTAATTCGCCTTCCTCCGAAAAACCCCGAGTTACCTTCCGCTTCGACCCTACGAAGGTCTCTCGTGCCTATCGACTTGTTTACCCTTTTCTCCACCATTCCCCCTTTTGCCCCTTATTTGTACTCGAGTTGGAAGAGAAAGAACAACTTTCCTATTTCGTCTTTTCCCTTCAAATCTCATACCCCTCGAACGCAACCCCTTCAAACGCCTGTAGGTTGCCTTTATTGAGTTTGCCCTTCCTTCGGAGTAAAAGGTCCCCAAGGTGTGGCACCTTGCTGGCTTAGCCATTTATTTTTGTTCAGTAAATACCAGTCGGTATTAATCCACAACCTTGGTACCTACTATAAATTCATTCAAAGCATAAACATTGTAATAAGATACCTAGGTTATTCATACTTCCCTACTCCTACTTGTGGGTCGGTACGAAGGAACACTATATTCCACATTGAATTAATTATGTTACCAAGGCAACAGTTTGTACCACTCAAGTAAGTTGGCTTGATTGATTTTTGGTTTATAATTTTCACTGTAAATCTTTGGAACCGAGCGAGAAAAAAAAAACGAATCAACTCCGAAATGTCGAAAATCGAATAAAAATGATTCCGTTTACCTACCGGACCAATTTTGATTCATTTCAAAAAATTTTTGATTTGGATTTAAACATTTTTTTTTTAATTTTTGGGAATTTATTTGGGGTTTAGTTGTGCCTCGAACATACGAGTGTTAGTTAATTACTTCTAAAAGGTGACAAATATGGTGAAGAATTTTGGATGCATGGCGTGATGAGTTGTAAAAAACCATATTGGTCAATTTTCAGGTACACAGGTAGTTCTCACCTTGATGATTTATTATCATTTCGTGAGATGACGTGTGCTTTTGGGTGCTATAATTATTTTGCTGTACTTAACATAATTCCATCAATACCCTTAAAAAGACACTTTTAATTACTTAAATTCACAAATAATGAGCATTTTTTATTTTTTAACATTATTAATCTATATTGTTGGGATTTATATTTAGCTATGTACATCTAGTGATTAAACTAGGATAAATATATTGATATTTTGGGGTTCATAGATCCTTTAGATATCTACTCTCACTAGATCTAATCACATCATTTCCTGAGGTTTAGGTCTTTTTCATCCTTCGTATGTCTCGAGTATTTCCAAGAGAGCTAGTAAGCCGAGAATCCTGTGCCTGTGGAGACTATTCTATGCAATATAACCTATAGCTCACAGCTATTAACTATTAGAGATAGATGTAGTAAGTTTTGAATAGTGCACCCCGAATAGTGCTTCTAGTAAATCATTATTAGGAATCAAGAGAGGTCCATTTGATTCACTAACGTACGTACACAACCTTCGGTACATAACAGAGTAATTTAAGGACGTTTAAATCACTTAGCGCCATCTGGGTTGGCCCACCAATCACGTGTGGTTGATCCCCTCCTTCCAGTAATGTAGGTCACGCTAGTTTAGGACTTGTTTGTATACATTGTACAGATGCATTGTAGCACCTATGCCGCACACATACCTTCCCTCTAATCACTCCTGAGTGCTTAGCGTTCAAGTTTCTTAACAGATAGGCGGCACTCAGTGCCACTTCATAGGAAAAACGCTGCAAATTATTACACAATGGTTTATTATTTTTCTATATTGATCACTCGTCTGCAAAGCCACCAACCATCCAACATGAAGAAAAACATCGATCGCATTTCGGTCAACTAAAATTTGAACGGAGATTAGGCCTCTTTTGCGATTCACACTCGTGTTTCTGATTTATCGTACGTCCAACCCTTAAATTATCGTAGGGAGCGAACGGTTTGTCCTACAGAGCTCCGCGTGGTCTCAAAAATTCTAAAAATTCTATAGAATCTTAAATTGAAGGAAAAACAATACCGTTATATCTAAAGTGTTTGAGTTAGGGCGTTTTCAAAATTCCAAAATTCATTTTTGAACCCTTAGAAGTGACCTACATCAACCAAAATCTTCGGGGCACACCAAACCCCCTGTAATACTTCATCACCTACTGTGGGACGCGCCAGCTCCGAATTATTATGACGCGCCCCAGTTTCATTTTCCCTGCTGATTATTCCTTGTTTCAATTAATTTTTCTCAATAAAAACTTACTTGCGATTTGCGAAAACTAAGTGACGTTATTTTCTCACTATAAAATAATTCGTATATCTTTTTACAGTCCACTTCTAAAACCTTTATTATTTCTTTTTTTGTCATTTGGTCCTATCGATCAAAAACCAGCATGAGTGATTGCGGTGAGTACCCTGCACTAGAACTGCGTAACAGAATTGTCGCACGTCATCGCCACCCTTTGATGAAAGATGAGGTTACTGATTGTCCTAAAGCCGCGGCTACGGAAGAGTACCACAACAAGTCTATAGATGACCTTCCTATAGGTCTTGAATGTCTGTCAGTCCGGAGCCGTGGAACTTCAAGAACATCGAAAAGTACTTCATCGACCGTCAAATCTCTTCGACAATATGAGTACGAAGCGCTCTTGAAACAACAAGAAATCGACCGTGCTCTGGACTTGAAAGAGTTCGAGTTGGTGAAAAAGCAACAGGATATCGAACGTGCACTAGACTTGAAGCAGTTCGAATTGGAAAGGAAGCAAGCCGAAAGACAAAAAGCAAGAATAGCCAAACAGCTAGAAGTTCAGTCAGCAGAAGGATCGCACAGAGGCAGCAGCAGAGCATCATCCGTTAGCAGTGGTAGCTCCAGACCAAGCCGAATCCAGGAATGGGTGGAGGAGACCGTGGAAGCGGCCATCGAAGTACCTCCGAAGGCGATGCTGCCTCCCCAGCCAAGGAATTACCCCCCAGAGGAGGCAATCGCAGGTCTGAGCAGGTTTGGTCAACCACAAACGGTGAGTTACAATCCGAATAATGTTGTAGAAAGTTCAGAAAATAATGCTATGCTGCTGAAAATCTTGCATCGCCAATCAATGGGGGGCAAATTGATGAAATTTGATGGGTCTCCCACTGATTGGCCGTTTTTCTATGACGAGTTCGTATGTACTTCAAAAGAGTGTGGCTATTCCGAGCGTGAAAACCTCGATAGGTTAAAACAATCGCTTCATGGAGATGCCCTAACTATTGTGAGGCCTCTTCTCCACATACCAGGATCTCTAGGTAAAATACTTGATACTCTCAAAAGTAGGTTTGGGAGACCCGATACGGTGATCAAAAGCACAATGGAAAAACTTTCAAAGATCCCACCTATGTCAGGTGATTCGTTGGAGCGTTTGAGCACCCTATCAGCTGAACTAGGAAACGTAGTTACAATGGTGAGGCTCCTCAAACGCGAACCCTTCCTGTACAATCCCTTTCTCATGGATCAAATGGTATCCAAGCTAAATCCTAGCCTAAGACTACAATGGGGAGAGTATGTCCGTAGTTTGGGAACAGACTTCATTGACTTGGGACAATTCTCTCACTGGTTGGACGAGAAGAATGAAGCTGCAGTATTAGCCCAATGTTCAGCCGACTCTCCTGATTTGTTTTGTCCTGTTCCCGATTCTGCATATCTTCCTACCTCATCTGCAAATCTAGAAACGTCCACGAGCGAGAAGAGAGTTGTTGTTACGTCCACCAAATGCATTTTTTGTAACAATTCTTCCCATAGTATTCAAGATTGTGTCAAATTCGGTAAAGAGACCATTGAATTCCGTCGAACTTGGGCTAGGGAAAAACAACTTTGTTTCAATTGCTTACGGTTAGGCCATCGAACTGTTTCTTGCCGTTACAAGAGGGTATGCAAGTCATGCGGGGGTGGACACCATTCGATTCTTCATCCTCCCGATCGCTTAGAGAATCCAGTACCAGTGTCTTCGAATTTCAATCATGACGATGATCCCGAAACCAAAATCCTCTTCAAAGTTGTCCCCATTCGATTGTTTGGTAAATCGGCAGAGTTAGAATGTTTTGCGTTGTTAGATGATGGGTCGTCCACTACCATGATTGAAGAAGAAGTTGCAGCTAACTTAGGGTTTGAGGGCATCACACAACCCCTGAGCCTCAGCTGGACGGATGGCATAACACGCGAAGAGCCCAACTCGCAGATGGTCCAAATAAGATTGAGCGGAGTTTTTGAAAAGGCCAAACCTTTCTTCATTTCAGCTCGGACAGTATCCAGACTATCCTTACCCTCTCAATCAGTGGACGTGGAGTCTCTTGAACATCAGTACAAACACATCAAGGCCTTGAGAGGAAAATCGTTGTCATACTTCAACGCTAAGCCTGTCCTACTCATCGGGCAAGATAACTGGCCCCTGAATGTTTCTCGTAAAGTAGTCTATGGCCCCTGGAAAGGCCCTGTAGTGTCCAATACTATGCTAGGCTGGATTATCCACGGCACTGTATCTACCTCCAAAGGGAAGATTGCGTCTGAGTTCCAACTTACCCACTTCGTTGTTGATAAAGAAGAAGGAAATACTAGTGATAACATTCGAGCACTCGTTGAATCGTCCTTCGCAATAGATTCTATAGGAGCTAGCCCTGTCTTTAGGGAAGATAAATCGAAGGAGGAAGTACAAGCTGAGAACATCTTCAGAAAAACGACACGTCTATTAGAAAAGAATAGGTGGGAAACACGACTTCTTTGGAGGGAGGGCGTCCGACTACCTCCCAGCAAACCGAAAGCACTGAGTCGCTTGTATGCACTAGAACGTCGAATGGATCGTGATGAGAATTTTGCTTCAACTTACATTTCTAAGATGAACGAGAACTTCGAGAAAGGTTATGCAATAGTAATTCCAAACGACGAATTGAATTCCATTGACCCTGCTCGAGAGTGGTATCTACCCCATTTCGCCGTTACCAATCCTAATAAACCAGGCAAGATGAGAATCGTGTTCGATGCTGCATCCAAGAGTTCAGGTATTAGCCTTAATGATTGCTTACTCCCTGGTCCTGATTTACTTGTAAACCTTTTAGGAATTCTATGGCGCTTCAGACAATACAGAATCGCAATTAGTGGGGACATTAAGGAAATGTTTTCTCAAATTCTGATCCGAAAACCAGATCAGGATGCCCAACTTTTCCTCTGGAGGGATAGAGATCGCAATAAACCTCCAAAAGTTTGTAAAATGCAAGTAATGATGTTTGGTACAACATGCTCGCCCTATTCAGCACAAGGAGTGAAAAATTTTAATGCCGAGAGGTTCAAGGAATCTAATCCTAGAGCAGTTTTGGGAATTCAGAACAACCACTACATGGATGACTACTTAGACAGCTTCGACTCTGAGGAAGAAGCCATCGAAATAGTCAACCAAATCATGGACATCCATCAAAAAGGAGGGTTCTTCCTATGTAGCTTCACTACTAATTCCTTGCCACTGCTTGAATCCATTCCCCCCTTAAGAAGATCTGAATCTTCAAAACAATTATACGACGATACTCAATCATTACTATCTGAAAAACTCCTTGGCATGTGGTGGAACCCTCAAGAAGATGTGTTTCACTTCAAAATGAGAACTCAAAATCACGATTTGGATTTAATGAATGGAACTAAAATTCCAACAAAACGCGAAATTCTTAGAATTGTCATGACCATATTTGATCCCATGGGCGTCCTCTCACAAGTTACCTTGCAGGCAAAATTAATCCTTCAAAACATCTGGCGATCAAATATTGATTGGGATCATAAAATTAGCCAAGAACACTTCAGCGACTGGCTCGACTTCCTCCAAAGACTTGACACGATAAAGAATTTGAAAGTTCCTAGATGCTACACTCCGCAATTAGGACGAGCCACGGAGATCCAGCTACACGCCTTTGCCGACGCAAGTGAATCAGCTTATGCTGCTGTTATCTACATCCGAGCTGACACAAACAAAACTATTGAAACTGCCTTTGTAGTAGCTAAATCTCGTGTTTCTCCTCTAAAGCCCATGTCTATTCCCCGACTAGAGCTACAAGCCGCAGTCATAGCTTGTAGACTGGTCCAAACTGTTAAGAGAGAGCACACTGTTCACTTTGACTCAGTACATTATTGGTCCGATTCTAAGACAGTTTTATCCTGGATCAATAGTGATCCGTATAAATATAAACAATTTGTAGCCCACCGTTTGGTCGAAATACAAGAGTTGACAGACCCATCTTCGTGGAGGTGGCTACCGTCCGAACAAAACCCAGCAGATCTGGCTACTAAAATAAAAAAAACGGAACCTCCTTTCTCCAAAAAATGGTTCTGTGGTCCAGATTTTCTCCAAAACCCATCAGGCGCTTGGCCAAATTTCGAATTGAGTTCAATCATATCGAAAGGCGAAGAAGTCAAACCCAAATTCAGAACTGAGTTTGTGGGTTTAGTTCAAAATCCATGTCGTTTTCCTCTTCCAGAAGTCGAACGATTCTCTTCATGGTTGCGGTTGATTCGAAGTACTGCATGGTTAGTCAGATTTGAAACAATTTGCAACAACCCCAAAAACCGTCGTGAAATTCGAAAAGGCGACTTAAAAATTGAGGAAATCGACAGAGCTGAATTGATATGGTGGAAGAAGGTTCAAGAAGAATGCTTCCACGAGGAAATGGAAACGTTAAGAAAACAGAAGCAAATTAAGTCCACTAGTAAACTAAGAGCCTTGAGCCCACAATTAGACGAATATGGAATCCTGAGGGTACGAAGTCGAGTCGGAAAAGCTATGGATGTCGATATTGCCATCAAAGAGCCCATAATCTTGGGAGATCAACACCGCTTTACTAAGTTACTTGCCTCTCATTACCACGTCCGTTACTCACATCAGGGAAGAGAAACAGTAGCGAACGCACTTCGACAAAAGTACTGGATTTCCAATCTAAGACGGGTGGTTAATGAAGCATTCAAAAGCTGCATATTGTGTCGGATTATTGATCCCAAACCAGTGGTTCCCATCATGGGAGACTTGCCCAAAGAGAGGTTAACCCACCACGTTCCTCCCTTTACACACACTGGAGTTGATTATTTTGGACCGATACACGTTGTAGTTGGACGTAGACGCGAAAAGCGCTATGGAGTACTATTCACATGTTTAGGAACTAGAGCTATTCACCTTGAAATTGCGCACTCTTTGAGCACAGATAGTGCAATTATGGCAATCCGTCGTTTCATGGCACGAAGAGGTGAGCCTGAGTCACTCCATTCCGACAATGGAACCAATTTCCGTGGAGCCCAGGCTGAACTTCTGGAAGCCATTGCTGAGTTCAATCATACACGTATTGCACAGGCTTGTACAGCAAGAAAAGTCAAATGGAAATTCATACCACCAGGCGCTCCGCATATGGGAGGCGCTTGGGAGCGATTGATTCAGTGTACAAAAAAGGCACTCCACATCACCCTCCGGGATCACACACCAAATGACGAGATACTCTCCACACTTTTTGCAGAAGCTGAGAATCTTGTGAACTCCCGCCCCCTTACACACCTGTCTCTAGACCACCACGACGATGACTGTTTGACACCCAATCACTTCCTGTTGGGGAGAAAAGGTGTACTGAGCCCATGTGTGACAACGAACCCTGATACCACCATGAAAAAGACCTGGAGATCATCACAACAGCTTGCAGACCATTTCTGGAATCGATGGGTTCGAGAATACTTGCCCACGCTTGCAAGGAAAACCAAGTGGTTTAAAGCAACACCACCACTTCAAGTAGGGGATATAGTTATCGTCGCTGACCCATCCGGCCCAAGAAATTATTGGCCTAAAGGAGTGATTGAAAAGGTATTTCCTGACCAATTAGGAAACGTGAGGACAGCCGACGTTCGTACTACCGATGGAGTTTTTCGACGGCCTGTTACAAGACTCTGCCCACTCATCATCCAACCACCGTTCAAAGAATAATTGAAAAAAAAAATTAAGTTTGTACTTGTTTTAAGGGAAGAGGATGTAATACTTCATCACCTACTGTGGGACGCGCCAGCTCCGAATTATTATGACGCGCCCCAGTTTCATTTTCCCTGCTGATTATTCCTTGTTTCAATTAATTTTTCTCAATAAAAACTTACTTGCGATTTGCGAAAACTAAGTGACGTTATTTTCTCACTATAAAATAATTCGTATATCTTTTTACAGTCCACTTCTAAAACCTTTATTATTTCTTTTTTTGTCACCCCCAATGGAGCCAACATACCAAATTTCATCAAAATCGGTCAATGCTATGTGGGGAAAGTGCCGCGTACGGCGTACAGCGGACGGACGGCCAAATTTTGATTCAATCTTTGGATTTTAGGATTATTGGAATTTTGAAGGGGTGTTAGAAATTTTGTTTTCTTGGTCGATTCCAAAGGTTCATTATCAAAAATAATAAACCAAAAAAATTGCATTGTTATATTCGTTGTTATTGATCCAAAAACGCTGCAAATCATTGCTCAAAGGTTTATTATTTTCTGTATAGATCACTCTTCTGTATAGATCACTGGTTCTCCATCAATAGCACCTACCACCATCTGTATTCTCCCTTGACCTTCCCTCTCAAATTTCAGCTTCTTGCGTTCAATAGGATTGAAAATGGCTTCGGAGCTCACTCAGCTGATCAGTGATCTGAAGAGTGAAGAAGATCTCCTCGAATGCAGGAGACGCCTGGAAGAGAACTTCCATTCAATAGGATTGAAAATGGCTTCGGAGCTCACTCAGCTGATCAGTGATGTGAGGAGTGAAGAAGATCTCCTCGAATGCTGGAGACGCCTGGAAGAGCACTTCCATTCAATAGGATTGAAAATGGCTTCGGAGCTCACTCAGCTGATCAGTGATCTGAGGAGTGAAGAAGATCTCCTCGAATGCTGGAGACGCCTGGAAGAGCACTTCCATTCAATAGGATTGAAAATGGCTTCGGAGCTCACTCAGCTGATCAGTGATCTGAGGAGTGAAGAAGATCTCCTCGAATGCTGAAGACGGCTGGAAGAGCACTTCCATTCAATAGGATTGAAAATGGCTTCGGAGCTCACTCAGCTGATCATGATCTGAGGAGTGAAGAAGATCTCCTCGAATGCTGGAGACGCCTGGAAGAGCACTTCCATTCAATAGGATTGAAAATGGCTTCGGAGCTCACTCAGCTGATCAGTGATCTGAAGAGTGAAGAAGCCTTTGAGCAATGATTTGCAGCGTTTTTTACCCACCAACATTTTTTTTTACCTACCAACTTTTTTTTACCTACCAGCTAGGTACTACCTACCACACCATACTGGCTTCACACCTTCACAATTAAGTTTATTAGAAAGAAATAAACGCTTCACACTCGATTGGAAAAATAGAAAGCTTCGTATGGAAATTTGATTACTGGTTACGCAGAAGGCAAAACTGTATACAAATCGAAGAAATGAACAGCGATCGCATTTTAGTCCGATAAAATTTGAATGGAGATTAGACCTCTTTTGCGATTCACACTCATGATTCTGTTTTATCGAAGGAAAACCTTCAAGTACTCGTAGGGACCGAACGGTATGTCCTACAGAGCTCCGGGTGGTCTCAAAAATTTTTGAAAATTCAATACTATTTAAAATTGGTGAAAAAACGATACCTTTATTTCGAGAGTTTTCGAGCTAGGGCACTCTTGAAAATTTCAACCCTTAATTTTCACCCCTTAGAAGTGACCTACATCAACCAAAAGCTTCGCGGCACAACTAAACCCCAAATGGAGCCCATATACCAAATTTGAACCAAATCGGTCCAGTGTTGCTAAGAAAAGTGCCGCGTACGGCGTACGGCGTACGGCGTACGGCGGACGGACGGAAATTTTTTTATTCGATTTTCGTATTCTACGTACCTTGAAACGTAAAACATCAAATTTTGAGGGGGGGTTAAAAATTTTTTTTTCTTGCTCGATTCCAAAGGCTTATTATTGAAAATAATAAACCAAAATAGTTCAATTAAGTTAGGGAACATACCAAAAATTTTTTTCGATGTTCTTTGCAATTTGTGGGGTTGAGAATGACGATTTTATCAGATTAGGCCCGAAAACGTAAGAAGATAGGGATAGTAATAGATAGGAAGGAGGAAGCTCGGCCCGAAATCGAATAACTTCCAGAGGGTAAGGAAATTAAGAAAAACCTACGAAGTATCGAGAAGAGATGAAACAATGAGAGCTTTTTGAATGACTCGCGTCGAAGGTTTGAGTGAGAAAGCATAGCTGATTCAGGAGCCGAGTACTCAAAAAGGGCCGAATGTCACGTGACCGTTCTTTCTCTCTATTAACCTGAGGTACCTCCAGAATCCTCCTCTCCTTTTTATTTGGAAATTATATTTCATAAAATGCAAGGCCGTAATAACAACTTCAATAACAGTTCCAAAACAGAGCCTTGGACAGCGCTCTCTGGAATATCAATCATACTAATTACTCATGGATTTTAAGTAACTCCTCTCATGATTTTCTAGAATCATCGGGACCAAGTGATTAGAACTATTGACAGATTTTTGTTGTTTATATCGTAGTTTCCAACCTACTTGTGAAACGATAGTAGAATCCTGGTACTCACTATCGTACAGGTTGACAAGTAACTGCCTCGTGAGGTACCTACATCATTTATAGGATTAGCGCATTCATGTGAACCAAGTACTAAATTGCCTCACTCGACTCCCAAACGAGGACGGTGGGCTGAGCTCGACTGAACAGCCGACACCACTCCGCATAAGTTAACAAAAATTTATGCCCGCTATAAACCTCGAGCCGGCATCGTTGTTCCTTGTCACAAAAGTCCAGAAGGATGTCCCGAAACCGGCCTATTAATTCTTTTTTCCTCCTCGAAAAACGACGTTATCGCCCGGCATGGAATTATCGTTACAGATTCGAGGGTTATAGCCAATTTCGGGGCAGGCGCGTTCTTTATAGGGTGTCACAACTCGGCAAACAGTTATAAAAGCTCTTCAAATGACGGATAAACCCGATTGCCGGGATCCGCAAAATGAATATTCTGCTCGAAATGTACAGAGGAGCGAATTTATTGGAGTTTGAGAATGAGCCATAACTCACGTCAAATTTGTTGTTCATGATTTTCTCCCATAATGATCCTTTGGAATTGAACGAGAAAATGCTGCAATTATTACACAATGGTTTATTATTTTTTCTCGATAGATCACTTACCTGCAAAGAACACAGCTTTGCCATTGCCACTACCAACCGACCATATTTTCGCTTCATAATGGAGTTTATTTTGAAGAAACAGGTAGTTGGTGCCTTCATTAGAAATTTTATTACTGGTTGCTAAAAGTGCAACTAAGCACAACTCGAAGAAACGAACAACGATCGCATCTTGGTGAGCTACAATTTGAACGGAGATTAGGCCTCTTTTGTGATACACACTCGTGTTTCTGATTTATCGTAAGTCCAGATCGAAATGCGATCGATGTTTTTCTTCAAGTTGGTTGGTGGTACCTAACAACGGCAAAGCCGTGTTCTTAACAGACGAGTGATCTGTGTAGAAAAACGCTGCAAATTATTACACAATGGTTTATTATTATTCTATATTGATCACTCGTCTGCAAAGCCACCAACCATCCAACATGAAGGAAAACATCGATCACATTTCGGTCAGCTAAAATTTGAACGGAGATTAGGCCTCTTTTGCGATTCACACTCGTGTTTCTGATTTACCGTACGTCCAACCCTTAAATTATCGTAGGGAGCGAACGGTTTGTCCTACAGAGCTCCGCGTGGTCTCAAAAAATTCTAAAAATTCTATAGAATCTTAAATTGATGGAAAAACAATACCTTAACATCAAAGTTTTTTGAGTTAGGGCGTTTTAAAAATTTAAAAATTTATTTTTTGACCCTTAGAAGTGACCTACACCAACCAAAATCTTCGGACACAACTAGACCCCAAATTGAGCCTACATACCAAATTTCATCAAAATCGGTCGATGCAAAGTGGGGAAAGTGTCGCGTACGGCGGACGGACGGCCAAATTTTTATTCGATTTTTAGATTCTACGTACCTTGAAAAGTAAACCAACAAATTTTGAGGGGGTGTTAAAAAAAATGTTCTTGGTCGATTCCAATGGTTTATTATTGAAAATAATAAACCTATAATAAACCTTTGTGTAATAATTTGCAGCAGTTTTTCTCCCCAGGCTTGAGATTTCTTGCTGGCCATTCACCTTTATTGTAGTGAAACTTCCTATTTCGACTGTAACACTTGCATAAGAAGGAGTAGTACAATTGCATTTCCAGGAGTGTGGCAATAACTTTAAAATCACCACAGATTTGGCATTTATGTTCGGCGTATTTTATGGAATCGAAAGGTTCTTTCATATGACTCCTGGCCAACTAGTATTGAAGGATGAATCAGGCTAGCTGATGATGTGAATCACAATGTTGCGACATCCTATACAATGCAGCCAACCTAATTTGCACTAAATTTCGCGTCAACCAATAATAATGATTTAAACCATTATTGTATCTTGGTAACTAGAGCTAGTAAAAAATTTGTATAGTCATATTCGTGTCCAGCCGACCAAAATACATTATTATCAGCTAATTTGGAGCCCAAAACATTTTCTTTGTTGGTCGTAAATGATAACATTTACGGTTTCGGGCCGGTTGAAAATTTTCCTTTCTAGGACTTTATAACCATCCCTCAGTAGGTGCTAGGAATTCAAATTAACTTTTTTTCACCATTTCTAAATTCATCATTTTTCAAGATAGTCAAAGTTAGAACATAGTCAGATTTTCCGGGTTTTAACAGCTGTGATCACCCCTCCCTCCACCTCTTTCTTACCAAAAACCACTACTAATCACGTGTAACTATTTTGGGATGCAAAAGATACCTACCAAAATAAAGTAAAGTAAAATTACCATTGGTTTTTCATTTCTCATCTGAACGAAGATATAAATGCAGCAATAACCAATATATTTATAATAGAGATAAGCTCAAGTGAAGTCCGATGTATCCCACTTTAACCTAGACTATTGGTGAAACCTTTGATGTTGAGCAAAATAGTTGCACCTTGAAGGTAAAGATCCATAAGGGTGGCCTAGTTGAAGTATGGCAAAGAGACTTTCTAACCCTTCAAGTGCGCCCAGGGTCTAACAAAACTCTAAGCCCTCGAGGGCTGTTATGTCAACGACTGGAGAGCAGAAGAAGGGTTATACTCCTTATTTAAACCTAATAGTTTATTTACACCGACCTCCCCGAGGGGCGATACCATGGATGCCCGGGAAGCCTTGGTAACGGCACAACAAAAACCGCAAGACGATGTACCGCTCCGCCGATCGACCGGGGTGCGGTGGCATAAACCTGAAATACCTCTTTTAAATCTTTCATTGGCCCTTCAGAGACGTAAAGGTGGGTATCCTTGGAGTTTATTCTCCCTGGAATAGAATAAAGACCATAAAATCACGGGATATTTTAGCTACCCTCTCCACCAACATACCTACATAAAAAAGTTCAAGGTAAGTTTGAAAGAAACGGATCACCTCTTTTCAAAATCATGCAACCAACTGTGAAGAAATAGATTGACGCAACTTTTTGGAAGAGTAAATTAGTTACACAGTTCATTGTTGTCCCGTAGATAACAAAGTGGGTTTTCAAGTCAGAGAACTTAGCAAAGATTACTGAAGTGAGACTAAATAACATAAATTTCCGAACTCAGATATATGATGATTGGACAATGCAATTGAGTCTGTGATGAAAAATATAAACATGAAAATCGTGAATAATCAGAAATGGCATGTCTTCTCCCTCTGGAGTTCTCTTCTACTGGGTTGTTTTCCAGTGCGTTTTATGCTTAATTTTAACATATGAAAAACATTACAACGGTGGCAACTAAGTAGAGTGGGCACTGAGCTCTAAGCATAGACTAGTGCAGAAAATGTCCTCGCAACAATAATCAACAGCCTTTTATGATCGAATCACGCTGCCATTCCGTCAAGCCAGACTGGGTGAAACATTGAAATGGTGAAAAGTATCACAGGATGTTCAGAGTACCTCATGGTCCTCGATGGGATATGTAACAGAACAGGTACTGAAGATGAATTCGCCCAATACAAGCAGAACGTGACTCAGAATATAAGTACCCTCAACTCAGGACTTCTGAAGTTATTTTACATTGTCGGCAATGGTCAGAGTCACGCAAAAGCGCAGATTCAAATAAGGGAGAGGGTCGTAAAGAACTACTAAGATCTCGAGAACACGTTGCTGAGCTGGGAGACAACCCCGAACAAAAACTTGGCCTATTGTGCAGATTTTGAACTGTTTGCTCCAGTTGGTGGCCGGGCTACAAGCTTTGACGGCGTAGTCAAGACAGTATGCCTGGCACTGGAGAAAATCAGCCATGCCAGTCCATTGCAGGTGGTCTTCTTCATTGACTCTCAAGCAGCAATTTTCTTCATCGGCTCCTTGCTGGAGTAATGGAGGCTCGTGATCGCATTGACCAACTGATCGAGCATGGAAAGAGGATTGTTCACCAATGGATACCGAGTCATTGTGATCTCCACGGCAATGAGGGAGCCGATGCACTGGCAAAGCTTGGCTCCTTGGATGTGCAGCCGAGGAGAATCTGCACCAGTCGACTGTGGCATCGGCTTTTCATTGCACCAATTTCCTCTGACTTGCCACGTGACGAATTTGTCGCTACCTTCCGAATGGCAACGGAACATGACTTCCTTCGAAAACACCTTTACCGCATTGGTGTGGTCGACTCCCATATATGCCCCCTCTGCCATCATGAAGAAATGGATGAAGACCATCTGCCAAGATGCTCCAAATTGACAGATGTCAGATCACCTGACATTAAATGAACGCCAGAAGTTAATCACTTAACAGCCAAAAACTCGGGTGTTAATAAAAAATAAAAATAAATTTCTTTCCCTAGATGCTCATGAAATGAACACTTTTACTTTTCCCATACACCTCAGTCAAGCATCATAATATGATTGATGACAATATTATTGACATGAGCTGAAACCAAACACCAAGGTTGCCGTTGTACCGATGAACATAGCAAACTGTTTAGGAATCCTTGCACACATGCGAAGCCACTCTACCCTCCATATGCGACCTTGTTAATGACTGGAAATATACTTTTATATAACCAATTTTTGTTAGTGACTTCGAGATATATAATTTTGATATAAATTACCATTGTGATTTGAGCTCACGAAAATTGTAGGAGATGTACGAACCTTGCCAGACGCAACCGAGGATGTCGACCCTCATGCAGACCGTACGAAGATGGTCAGAGTAAGGAATGAAGCGGATTTTCGAAGCTATGATGATGGGATCCACCTTCTGTTCCGCGACAGTGTACGTATTGGTGTTTCCTGGAAGTTTCTGAAACAAATAAGAAGAAGAAATTATAACCACAGTTTATATTGATTTTCCACAAATATGGTGGAAACCCTGCATTGAAGCAGGTACCTGAGCCATTCACAAGACTAACTAGGTATGGAGCCATTCCATTGAGGATTACTTATATTTTTATTTGCACAACACCCTAGTAGCAAGCTGAGGGTTGCAAGGCTCTTCTCTTCCTCCAGGTTGAACAGACGTGTAATTGTAAAGCTGCTCTTGTACTTGCAGTACAAACAACCAAGCTGCTTTGTTCACTCTTTGGAGGAAGGAAACTGAAACCGTAACCACCTTCATTGAGATGGCTCACCTATTCATAGAAACCGAGTTCCCATCTAAAGAGTCCGAAAGAGGGAAATCAAGTAGGTACCTGGTTAAATTTTGTTATTTTTTGAAATTTGAGAATTTTATATTTCTAATGAGCTATTCTGATAGCAAATTTCGAGATGATTTCAAACATACCAACATCAACGCCGTCAACGCTAAGTCAACGCTAAGTGAGGAAAGTGCCGTGTACGGCGGACGGACGGTCAAATTTTGTATTCGATATTTGGATTCTACGTACCTACCTTGAAACGTAAACTAACAAATTTTGAAGGGAGGTTGAAAAATGTTTTTTCTTGGTCGATTTCAAAGGTTAATTATTGATAATAATAAAGCCAAATGGCAATTCATCCATATAGCGGGAACAGATTTTCAATCTTAGCGGTTTGTCCGGCTTTGTTTTATTGACGTTAATTATCTATAATTTTTCAAAACCGTAACTTTCCCCTAAATGGAGTTTTTATGGTCATAAAAAGTACCTACATGTGCGAGTATAAGGCAGGTAAGTACATTCAATGTAAGATTCACACGCCCCCATCGATTCATACATCATTCGCCTGATGAGTCGATGCGATAAGATAATCCGTCGCCTCTAATTTGAGCCAGAAACGAGGCTCGAAATCCATTGAAATACAACGACACCTCATAACTCGACCCGGCTAACAATGAACCCGAAACCCACACCGAAATTATTGGCGCGGGACCGCATTGTTCTTGCGCATTTCGCCGTTGCCCAACATCCAAAACCCCTTTCTAATTAACCCTGAAAGCCTCAAAAACCATTCTTCAGATGGGACACTCTCTCAGAGAGAGGAGCGTGTAGTTAAAAAAAAGTGGGGACCAGTTTTGCCAAATCTCGATAAGGCTTCCGCCCACACTCCTTGCCCGAAGACTAATTTGGAAGGCCGTGCGCAGATCTGTTATCTTCTGCTGCCTGCTGGAGGACCTAGTTCTGGCGTAGGAGTGGCGGGAAGTATTGAAATTCCCGTAGGTGGAAACTAAACGGTAGGCGGCTGAGTGCGGCTATGAACTTCAATTTGCATAATAAATTTGTTGCTTGTTCGGCCGTGAATTGAGAATCGTATTCTGACACATGTTCATCACCAGTTACATTCACTAGACCACCACTTTACAATATGTTTAACCCTCGGATAAGCGCGGCCTAAAAAAACGGTGATACGCGCGGTGTATCATTTTGATAAAACGGTTTTTGAGAGAGAGAAAGTGTTATGAGAAATAAAAGAAAGTTAATTTTTCATCTATAAAGGTGCGTTTCCACTTCGCGAAATTTCCTCGCGAGGGATTCTCGCGAAACAAGTTTCGCGGCGTGTAGACGCTTCTAGAACCTGAATCACGCCTCTACGAGGATCCCTTGCGAGACGAGAGAGCGAGCGGTCAGCCTGTCGGTCTCTGGCGCGCAACAAAGGAGTTTCGGCCTTGTTGTTTCTCGAAGTGTAGACGTGTATATTTGTTTGTGCGAGGCAGGTGTATTGTCTTTGCCATGACCGCCTCGCGAGAACTGACGGCTCACCTCTGCCGTCGTGCCTCGCGCGTCTGTTTCACGGTTTGTTTCGTTGTGTAGGTAGGGCGAGGGCTTCACCCATCAGTCTCGCGAGGAAATTTCGCGAAGTGTAAACGCACCTTAACAAACTTGATTGTGTAAGGGAAACCAACTTATATGAATAGGAACTTCGTAAAATAAAGTCATTGAACAAAACTATGAAGCAGAAAAAACGGTGCAAATCATTGCCCAAAAGTTTATTATTTTCTGTATAGACCACCCTTCTGTAAAGATCCCTCCCTACCAACCGTAGGCACCTATTACCTACTAGGGCATTTTTGAAAATTTCAACCCCAACCACCAACTAAATGGAGATGAAGCGTTAAAATTTCCAAAAATGCCCTAGTAGGTAATAGGTGCCTACGGTTGGTAGGGAGGGATCTTTACAAAAGGGTGGTCTATACAGAAAATAATAAACCTTTAGGCAATGATTTGCAGCGTTTTTTTCTGTGTGACTTGTAAACTCTGCCCAGGCCTCAATCTCCAACCGATTTGCGTGTTTCTTTTTTTGCTCGACTCAAAAATCTACCAAATTCCAAGGAACTAATATAAAAAATAAACTGCATATTTCTTGTTTTTTTTTCGTGTTTTACCTTGAATACGGATGTGTATTACCTACCAAAACTAATAGATTATATTTCTACGTTACGATGTATTTTCGCTTTCGTGCCAAACTGGCACCAATGGTTGGGGGGGTGTCGAACTTGAATTCCCATGTTGGGTATTGTAGATCATGGATTTTAAAATGCTCTTAAAATTCGATGCTCCCATGCCGCTAGAAAACATCAAGTGGAAAAGTTTTGAAGTTAAATGTCATCATGAAGTTAAATGTGGAAACTGGTCCAGATCACTAACTATTCAGATAGTTAAGGAAAGCTGTTTTGATTGACAAGACAAACCATTATTTTGCCACAATCCGTTCTATGTGTATCCAAAGTTGAACCAAACGGCGACCTCAAAAGTCAGAGGGAAACAAAACGCCGTTGCCCAACAAGCGAAACTCCTGCCAAGAGAAGAGACGATCCGTCAAGAGAGGCTGACCTCACGGGGCTTAAGACTTCTCAAGAGCTTGTGGGCTATATCTTGTGGACTACCCTTACTCTCGAAACCGCCTTATCAAGGACCAACAATCTTCTTTACTGCTCCCCTCTCAGCAAGACTTCCCAGATCCAAGTTAGCCCGCCGGAGCCCATAAGGTCCTTTACAATTATCTAATTGTCGAGAAGCTTTTCCTCCTCTTGTCTTCTCACCCTCAAGTTAAATGGGTTTCCGGAGCTCCTTTCTCTCCGCTTGGTCCGGAGATAAAGACAACTTGGGATCCCCAGGGAGAAGCGGGGATGGACCAGGGGGGTTGGCCAGCCTACCGCTCTTTTGCCAACCAATTACCTTTCCAACGAATTAATCAATATGACCCCCCTCCACCACCTCTATCTCACGTCTCTCTCAGGTGATCCATAACCTCTTCATTCTAACTTCCAACAGTTTACTTTTGCTTCCTGGGCTTCTTCTATTGTGCTACATTTCAAGCTTTTCAAAAGTTTTGACTTAAGTACCTATCCTTTCAGTTGGAAACACTCATAAAACTTAAAATCGTTTAAACCATTAGTGACCGTTATTATTTTCTCTAAAATTTCTGATGAAACTTGGTAAGATGCCTCATATTACGTCTAGAAGCACTAGAAAAATAATATTAAACATTTTCGGCGAACGAAAAGGTGGTAAAAGGGGTGTGCCCAAATTAGCCTTCTGGGCACTCAGCACTAGCAGTTCTGGGAAAGTAATTCACAGTCATGAACGATCATTTTAAACAGTTAATTGAAGTATATAAAACCAAACAAACGTCAAAAAGTTGAAAACAGTAAATTTTATCGAATAAATGAAAAGAATTGGGCAACTAACATGATTATTGGAGGAATTTGAGCGAGCGGCGCTCAAAAGAGGCCTGAAAATAAATGAAGAAAAGTATGTGAAAACGTCGAGACGCTCCACTCCCCACCAGCCCTTCTTTAACATTCTAAACTATGAATTACCAGTTTGCAAGGACAATGATGAACAGAAAGATCAACGGAAATCAAAGCAGCTTGTTGTGTTCTGCGTGTACTCGAGTGAGGGCGATGGTCCTCTCGATGCGCTGAATTGTAAGCTAGCCTGAACCCTACTCAACGGAGAGATTGATCCCTATGGCTTTGGCACTACATCCGCGGCGCCTCGCGGCCAACCATCCAGATAAGTGCTTGAAAGATCTATTCACAAACCTCGGCGTCTGGACCCAGACCTACAGGCGATAGATTCGAATTTAGAATGGTCAAAAACGGATATGTATATTATGGTCTTTTTTTCTCCGTTGAGAGTTGTCCTTATTCACCCCGAATTAATCGCATAAGAACGCCCAAGTCTTACTGTTAAAAGTCCTGAAAAGAGAGCAACAAGTGCAACCCACTATAACGTTAAACCTAATGACTCGGAAAATAACTACCTAAGGCCTGATTGGAAAAATCATTCACGACTTCTCAATATTACGGTCGTATCAGACCTCGCAAATCACGATTTTTGCGTTATTTCCAGGGCCGAGGTTCGGCCGAGGGTGATTTTTATGGCGGATTATTAAGTTATTAGGATCAGAGGCGGGTCCGGTAATTGGCACCGGGTAATGGCCTAATTTCAGCTCCAGTTTCTCTCCTCGTCATCTCCTAATTACCTAGTGGAGTATTGCAGGAAACCCGACAGATCAATCGGCCTTCCGGGGACTTGCCAGAAATTTTATCAGTTACTTACATCAGCTGAATGGTATTGGTAGAGAGTTTTCAGAGTAGAGCTGCATAGCTTATTCTCTCATTTCGATAGGAGAAAAATATTAAATATTTGTAATTCTATGTTTTTGGCAAATTTTGCCAAAAACATAGAATTACAACTAGTCACTCATTATTTGGTTTATTGCTTAAGAAGACTACCAAGGAAGCTTTGTTTTCACTTTTCAAGGTTGAAAAAAAAATCTCCAAAATCCAAATTGTTACTCGTGTTTTACGTTTCAGAACTTTATGAACAATTTTGGTTCCGTGTCTGTCTGTCTGTGTGTCTGTAATGAAATCGTTGCCAGAGCCATAACTTCAACATTTCTCATCCGATTTCGATGAAATTTTCGGGGATTGTACGGATAGGCGTGTAGATGGTCCCCGATGAAAATCATCACCCCCAGACTGACAGTAGCCGCTGAGCAAGCGAAAACGTGAATTCCTTTTAACAGCCATAACTTCCACATTTTCTATCCGATTTCGATGACAATTCTCAGGATCTTTTTTTTAGTGAGTAGATGGTCCCCCATGAGGGTATTGGAAGGTACTTAGAGATTGATCTATACAATCGGGTTATGGAACGAGGATGCTCTGTGCCACACCCACTTGGCAGACCTTTTTTTTCAATAATAAACCATTGGAATCGAGGAAGGAAAAAAATAATTAATACGACCAACCACTCCCTCCTCAAAATTTGATGGTTTTTATTTCAAGGTATTTAATCCAAAAATCGAATTCAAATTTCTCCGTCCCTCTTTGGGGTCTAGTTGTGCCCCTCGGTTTTTCAAAATTTAAACCCAATTTATTTTCAACAACTTAGAAGGTTCAAAGTTTAAAATAATTTCTTCTTTCTTCTTCTTTCTTTTTTTTGGTTCAAAGTTTAAAATAATTTTGAGCGAGATTTGAAATGTCAGGTTTATGGATATAGTACTTTTTGAAACAAAACGGATAAGGGTATGTCATTGTGCTGGAGTCTGTCATTTTGCCATTGAAATGAAACGGAATATTCACCCTCGTTTTTAAAGGGAATAGATTATCTTTTCAACTTAAACGATCGTATTTTTGTGAAGAACTACCCCTCTATAACCCTGGGAAAGTGTTAACTCAATTTTGATGAAAAATGGTCTTTAGTACCTTTTGGAATCAACTACTCAATTGTGAAATATATCAGACCCACATGTAAGCACCCCTAGCTTGCGACCCCCTCCAACCACCTACCCTTAGAGTTCTTCGGGCCACTGGTGGCCCATGGGTTGAGCAAATGATGAATCAGAAACACAAGTGTGAATCGCAAATGAAAATTCGCTGACGGAAAGTGAGGAAAATTTTAGGTAGGTAATCAAGTGCAATAGTTCGCAAATAAACAGTTGTTATAAAACAGCGTTTTATAACAGTTCAGTGTTATAACAGTAGGTATGTTATGCTGAAATAGAAAAATCGCTTTTGTGCTGAATCCAAGACCTTTTATGATGCCTAAAAACAAGGTTCATTAGGAAGCGTCCACAAATTGGATTAAGTTTTCGTTTTGTTGCAGTGGTTTTTGAGCACAAGGTGTGTCCAGAATCGAAGACGCAAACTGTTATGTCGACTCTAGTTTTGAGATACGCCAATCAGACTGTCGTCAGCTGCCTGTCATTCTTCATTACAAGAATTAGTTTAGACAGCTCAAACCAAGAGAAACGCGATTAAAAAGGACAAGCCAGGCGCCAGCTCCGTGGAATTATAATTAGTGGCCTACTGGTGGGAGACGAGTTGTCCTAACCACCACGAGAGCAACGTGACGTCACGAATAATATTGTATCGAGTTGGGATTCGGCCAGTGAAAACTATTCGCATATTCAAATATTAATTTTCGTACTTTCCTCAGCCAACATAAATTATGAAAAGTGAAAAATATTTCAACCATCAGAAATTTGATTCTTGGTTTATTACATAAAACCCCAACCGTACGTACGTATGTTGTACAAACGTGAAGGACCCGGGTCCGAAAATCCGAAAATCGAATAGCAATTTTTCTGTTAATATGGACCGATTAAGATGAAATTTGGTATGTAGGCTCCATTTGGGGTCTAGTTGTGCCCCGAAGATTCTGGTTGATGTAAGTTGATCTAAGTAACTTCTAAGGGTTGAAAAATACCTAAGGGCTGAAATTTTGAAAGCGCCCTAGCTCAAAAACTTTTGATATGAAGGTATTGTATTTTCATCAATTTGAAATAGTACTTAATTTTTATAGACCACCCGTAGCTCTGTTGGGCCAACCGTTCGCTATGAGAACTCAAGGGTCAGACTCACGATAAGTAAATCAGAAACGCGAGTGTGAACCGCAAAAGAGGCCTTATCGCCGTTCAAATTTTAATTGACAAAAATGCTGATCATTATTTGCATCTTCTAGTCGTATTCAGTTTTGCATACTTAGCAAACAGTAATCAAATTTACAATTTCTACAACTCTTTATTTCTCCAGTTGAGTGTGAAGTATTATAATAACCTTGATTGTGAAGTAAAAATATGGTTGATGGATTACCTAGTGACAATGGCAAAGCTGTGTTCTTTGCAGGCGAGTTATCTATACAGATAAATAATAAACCTTTGTGTAATAATTTGCTGCGTTTTTGAAACTATACTGTTCCAGTCAGATGTTTGTACGTTCAAACGAAAATATTCATTCAAAATTGAGATGTCAAGCGTCATTCGGGTCTTGGCGCGGGAAATTGGCGTTCCCGCCAGGTCTGCTCCGTAGTTCTCTCATCCTGAATAGGCATACAGTCAGCTATAATTAAAGTCATTCTAGAAGGAAGTTTTCTTCTACAATATCTCCAAATTCTCCAATATCTACATTTCTCCCATCGACCTTAACCTCTCTCTCCATAGCTGCTGGACCCCACTACCAGACCTACCCTATTCCACCCTTTCGGAGAGAAAAAACACTGCAAATTATTACACAATGGTTTATTATTTTTTATTTTTCTATATAGATCACTCGTCTGCAAAGCCACCAACCATCCAACATGTAGAAAAACATCGATCGCATTTCGGTCAGCTTTAATTTGAACGGAGATCAGGCCTCTTTTGCGATTTACACTCGTGTTTCTGATTTATCGTACGTCCAAACTTTAAACTCTCGTAGTCAGCGAACGGTTTGTCCTACAGAGCTCCGGGCGGTCTCAAAAAATTCTATAGAATCCTAAATTGAAGGAAAAACGTTACCTTTATAACAATTTTTTTTGAGTTAGGGCGTTTTCAAAATTTCAAAATTGATTTTGGAACCCTTAGAAGTGACCTACATCAACCAAAATCTTTGGGGCACAACTAGACCCCAGGAGGAGCCTACATACCAAATTTCATCAAAATCGGTCAATGCTAAGTGGCAAAAGTGCCGCGTACGGCGCGCCGTACGCGTACGGCGTACGGCGGACGGACGGCCAAATTTTTATTCGATTTTTGGATTCTACGTACCTTGAAACGCAAACCATCAAATTTTGAGGGGGTGTTAAAAAATTTGTTTTCTTGGTCGATTCCAAAGGTTCATTATTGAAAACAATAAACCAAAAACGCTGCAAATTATTACACAACGGTTTATTATTTTTATATAGATCACTCGTCTACAAAATCACCAACCATCAAATATGAAAAAAAAGAAAAATCAAAAAAAAAAAAAATCAAAAAAAATTTTTTTTTTTTTAATTAAAAAAAATCAAAATCACCAGCCATCGATTGCATTTTGGTCAGCTAAAATTTGAACGGAGATTAGGCCTCTTTTGCGACTCACACTCGTGTTTTGATTTATATATATATATTTCAATATAAACCCTTAAATTTTCGTTGGGAGCGAACGGTTTGTCCTTCAGAGCTCCGCGTGGTCTCAAAAAATTCTAAAAATTCCATAGAATCTTAAATTGAAGGAAAAACAATACCTTTATATCGAAATTTTTTGAGTTAGGGCGTTTTCAAAATTTCAAAATTGATTTTGGAACCCTTAGGAGTGACCTACATCAACCAAAAGCTTCGGGGCACAACTAGACCCCAAATGGAGCCTACATACCAAATTTCATCAAAATCGGTCAATGCTAAGTGGCAAAAGTGCCGCGTACGGCGTACGGCGGACGGCGTACGGCGGACGGCGGACGGCGGACGGACGGCCAAATTTTTATTCGATTTTTGGATTCTACGTACCTTGAAACGTAAACCATCAAATTTTGAGGGGGTGTAAAATTTTTTTTTTCTTGGTCGATTCCAAAGGTTCATTATTGAAAATAATAAACCAAAATCGAAAAAAATGTGTCACTTCCCAAGTTCTTATTGAAAGAAAATTCATTTTTCGGCTACAGGTACGTGAAGAGACCTGCCAGGTCCGTTGGTCGTTTTCACGTTCCTATTGGATTGGAACGACAAAAGTAGGCGATGAAAGTAGTGTGAAATTCAAAAGCCACATATCAACATGACAATAACAGTTTGTGCAACAAGTTTTTTGAACCACTCTAAGCTGCATCAGAAACGAATCTCCTTATTCAAATCTCAATCAACTAACAAGCGTTTATTATTGAATAATAGCTTTCCTTCTCACAGTGAAATGGAAGGTTCGCCGTTAATTTCGTATTTCGCAAGATTTCTCACATCTCTCATGAACATGGGAAAGAGATGTCTTCCAGGTGATTCGTGCTCCGGATTTTTAATTGCTCCCGCAGGTGAAAATGCCACCCTTGGCGGTTCGTCCCCCCTACAAATAAATAACCCTAGGATTTATTTGTGGCCGAAGGCGTCATGATAGAGCGCGATAAATCCGTTAGAGCGCGGTAAATCATCCTCGTCCCTCTTGTACCTGTTCAGTCGATATTAATTGCTACGTCCGACTCCTGTTTTAGGGCAATTAGTGCTTTCCAAGTGTTCAACGGCAAGTTCGTCTTCAGCACTATTGCAGATTTCGTGGGAACGTGGACGAGACGAATTCCCTGCTAATTACAACAATATAGAATATTTTACACTATTATTATGATTATGCTTTCAAAACCAGCTTGGGTTTGAACAATTCCTTTTTTTTCCCAAATAAAGATAGTTTTACACAAAGAAGACTTGGTTGTTCTATTATAATATTCGTACCTTCAGGTTTTATAGTTTCATGTCCTCCAGGCTTACAGGGGGGTTAAAAAAAGTTTCTTGGTCGATTCCAAAGGTTCATTATTGAAAATAATATACCAAAACATTATAATGGGGGTATTTCCAGGGTTATTTAGGTTTTTCAAAAATATTTTCACAGTTATTTCATTAAAATTAGAGAACACCCTTACTATGTTTTTTTTTTTTAGTAAAACTTGAGATAACTTCTCCCTTCTAGTCATCTACCCTTTGCTGACCTGCAGAAGCATATGAGGTTGAGGTACCTACCGAGCGGTCTCATCCGTTTCTGTCGATTTTCGTGATTAAAAACTACGAAGGTGGACTTTGATGGAGGTTCGTCAGATGTCAAGTTCAGAGAATAGTTTCCGTGACAGCTTTCAAGCGCAGCCCGATGTGATTGGAAAACCCTCTCTATGAAATTACCTATCTAGTTCACCTTTGCTTACTTTCTTTTCGTGTGTCATTAAACTCTGATTCGAACTGACTTATTTCAACTTGGACAAAGGTAAATCGCTTTCCACAATGGAGAATCAAAGCTTTTTTTTACAACTATTCTTCCGAAGGATGTCAGTCATGATGAACGCGCAGATTTGATAAATGAAGATTATCAAACTGTGGTTTCAGTTTTTCTGTTGATAAATCGGCCCTTAGAAGCCCGTATTGAGAATTACAAGTTAGCGTTTTAGAATAGGAAGTCAGGATGCTTCTTGATGAATTGAGGGCATCGTGCGATTCAATTTAGTCTCAAGGAGACGATACCACAATTTGAAACATGACCATATAAATGGGAACTTTCCCAAATTTTTTAAACTTTTTCAAATTTTTTTAATTTTTAAATTCTTTAAAATGATTTTTTAAAATCTTTTAATCGAAAGTAGACCCCATCTTGAGATTTTTGATACCAGCCCTTCTCTTTTTGGATGAGTAGATCTTTTTCTATGATTTTTCAAAGTTTCGAATGTTTATGACGTCACGCGCCCCTAGACAATTGTCACGTCAGGGACCCCCTAGACAATTGTCACGTCATAAACATTCGAAACTTTGATAAATCATAGAAAAAGGACTTCTCACGCTAGAAGGTCGCGGATGGTGTCAAAATTTTCAGAATGAGGTATAGTATAGATTAAAAATAATAATAAAAAGTTTTTTTTTACCAAAGCGCACACCCCATTATCATTTGTTGATGGTGATGGAAGGAGACTGAAATGGAATAGGTCGCATCAAAATTATGATATACGACTTGGATTCCACATCAATATGCATACCGAGAAAATTAATCGCCTAAGATTGCGTGGGATACGGTTCACGAAACGCTCCAATTACAAGTAAAAAACCGACCGATTTCCATTAAAATGCCGTCGGGTGCTGATTTTCAATTATGTGAGCAGGATGAAGCGAGAACAATTTAGGCGTATGTGGGCAATGGAACGCATAGGTCCCACGCCTTTGATATGCCGCCGAATCATTGGCACCACCCCTGAGCTGATTCAGTTCTGATTGATAGGGGTAGGTCAGGGGTCCAGCCGTGGTGAAGCGGATAATCGTTCAATTAGGTAATCGGTTTGGAATAGGCATTTCGGCCCGTTGCTGATGATTTGGTGTGTTCCAGTGAAGGAGTGTTCGGACTGATGGGTGTGATTGTTTCATTAACCATTTCATGTAACATTAACGGTGTAGTAGTGAAAGGATGCCCAACATACCGTCGCACAGTGTGACGAAAACGCAAAAAACCGCTTATAAGTAGAATTTTTGAAAGTCGAGATTTGGTCCAAGTGATAAAAGAAAATGGTTATTGGCGAATTTTCCCTTTTTTGTGGTTATTACCTTCACAGTCATAGCATACGATTCGATACTCCCATAATATGGGAGTATATCGACAGTGAACTTGCAAAACCATGTAAGTCGTTTTCCAGAAATTTTACAGGAAACGAGAAAAACTTGCTTCAAAGTGGACTTAACACGTCATTGTTGGTTCATATTTGTTGCTTTTGACGCATAGAGAAGAGATAGTCGAGTTTTTGCCAGTTTGGCTCCGTTTGATGGATCAAGGGGGTCTCATTCTATCCAAATAGCTAATAACCTTATTTTCGAAAAAAAATCGGACTTACATGGTTTTGCAAGTTCACTGTCGATATTATACTCAATACTAAGTATTGTCGGCAAATTGACAAAATATTGGCATAATATGGGAGTATATTATACTCAATACTAAGTATTGTCGGCAAATTGACAAAATATTGGCATAATATGGGAGTATATTATACTCAATACTAAGTATTGTCGGCAAATTGACAAAATATTGGCATAACATGGGAGTATTTTATACTCAATACTAAGTATTGTCGGCAAATTGACAAAATATTGGCATAACATGGGAGTATTTTATACTCAATACTAAGTATTGTCGGTAAATTGACAAAATATTGGCATAATATGGGAGTATTTTATACTCAATACTAAGTATTGTCGGCAAATTGACAAAGGGACGTATCTGCAAATTTGTAGTCCGAGATATTATCGATCAAAGGTTCTCAGCTGTCCTAAAAATCACCTGACGGAAATTTTAAACCGCTCATCGACTAATTCAACTCGGGTTGCTTCATTTCAGGCCTTGACGTGTAATTTTACACCTAAAACCCTTCAAGGGTGCACAACACTTAGTGTTTTTGAAGCACCATTTTGGTGGTTTTAGACGTAAGTCTTACGTCTTTCTGTCAGAGCGCCTCTTGCTATCATTTCAGTTACGACCCCTGGTGATTTCACTGTTCTATTGCATCCAGTGAGTAATTAATTTCATTGCAACAATTTTATTCATCGTATTTCATGATTACCGGCTCACTGACAAATTATTAAGCACTGTGGTAGTTTGAGAAACAACTGGAAAAACGCCATAAGCCGTTGCTTTATTGATGAAACTAGAAAGTTTTATGACTGTGTTGAGAAAACAATCGCTCATCCACTTCATTCGTACCTAAAAAATATTCCTTTTTAAAGATTATACCTACTCCCTTACCTTTTATTCATTTGAATGCTTTTTTTTGTTCCTTCAGCGACCGTTAAATTACTGAGTTAAATTCTGCTGCACAGAATAATTGTTGAAAAGCGAAGAAACCGAAAAGAAAATAGAATGAATAATTGTTTTATTCGAGAAACTAACTAAAACTAGGTACCAAGTAGTTGAAAGGATCACGGAAAAATTAATAAAGATAGGAACTACTAAAATTATTGCCAATAATCTTTGTTTGAAACTCTCATTTTCAACCACTAAAAGCTTACCAGGCCACTGCAATTTCACTTTTCTTCCTCTTCGTACTCTGAGTCTTCATCCTGGTCAGGTTCAGGCAACCTGTCCTCAACTTCAGTAGAATGTTGAAGACTTAGGTAGTAAGGGTGGTATTCTGCCGGAAATATACCATCCAAACACATTTTCTTGAGGTCTCTGAACTTGACGTCGGAAATTTGCAGTTTTTGTCGATACGCTCTTGGCAGAGAGTTGCTGGTCCAGCGTCGACCTTTGGGAGACTGGTAATTTACCGTCTTGAATTCTCTCTCGTAGTCCTCTTTGTATTTTATTTCCACTGAGCCTGAGTCAGATTTTGAGTACACAATCATGCAGACCTTCCGCCAAGGTGACTAAAGAGTGTATAATAACCCGATAACTCATCAAGGGGCCTCTCAAGAGTTCGTTGAAAAAGGACGCAATTGGTACGCGCTTGGTTACGGCTTTTTTCTTGGGTTTCGAAAGGGAGGTTATCATAACTTGGTAGAGACGAGTGTTCTGGTATCTGAAATGAAGTTATCTCAAAATGTCAAAATTTGCAGATACGTCCCTTTGTCGATTTGCCGACGACTTGGTATCGAATGAGTATTGAAGTCTTGGTACTGATATCGAAACTAAGTACTCGATACCACGAGTATCATTCGACACTTACTACTAAGTAGTATTTTTCCATACAAAAATAAATAGAATGATAATACTCGTATTAAATACGAGTATTATCAAACTTTGTCAATGAAGTTGTCCCAAGTTGGGACTCCCAACCTAATACCGAGTACATGTTCATCATGCCTTCGATCATTCTAGTAACTAGGTGATTTCTATGCTTTCTACGCTTTGATTTTTGCTCTGACAGCACTAACAGACAGGCAGGTACTCTAGGAAAGGAAAATATTGAAAATTGGAAGTCCAAAAGCGTCCTTATTTTTTATAAACATTGTTAAACCGAAGAGTAAAACTTTTTTGAGCTTGATAAGAAAGAAAAGGCAAACAAGAACGGCAAGCTGAAGTAACATTGGATGAAAAGTCGTCCTCCTGCAAGCTTCCCAAAAATACCAGTTGGTCATTATGGCACCAGGTTTTGAAAAAAGTCTATAAACTTGAAGCTCAGAAAAACAGGTCCTCAAAAATCAAAATTTCCCTTTGTTTTTTGCAACCCTTGAGCTTTTTGAACAAATCAGTTCCGGGTCTGACCGTCAGTCTGTTGGTCGCTCTTCAGCAACTATGCACTCTTTTACTCGGGCACAACTATGCACCGCTATAAATATAATACAACGGAGAAAATTCCTATAGATCTCTGAAACCTGGCGGATTTGACGAAGAGTGATCAATATTCACGTGGACACTGCAGCCGTAAAGCGGTCTTTCTCTCCCTCGCTGCTCATTTCGGATGCAAGAGATAAACCCCGGCCTCATGCGCTGGATTTATAGCTCCGACAATTTTCGTTTCGCCTAATTGGTCCTGAGGATGGAGAATGGCGGGGCGTAGAATTGACGAGAGCCCCCCGTCCCACCTATTGGTCAAGGCTTCCAGCTCGTTCCCTAGGAATAGTAATCACTCAATTACCAAATAGGCTGGAACATTAGGGTTAGATTCGTCGACGGCAGCGCTCTCATTTTAGTTAGCGGCGAGTTTTCCTATTAACTCCCTTCTTAGTAAGATTCCTACTGAACTGTCGCTTTCAACCGTGAATATAAAGTAGTTTGCTGAGATTGGTCGGAGAATTCGGTTTTAGTACGTTCGTAAAATGAAGTGTGGGTTGAAGTGGATAAGAATTGCCATTTCATATCCCTACATCTAAAACATCCACCTGAGGTGTGGAAAGTAAAGAACAGCAATAGGGAATAAACTAATGTGCTAAAACATGATTTTAGCATGGAACATGATTTCAGCATGGAACAAACTTTAGCCATAACCTAACTGGGCAAAATCGTGACGAAACCGTGGAACGAAAGTAGCGCGCGATTTTGTAATGATTTTCACTTACAACCGACCCGTTTCTAGGTAAATCCCACGAAAATCGCTCGCCACTCGTTGAGAAGCGCTTAATTTATGAGTAAATTATATACCGTAAAACCGTCAAACTTTACCCCAAGATTTACTCCAAAACAATTCCAAATACAATTTCTCCCCACTCAAAATGGGTTAAATTGATTTTTTCAATAAGTGGTCGAGCTCATTGATCAGATAATTGTAACCCCCCTATTTAATTGTTTAAATGTTGGAATAACGTTACCTACGAGTGCGTCTATCTTTACTCCACTCTGAAAAACTCACGGTTATCGCTACCGAAACGGGCAGTGGTGCAGTGATACTAGTCGGGATTGAATTCATTACCCCAGAAATACTTGATAATATCAAGTATTTATAATATTATTATAAAATATATTCTGAAAAATTGAACTTTTTAGCTTGAAAAATAAAAGGTATACCTAGGAAAAATATAAATTCCAATGATCATTTATTTCAACGAATTTGCTTGAAATGCAATATTTCTGGTTAAGAGATCATAATTTCAGTCTTCCAGTATAGAAAGACTTATGTAATTTTGCTTTGATTAAGAGTAAAACTTTCTACAAGTAAAGAAATATTGAAGGACAATAAACGATAAACGAATGACTTAACAAAATCACAGAAAAAGTCTGTTTCACATTCGATAACTTTCGAATGAATTGCAATGGTAAATTTCAAAGTTAACCCACGAGTAAATAATATGGTAAATCACAACTTATAAGACCAAAGTATAAGTTTATGTTCATATCATAATACAGCTGTTCAGTTGTAAAGTTTCGGTAGGGGCGCGTACCCAGCTTTTTCTCATTTCTTCTCCCTATCTCTAACTTCTGAGATGAGAAACACTAGAAACCTTACATTCAACACTGCGAAAATTATAAAACTCAAATATTTCTCGAGATTAAATAAGAAAAATATGAGTGAGGCTACCTTTATCCCAACCTTTATAGTGGAGTAAAGATACCCGGTTTTTGGAGTAAAGTTACCATCAAATTTTTGGTAAACAAAAGCATAACTAAGAAAACACTTTTTTGAGAATTTGATTAGTGTATTTTGTTCAGAATAAGATATTGAAAGTGATATGATGAGGGCTTGCCTGGTAAATCCACTCCAAACACCTGATATGGAAGAAATTTTGGAGCACGAGAAACTGGACAAGAACAGCTGAACAGGAAACTATGACTGATAACAGCTGATAACATGGATAAAGGCGCCATCGCAAGCCGCATCGATTCTCTGGGATGTGGAGTATAACGAAAACACAATAGCTAACTTTTATCTAAGTCCCACCACGTTTACGTCACAATTGAAGATTCTCACTTTTTGGGGTAAAGTTACCCCTGGTGAGGTAAAGTTTGACGGTTTTACGGTACTGCTAAAACAGCTGTAAAAATGGACGAAGCTGAGATATACCTCTGATTTAAAAGAACTGTAAACACCATTTGCGGTAAAAACCAACATCGATTTTTGGTTGGCTTGGTTTTCACGAATGTAATCAAAGGATCTTGAAACCTAGGCGAGATTTTGTTATGAACGTGCGCTTTCAGGTGGAGAGCAGGCCCATAAAGAGCTAAATTAAAACAACAGACAACAAATTCCTAGTAAAAGAAAACAGCGAACAAATAAGACCCGGCTAAAGCATGTTCCATGTTCCTTGAATTTTAGCCGAAGGCTCAAACCAGTAACCATCCAGGAGTCCAGGAGGCTTGAGTTTCCAAAAAGTGCGTAAGTTCCTAAGTGTCGTTAATTGGTCCAGGTTGGCAGAGATAAGAAAGTATGATTGAGATGATTCATGGTAAGCGACGTCAGAGCTGAAAGGAGTGGGACCCGACAGCATCTGAGCATGGCTGCAACCTTGTCAAGGTGCGAAAAAAGTGAAGGAGTAACTCGAGTTGGCCATCTCGGCAGGCGGGCTCCGTGGAATCACCACCCTCATCCAGCTCGACTACTACCTTAAGTGGTGCCATTTTTAGGGGCACCTGTTTTTCTTTTCTCCAATCCCCAGCTTCCTCATATTCCCTCATCCCTAGCGCCGGCGTCGGGTATGTCCAAGTGTCCTCTCCATTGAAATTTGATTTGTAAATCTTGGGGTTGGTGGTAAAAGTGACCAAGTGCATTTTTTTAGAAAATGACGTCTTTCTGGATTGAGTAACGAATCAGCATATTCCAACAGCTGAGAATTGAAGAAAACCCCGATTTAGTTAACGCTGATGAAGAAAACAATGTTATTGTTAAGGACGACATTCCTTTGCAATATGCAATAAGCCTCTTCGATTTAAATGAGGAGCATTAAAATCTTGAGATTGGTGCAATAATGAACTTCATTCCAGATGGTCTAAAAGATTCCGGTATTTTTTTGGCGCGCAAGAGGACTACTAGATGTTGTTAGAGTTATTGATATTTCCGGAATAGAGAAAGGCTAACAGTAGAAATCAAATTTCAGTTTGATTTGATTTATTTATTTTTTGAAAACCTTGTGCGTAAGCCAAGGGTCGATAAACCATGGATAGAGACGTAAATTGGCACAGCTACGACTACAGTGGAGAGTACAACACTATCAAACTAAGTTGAAATAATAAACAACTACCACTTCCCTCGATCACTCCAAAAGCCTCATGTCAAGCAATGACCTATCTCTACTGAAAATAAGAAAAATTTATTAAACTGTATGAATTGGGGAAAAACGAGCGGAAAAATATTAATAGTTCTAGCTCACCGTTGTGAAGATCTTCATTACTTTCCCCGGCCGGGGAGAAAGATCGGAAGATTCAAATCCGCAGAAATCAGGTGAAAATTCACGCTTGCGGAAAAGAGACAACTAAAGTTTTCCGTCGTTAAACTACGAGGGGAAGTTGCACTAAGATGAAGTTGCACTGTGGCTTTAACTTTGAAAAACCAGAAAAATTTTCTTAAAGTTAATTTCTTTAAAAGTTAAAGCCACAGTGCAACTTCATCTTAGTGCAACTTCCCCTCGTAGTTTAGTATTTAATACTGGAGGGTTTGATACAAGAGAGAAGGGCAAGCCATGAACAGCTACGTACTGAACCTGGTTGATCGCTCAAGGCGAGTTCTCCTGAGGGGACTTGGAGGGGACGACGTAAACATCAGATAAGGATGTCTACTTTGGCCAATACACTGTATCTTTCAACTACCTACTTACAGCAAAATCCAAGAGACATCGCGTCTCAGAATGATGATGGAAGAAAATGGGATCTTGGAAAATTTCATGAGTACCTACTTTAGAGTTTCAGAATAATTAGTTTTTGATGGTAATTAAAGTTTAATTTTTTAAATTTGGAGTTTTAATTAAACTTCTTTCCAATAGTCCATGAGTTGCCGAACTCAGGATCTCCTGAACACTTTTGCCAAATGGACTTGCATTGACCACTTTTGACCACAATTGACCTCCTTTTACCTCCTTTCCCGACGATATTTATCATGATTATAAATCAAGATTTATAAAGCTAAATTTCACTAGACGTTAGGTGTCATACCGGCTCTGGTTTTTCCTGGTCCCACGGGGAGCGCAGGATAATTGGGATGACAGATGTTACCGATAACACAGGTCTGCAACCAAAAAACTGCAAGCGATTTTTTTTACTGGTTCCCATAGGTTTTTACATGCTGAAACCGAAAAAAATACTCAACAAATTCCATCACGTCTAGTTTTTTTTTTTGGAAAACTGGTTTTTTGAATTCCATGTATGGTGTTATTCAGCCTTGAACTTCAATTCTATAGTTGCTGCCTAGTTGTCGATTTTATGAATTGCATGAGTATTTTCACATTCATATTTAGTCATGTCCCAGGAATGATATGTAGTGAAATAGAGTAGGTAGGGAAGAAGGGGGGTGGGATATTTTTGAAGGAAGAGAAGCGTAAGGATGCCAGAATCATGTCATAACACATTGTCATTTGATTTTCTCAAAAGTCAGGATGCCTTGCGGAACATAGTCCACCGGTTGTAACATGTTCTAGTGGATATTCAGAGAGGATACGAAAGACCCTAACTACAAATCCAATGTGAATTGCAAGTTGGCTGCCTACAAAGCACAGGGATGCAACATGAGCTTAAAAGTTCATTTCCTACACTCCCATGTAGAATACTTTCCAGAAAACTTGGGAGCGTTCAGTGAGGAGCAAGGTGGAAGATTTCTCCAAGACGTTCGATTTATGGAAAAACGCTACCAAGGACGATGGGACGTCAATAAGCTAGCTGACTACTGTTGGATGCTCAAGAGAGATACAGACAATGCTGTAGCACGAAAACGTACGCGACGAAGTATGAAAGAGAAGAAGAAAAGGTTCCACAAGCAAAATGAATAAATTCTTTGAGTATATTGTATTGAATAGGAAACGAATACTCAATTATTTTGAGATTGTACAAAATACAAATTATGATGTTATTTTCAATTTTCGTTTTTTATTTCCCCTTCTCCCCTATTTTGCAAGAAAACTGTGCGTGATGGATAAAAATGGCGGTCATTTTTGGATTCAGCACACCAAAAGACATAAACTATAGCTGAAAGATTCCATGCAGCTGATCAAACATCTTTTTTGCAGACCTGTGTAATTGGAGCGCAAACAATAATGCCAAACAACCGCCAATTTATCGCTTATTAGGTTATTGCATAAAGGTATATTATTCAACTAAAATAAAGAAACAAATTGTTTAGTAATGCCTGCATTCCAGGGGACGTCCCATTGGATAAGCATTAGATCAGTTAACCAGTTGGTAAGCGATAAAACTTTTTCACTCGATGTAATTTATTTATTACTTTAGGCAAGAAATAGTGATCCCCCCACCATTATCCACCATAACATTTCTAGCGGCATGGGAGCCTCGAATCTGAAGAGCATTTTAAAATCCATGATCTACGATACCCAACAAGCGAATTCGAGTTCCCCCCCCCCCCTGTGTCTTAGGTTATGCGATCGATCTAGGGTGAAGTTGGACAACACTCAACAGAAAAAAATAACCACGGAGTAATCCGTTTTAGACCATTCTGAATCCAAATCCGCGAAAAAACTGAAAATTTCATGGTTGTCAGAGCACTACGTGAGTAGCAAAGAGTTTTTTGGGTTGCAAATATGAAATATTGGAGACACCCTCGCCATTGCAATGTTAGATCTGAAATCAAGTCATCACGTAGGTACCTACATAAGTTGGAATAAAATTGCTCGATGTTTTACACAGATACTTGCGTCGCCTCTCATCCATTAATTTTGATATTAATTTTTACTGGTCGAAAACAAGTCGCGTTTTTACCGGTAAATACATCGGAATTGACAGATAATATCGCTTCTCTATATCGATATAAATATATCAATATACCAACCGTAATATATCGATATATTTCATATATCGTTGCCATCCCTAACCATTACCTCCATCGTTCTATTACCAATTTATCTCTGCGCTCTATATTTCTCCTTCAAATCTGTTTAATACCAACGTTCTGGTTCTCAACCAGTGTGGTTTATTTAGTTCTCATTCCCTTGGTAAACACAAGGTTTAAGGTCATTCTTGTCCCTGGTGATGTGAGAGCAGCTGTTTTCTGTGCTGCTCTATCTGCAATCTGCAGTTCTTTTGGTTTATTATTTTCAATAATGAACCTTTGGAATCGACCAAGAACAATTTTTTTTAACACCCCCTCAAAATTTGATGGTTTACGTTTCAAGGTACGTAGAATCCAAAAATCGAATAAAAATTTGGCCGTTCGTCCGCTTAGCATTGACCGATTTTGATGAAATTTGGTATGTAGGCTCCATTTCGGGTCTAGTTGTGGGTTGTGGGTCTAAGGGTCGAAAAATGAATTTTGAAATTTTGAATCTCAAAAAATTTTCATATAAAGGTACCTATTGTCTTTCCTTCAATTTAAGATTCTATAGAATTTTTAGAATTTTTTGATACCACGCGGAGCTCTGTACGACAAACCGTTCGCTCACTACGAGAATTTAAAGTTTGGACGTACGATAAATCAGAAACACGAGTATGAATCGCAAAAGAGCCCTAATCTCCGTTCAAATTTTAGCTGATCGAAATGCGATCGATGTTTTTCTTCATGTTGGATGGTTGGTGGCTTTGCAGACGAGTGATCAATATAGAAAAATAATAAACCATTGTGTAATAATTTGCATTGTTTTTATATGTTCACCGAACTGCTGATGATGGGTCGCCATTGGGAGATTCCATTTATGGTTCCTACCTATTGTTTCTAGTAAGTCCCTTGAAGTTTTATTTCTGTCGTTCAGGCGCTTCATTGCTAGGTTCGTTTGCGTTGCTTCCGATTATTAAATAAGCCTTTAATAAACGACGGATAAATTTTAACTGATTACACCATAACTGTAATATTCCCGATGAAACTTGAGAGTTGATTTCGTTGTATAATGAGTCATTGTGAAGGACCGTAAAGTTCTACTGATATCTGTATCACATGCAAATTTGCTGTAAAAAGTGGTGAAAGTCGTCGGGTATTAGTCAATTTGGACACTATAACACGAATAGAACTCTAAGGCGCTGTGTTATGAGGCAGCCCAGTAATTTCTCACTACACTCTGAAAGTGGGAAACAGTGCTGGGAGAATGTAGTATTTCCATGTTCAAATATTCAGAGCACCCCATGCTCCCGTTTATCCCCAAGCTTCCACTATCCTATTTTATTCACAATCATCATACTTTATTTCTCTCGTATTTTCCTCCCGGGAAACGAGTGAGCCCTTTCGTATAGTTCGTTAGTTTAATAGGGAATGCTTACTGCTTACCAAGTTACCTGAGGCCTTTAATATCATTATTCAAAAACATTTAGTAAATTAAATCTTTACGTTCGAGCTACCTTCGGAACAGCTTCAACTAGCTTGGTACTGAATTTGGATTAATATCGAATTTGATCAGCTAAAATTATGCTCACTTCCATCGGCGGACGTTCATGTGCGATTCGCAATCATGTTTATGCCTCATGCGTGCAACACAGTCACTGATATTACCTTGGGAGAGAACCTTGGAAGAGAATTGTACTACCCTCTGAGTACTAGGGGTACATGGGGAGAGTGGGAGGGTATTTGAGTCCTTACAGGCGAGGGATCAAGCATGGCTTGACGTATTCTGCTACATTTCACAAGGTAGAGAGGATACACCATAGTGATAAATACCTTTATGTATTCATTTTTGTATGGCGTTTCTTCTCCACCTTGTGAAATTTAGACTAGACGTTAGGTGTGTTACCGGCGCTAGTTCTCCCTGGTCCCACGGGGGTTGGTAAAAACTTGTTGGTTTACTCGAGAGAAACGACCACTTCAAAGGCTTGTTTTCACCTTCGATTATTCGAAAAAGTCGAAAACCAAAATTGATCCTATTAAAAAAAAGTTCCTTTACTCACAGCAATAATTATATCTTGGCGAATGAAACACTTTGGGCAGAAAAGTCCATAGTAATAATACTAAATTGTCATTCGTCTTCATGAAGGTAGTATAAAACGGATTCGGTTGTAATAAAAATAATCTTATTTATAAGAGATGTAAATGCATGATTTCGATCAATGTACTGACAGCCATACTTGAGTATAAGGGTTTAGAAAGATGTCTTATAGGGGTTTCGAAGGCCTATCGGTTTCTTCCTATCACTTCCAAATGCCGCGCAACCGCCGGGAAACGTACCATTCAATATTCACCGCCTCGACGCCCAATCTGGCTTCCTCTTCCCCAGCTGGGACTGAAGGTGTTTCAACTCGGAAGAAAAAACTCAAAGGAATCTGGTATGAATGAACGTAGCAACGTAGGATTGGAACTTCCTCGTCTATTATTAATACCTTCGAACTCCCGGTTTTTTTCTTCCTACTCCTTATTGTGTTTTTTTTTTTACGAAGAGGCGGAAAACAGCGTTCAGAATTTTTGTGAGTAAGAGAAAGAAAGCGAGAATGGGAGTTAGGGACAGAATCAAAGGTTTTTCGAAGGTAAAAACATTGAAGTGGGTGGAATGGTGGGAGGAGAAGTCGAGGAGACCGAAAATCGTTTTCTTCGGGGCATTTTATACAGCGGAAATAGGGAATTGAATGGTTAATATTCAACGGGCTATAAAAGATCTTTCAGCTCCTCACAAGGGATGAAGTGAAAATTTCAACTTTACCTTCAAAGCGTATTTGTTTCCGGTGTTTCGTAGACAATATTTGATGAGAGATTGTTTCTCCATATTCCAAAGGGAGTTTCCCTTTTGGTCCATAAGCCTTTCTCATTCTTATGTTCTCTTTCTCGTCTGGTGTTGAGGTTTATTTGTCTAAATGATGATGCGTATTGTTTGGGGTTGTATCCACCACCGTTCTATTTGGAGGCAGCAGGGGCCGATCCAGAACAAGAAACACCTGAATGTGAAATCAGGTGTTCCAATTATAATGTCATCCAATTATAAGTTCCAATTTTGCCAAAAATAATGATTTGAGCCTTTCCGATAGATTGTGCTCTTGCGCACATTATAGTGTCGTCAAAATTGGGCTATGGCTTCTCATTTCTTTTCTGTGGTGAAATGTAATAACCTGTAAGCCAGGTTCATATGTTAGAAATGTCACAGTTCTTTTTCATCTCCTGGATACTTTTTGGTATTGAACATACATGGTTTTGCAGTGGGGCTGTCGAAATGTTCCACAAAATCTACAATACCTAGTTGAAAACGTACCAAACTGACGGAGATGGAATTTGGGTGTCTAACCGGTGCAAAATAAGCACACAGGATGACGGCACCAGTGACAGACAAGATCCATTTTGATTAACCCTAAAACGTAACGGTCAGCTTGAGGGCTTCTAAAGGAAAGATAGAGTAATTTTTTCTCCCACTTACAAATCCCACTTACTTTTTATCCCACTCAAATTCGTTTTCATTTTTCGTTTAAAAGGAAGGATATGGAGAAAATAGCAACGAATAACGATGTAAATAACTAGTTTTGCATTTATTCGTCACGTGATACCTAACGGTACCTACTCCATAATTCTAGTAAATAATGTACCCGTAAATATCTGAATATATCTGACTAGGAATAACCTCCTCGTGGTAGGTAGTTATTATATCTACTATTCGCCGGACTGGGTACCTTCAGTTTCTGAGTTCCTTCACTGTATTTACTTGGGTAAACATAGGTAGAAACTTTATTCTTATAACAAAATATCAAAACTCAAAATATCGCGCTATGACTTAGTAACATTAGGAAGCTGGGAAAACTAGAAAAGAACAAAATTATGAAAATTAATTTCCAACATACCAAACTGATGACAGTTTGAGCAAGATTTGACTTTATGATTTCTAAAACGCTGCAAATCATTGCCAAATCATTGCAAAGGTTTATTATTTTCTGTATAGATTCCTCCCTACCAACCATAGGTACCTACCACCTACTCGGGTATTTTTGAAAATTTCAAACCCTACCACCAACCAGGGTTAAAATTTTCCAAAATGCCCTAGTAGGTAGTAGGTACCTACGGTTGGTAGGGAGGGATCTACACAGAAGGGTGATCTGTACAGAAAATAATAAACCTTTGGGCAATGATATGCAGCGTTTTTTTGTTTATTATTTTCAATAATGAACCTTTGGAATCGAAAAAACAATTATTTTTTAACAATTTTTTTTAACACCCCCTCAAAATTTGTTGGTGTACGTTTCAAGATACGTAGAATCCAAAAATTGAATAAACATTTAGCCGTCCGTCCGCCGTACTTTCCCCACTTAGCACTGACCGATTTTGATGAAATTTGGTATGTAGGCTCCATTTGGGGTCTAGTTGTGCCTCGACGATTTTGATTGATGTAGGTCACTTCTAAGGGTTGAAAAATGAATTTTGAAAACGGCCTAACTCAAACAATTTCGATATAAAGGTATTGTTTTCCCTTCAATTTAAGATAGTATTGAATTTTTAGATTTTTTTGAGACCACGCGGACCCCTGTAGGACAAACCGTTCGCTCCCAACGAGAATTTAAGGGTTGGACGTACGATAAATCAGAAACACGAGTGTGAATCGCAAAAGAGGCCTAATCTCCGTTCAAATTATAGCTGAACAAAATGCGATCGATGTTTTTCTTCGTGTTGGATGGATGGTGGCTTTGCAGACGAGTGATCTATATAGAAAAATAATAAACTAATAATTTTTTATTCGATTTTTGGATTCTACGTATCTTGAAACGTAAACCAACAAATTTTGAGGGGGCGTTTAAACATTTTTTTTCTTGGTCGATTCCAAAGGTTCATTATTGAAAATAATAAACCAAAATCGGTTTCCAGCAGCCTTTGCAATATGTGGTTGTGTATCGTTTATCTGACGATGTGATAACTCTTTCTCTTTCAAGTAGAAACGGTTCATTTAATTTTCTTTGTGATTCTGTTCGGTTGAAATTATATTTCTGAATCACAAGCGCGTTGAAACATGTTCAATTTTAGAACGCTAAACGGAAATAAAGAGTACTCCTAAGAGAGTATAATAAAGACTATTTTTTTTAAGGTTTTTGCCAAAATGTTCGTAACAACAAAAAAAAGGTCAAGTTCGTTAGCCAGAAATTTTGGACAATCCAAAGTGGTCCAAATTTCAAAAAAAAAGTCCAAAAAACGGAGTTTTTCCGTTTTTGGTTTATTATTTTCAATAATGAACCTTTGGAATCGACCAAGAAAAAAAAAATTTTAACACCCCCACAAAATTTGATGGTTTACGTTTCAAGGTACGTATAATCCAAAAATCGAATAAAAATTTGGCCGTCCGTCCGCCGTACGCCGTGCGCCGTACGCGGCACTTTTGCCACTTAGCATTGACCGATTTTGATGAAATTTGGTATGTAGGCTCCATTTGGGGTCTAGTTGTGCCCCGAAGCTTTTGGTTGATGTAGGTCACTCCTAAGGGTTCCAAAATCAATTTTGAAATTTTGAAAACGCCCTAACTCAAAAAATTTCGATATAACGGTATTGTTTTTCCTTCAATTTTGGATTCTATAGAATTTTTAGAATTTTTCGAGACCACCCGGAGCTCTGTAGGACAAACCGTTCGCTCCCTACAAAAATTTGAGGGTTTTTATTGAAATATATGTATATATATAAATCAAAACACGAGTGTGAATCGCAAAAGAGGCCTAATCTCCGTTCAAATTAGAGCTGACCGATATGCGATCGGTTGATTTTTTTGATTTTTTTTTCTTATTGGATGGTTGGTGATTTTGTAGACGAGTGATCTATATAGAAAAATAATAAACCATTGTGTAATAATTTGCAGCGTTTTGTGGTTATTACCTTCACAATCATGGTAATATATGGTATATTCGGATTCAGCACAAAACTTCTAATATCAATGCGTTTTTCAAAAATGAAAATTGTCGAAAAATTAAGAAAGTAAGTATATATTTATATACATGATGAAAACGTGCTTATATTTGTTGTAACTAGGAATGCAGTAGCCGTGTGGGTACTCTATGAGTTCGTGGAGACGATTAGAACCTGAACATGGACTCCTAAGATCTTCAAAGCATACCCAGTGCTACAGTATGTTGGTATGTTATACCATTCAGTACCTATACATACTGAAAATCGAAAATAACCAACAATAGCCGTGTGGGTATTCTATGAGTTCGTGGAGACGAGTAGAACGTGAATATGGACTCCTAACATCTTCAAAGCATACACAGTGCTACAATATGTTGGTATGGTATACTGAAAATCGAAAAAAACCAAGAATCGTGCAAAAAAAAACTTTCTAAAAGAAATTGCAAAACCATTGTTTCTTTTCTTAACCATACATTCAACTGTAAGATTTCTTTGAAAATTCGCACATTAACTCATGCTGCATGAGTTGCATGACTTTTGAATTCGCAACTGCTCATGACATTTTCCGGAAACTCGGTGGTGACCTACAACGGCAATCTAGGTCACTGCGTGGTGGACTCCAGGGAAAGCGCTTCTGTTTCCACAACCCCAAACTATTTGTCGATCCCCCTAAAACGGATACACTCACCAGTGATATGAATGACGAGCCGATGCTAGCTTTTGCGTTTAATTCCCAATGTCGGACTTTTCCTGCCTCTCCTGTCATTGTTTTTGGGTTATTTCGGTTGACAAACGGCCGTTGAATGGCCCTTTTTTCAGGAGGAGCCCGATGAATCGTTTTCAATATACATTCGTCTTCATTTCCTTTGTCCAACTCGCCCACGGCCCACCAGGTGTCATACTTCTATTCGCACGTGCCATTCAATCACTGGCAGTTCTACTGTTTCATCGGTAAAATAAGGCATTTGTGATTAGTCAGATCTGTTCTCGAAGCGGCCAATGGGGAAGCCTGACATGGACTTAGAGTGGGTCAACAGCTCACTGGTCCTCTTCCCTATATGTTGTCGAAAATATTTCCGATTTTTTTTTTAGGGAAAACGGCATTTCAATTTATCAGTTTTGACATTCTATATTCACATTTGGTTAGTCAGACATCAGAAATTCGTTCAAACGTGGAAATCCATTACGGGAACTCCACTCCGCCGTTCAAAACCCAACGTTCTTCACAGGAATGGCTGCTACTCACGGGAAGTTCTCATTTGCATGAGAGGTTTTATCATTTGGGTTGATTTTGACACCATATGCCGATTCGAGGTCACGTTGTGTTGTTAGGGGACCTTCATTAGCGGAGGGCGAAGTGAAGAAGGGTAGAGAAATGACAAATCAGCTCACGTGTTCCATTATGCGTCGATCCCGATAATGTAGCGTCCCACATTCCGGATATTGGTTCGTTAGGAGCTTGCCATTTATAACGTGACCATAACGGGTCGAATTGAGAGGAACAAAAATATGGAAAAATGATCGAACGAGAAGGTCTGAACAATAATAAAAAAATAACATCATGTTTTATTGATGGCGAGCAAAACACGAAGCAGCTTTTCATATTTCAATTATTACAATTAGCAGCCTTGGTAACTTTATTTTTGGTACAAACAAGATCAATCGCATTATAATGAAAGCGGAGTAAACGTTCTAATTTTGGTTTATTATTTATTATTTTCAATAATGAACCTTTGGAATCGACAAACACTTTTTTAAACACCCCCTCAAAATGTGTTCGTTTTTGCAGTTCTAGAGCCTCACGCTGCTGATGGGTATCGATATCCGATATTTTAAAATATCGATACTTTCGTACCGATACTCGATTTTTGGATATCGATACTTTGTTCTAAATACTCGATACTTTCTTAATAACGAATATCGATACAGTTTTCACAAACAATTCAGCATAATGGCTGAAAAATTAAATAAAAAGAAGGAAGAGAGTCTGGTGGGTCAGTATTCGGGTATAATCATCATTATTATTTACAAAATGTTCAATAATTATATCACAGTTATTAATAATTAACGGTATGTTGTGTGAATACACTCAGCTTGGACTCTTGATAGAAAAAAATATAATAAACGTTGTTGAGAAAAAACAATTTTTTTAATTTTAAAACTAAAGTATTGATACTTACTCGAAATTTTGAAATATCGATAGGTACTTATGCCAAACGATGCATGGAATATCGATACTCGAATATAATGCAATATCGATTCAAAATATCGATACAAAATATCGATAATTTTGTAACGATACTCATCCTTACTCCTCATTTGGGTGGCCTAGAATGGATTAAAACCATTTCCAACTATGCTCTTTTAACCCATATTAAGGTTAAGGTTGTTAAGGTCCCAGCTTTTTTTCTGTTGTTGTTTATTCATGTTTTATTTACATTTTGTATGTATGAGTGTATCAAAACTGTTTCCAATTTGAGAAAAATAATTATACTCAGCCAGTGGAAGCTGTGGATTCTTTATTACTGTCGACTGGGGTGATACTGATATGCTGGGGTGATATTGATCAGCAAGCCTTTTTTTAATCTGCATGCGATTGTAGCGCCCCACATGGTCCTCAATGGAATGTTAGGTCGTGTTCGTAACAATGTCTTCTCTGTGGGGATATCGTTCCCGCCCGATAGTCTAGGTTACCATGGTACGTAGCTGATGGGGAAATAAACAAATCTCAAAATCGGGCCTAGCTTGTAAGTAGGGGTGTGTCGGTCCAGGTATTTTCCTGGAACGGTTCCAACGGTTACGGTGACAAAGATGTAACCGTTCCAAATTACCGGTACAGTTCCATTACTGGTACAGGCGATCAAATCCCACTCACATGGCATGGATGAAGCAGGCAGTCAAATCCCTATCGTCTTTCTTCCATGCTTATGATCTCAACTTGCAATACAATAGCATCATTTTCCTTGACAATTCGCTAAAAGGAAGGAATTTGAACAAGTGTTACAAAAGAGGCAATTTATTATAAATAATAGTTACCAAACAATTCAAGGAAAGAATTATGACGTTACAGTTTAAGAACTTAACATGACAATAATAAATTAATAAAACTGGAGACAACTTCCATGCTAACCTGTCCAGAAGATAACTTCCCGCTCAAGAGCCATTCCATGAACCATTCTCAGTCCATGGAAGTAGTAAGGGCGCTTCCAGGTACAACATGGAACAGAACTGAGAACAAGATCCATGCTTACCGGTCCAGAGCCATTGAACCATTCTCTGTGATATCTTATCGGTCCGGTTAGATCCTTACTGGTCCAGTTCCATCCTCACCAATCAGAATGATCAGATTGATGAGATGATTGATCAGATCATTCTGATTGGTGAGGATGGAACTGGACCAATAGAAAAGATTCTCTTCCCGGTCCAGAGCCATCTTAAGATATCTTATCAGTCCGTGGAACTGGACCGGTAAGGGTCGAGTTTTTGTCACTGCGTGGAACCGTTCCAACCTGATACTCGGTTCCACAGTCCTGGTACAGCTGTACCGACACACCTCTACTTGTAAGCTAGATTGTGATTGTAACTTCTGTTGTCCCGGTGTCGGGTGTTGAGTGGTGAAGTTCCAGCCAAAAGATTTTGTTTCTACTAGAGGTAAGCATGAAATATCTGCAATTAGTTTGTTTTTTCCGTGTTACTACAGTTGGTCATCTGTTAAATCCAAAAAAAAAAAAATCATTTTCAGGGGATGATAGTGATCACGGCCATAATGCCCCGAAACTATCAAAAAGTGATTGATCCATAATTGTTTTTATAACAAAATTTGTTATAAAATAACAAATAAAAACAAATAAAGTAAATAAAGTAAACAAATAAAACATAAAACAAAATAAAGTTTACAAATAAAGTAAATCAACTCTTTACTTATAAAAATCAGAATAAAGCCAAAATCCAAGACTCGTAATATCCTCTTCAGTATTTATTATTATTATGAGACCATACGTGGCACATTCTTGGTAACTAACAGGAAACAACTTATTTTAAAGCATTTAATGCTTTATTCTGATTTTTATAAGTAAAGAGTTGGTTTTTATTAGTTTTTCAATAAAAATTGTTCTGAAATGAGTTGTTAGTAGTTTTTTTTTACCTCAGGGTACTGAAAAACAATTTTTTTCTTCAACAGTGATCAGTACCACCCCATAGACACTCCGAAAGCGTTTTGTTCGATTTTAAATTCGTGATCACTATCACCCCCTATGTGCGGGGTGATACTGATCAATTTAATTTTTTTAATGAGCTTAATTCAACGAAATTATTTAAAATGAATAACTTACGGGTAAATTTTCTTGTTGTAAATAGGTGGATGATACCATAATTGTATCTACAGGAACTGAAAGAGAACCTCTAAGCTCACAATTAAATCCACAATCAAATTCTTCGTGATCATGCCAATATTTAGAAGGACGCAATACTGCCCATCCAACTTGGCACATGCACACTTTGTTGTGTTTTTCTCAACTCCTCTTATTTGAGTACACGAGGTGATGATTCATTCAACCAAGTAATCACACCTTTTCATTGGAGCCTTGACGTATAAGGAACTTAATGCTTTGAAAGGAATAAGCTTCGCACTCTTATTATCCTAGATAGTGATTCTTTCAATAACATGCTGTTACTATAATAGTCTACGCCCTAACGGTATCTCATTTCGACAGAAACCTAATGCGACTTATCTAGTGGTTATTTCTAGGTAATCATTTCGGTAATACGTCTCGCATGTCCTTGTGATATCGGAAGAAACTAGATCAATTATTCGTGCGAGTATATTCCAACAGGTCGAATTCACCCACGCCAGTTCCTAACGAACACAAGATCGAAAAAGACATTTCGACGAGCCCCACTGTTTTTCCACGTTTCCGAAAATGAAAAACAGCCAGTTTCCACTCATTGAGAACAGGGCCTGTATTTATGTAAATTACAGCCCACGTAGAATGGAAGATGCTCAGCTATTACTCCAAGAAAGAGTCGCACCTCTCATAAATAATTCTCCACCTTGTCTCTTAGTTATCCCTTCCTCCTTCCACCCTCCATATTCCCCATATCGATTATGTTTCTCCATTAAATATAAACTGCGGGGAAAAGTGAACTCTCTAGAACTCTAAATGTGTTTACTGTGAAATAACGGGGTTGAAACATACCTACACCTTTTATTTAAAGGGAATAATGAATGGAATACATAGTTTCCTGCAATTCCCCCAGTCAGTGTTATTAAACCAATCATTTTCATGTTTTCCTTTTCCTCTTACTTAGCCAAACCCCTAAAACAAACGGCTCAACTAAGAGATGTCTATCAGGTTCTGTTAAAATCTCTAGAAGTGTTCTTCCTTGACAAATGTCATTATGTTCGGTTTGGCAGTGAAAAGTAGTTAAATTACTCAAACCGTCCCCGTATAATACGAAGAAATTAACTAAATAACACCAATGAGTAAGGCCGATTTTGTGAAACCCACTATCGATTAAAACCTCCCCAGGACATTTTGATAACATGTTTTAATTAATCAATATAATTTCATGTGCCAGAAACACATAGTGCTTAAGCAATTTATTGTCAATAGATATTAGATAAACAAAGCAACTATAATGCAATCTCATGCTGTAAAAAAAGGAAGGATTTTTTATCCTGCCAAGAAAATGAATGCCCTGTGAAGCAGGGAACAATGCAGCACGCGAAGCGGGGCCAGGGAAAATCCCTGCTTCGCCCGGACCCGCCCACCATGGTGGCATCCCGAACCCAAAACCAGCGGAGAAGCCCGGCAATGACTTGCGGAAAACCCACCTGGAAGGCCACCTCCGGGCGGGGCAGGCACAACGCCGGCCTCCACACACATAACCACAGCATCCACACACTCAATAAATTAATTCCAATAGATAAAAAGCAACATAATACAAATAAAATAAAGACAACGAACTTAAAAATAATATCACAATGTACTTAACAGAGAATTTATCACAGATATTGGTGAACTAGTTGAAATTAGATTAAATATATATTTATAAAATAGTTATAAATAAGAAGCGCTAGTAGTCGGGTAACAAAATTTCCTCGGCTGTTATAATACAAATAATGGTTGCTTAATAAAACATGGATCAGGTACATACGTATATCACATCAAATTGCTTGGCAGGCAGAATCAAAAGGATGAATAATAAAATTACGAGTTTACAGTAAATGGCTCAAGTCTTCAAAACATGGATTCTAGATATTCCTAAGCTAACCAGATATTCATCGAGGGAGTTTGGTGCCAAATTTCGATAGAAATGCAGTCATAATAGTTGAAATCTTTGTGACGTGTGACGGGGCAGCATTGAACGTTTTCACCCTCACCAGAGTGAAACTATTCCTCGCCGTCTCGGAGTCTATAATTTACCCACTTTTTAAGAAGGGCGATATCAACAGTGTATCTAACTACCGAGGACTATCATTTATCAATTGTATTGCCAAGATATATTGTGCTATGCTACTGAAGCGACTTGAGACACACTTTGAGACGGAGGGCACCCTGCATGAGAGTCAATGTGGATTTCGCCGCGGATATAGTACGAATGATGCTGTCTTCACACTTACCAGTCTGATATCTTTGAGGCTTGCAGATGGTCCTCGTCAAAAGCTGTATGCTTTATTTGTGGACTTCAAGGCGGCGTTCGATGGAGTGAGGCATGACCTCCTGTTCCAGAAGCTGAATTCTTCGGGCGTTGGTCACAGGTTCATCTCGGCAGTAAAATCCATGTACAGTAATGGCACTGGTGTGGTGTGGGTGAGGGAGGGCGTCTCACAACCATTCCCCATTGAGTGTGGTGTTCGTCAGGGATGTCTATTGAGCCCTCAGCTATTCGCCCTTTACATAGATGGCCTGATAGAGACGTTGCCGTGTGGGGTGGAGATTGGTGGAGTCGTCATCAAGGCCTTAATGTATGCGGATGACGTCGTTATTCTGTCCACATCACCAGCCAACTTAAGACGGAACATAAAAGGACTGGAAGAATATTGTGCCAGATGGGAAATGACTGTGAATTTAGCGAAGTCTGGAGTGATGGTGTTTCGTCGAGGGGGAAGGCTTGGCGCTTTGGACGCATTCAGTTTCAATGGCTGCCCGATTGAGGTTGTGGCAAGTTACAAATATCTTGGCATAACTCTCTCCCCACAAATGTCTTTTGGTCGGCACTTTGCTGAGAGGGCGGCGGCAGCTAAACTTGGCATGAATAGTGTATATAAGTCTTTGCTTTGCCGATCAGCCATACCAGTGCACTCGAAGTATAAGATATTTAAAGCGGTGTCGCGAGCAGTTTTGTGCTACGGAGCCCAAGTAACGGGATTCTCGCGGTCGGACTCTCTGGAACAAGTTCTAAGGCATTTCATAAAGATGATTTATGGCCTCCCCCGGAACACGCCTAACTACTTTGTATACCTAGAAACTGGTGCCGATCCAATCTTTGTGTACAGTCTGTCAGTTGCGTGCAGATATATTGTTAAAGTAATGAAAATGCCAGAACATCGTTTTCCGTTTTTGGTGGCCCGTGAAACTGTTGGCAGAAATGTCTCCTGGTATCGGTCACTGAGGGAGCTAGCAGTAAGGTATGGCTGTGCTTTTGTGGGGAAGGTGTCGGAGTTGTCCGCCTGGCTACATCGGATGGAGGCACTAGTGGAGGCGGTTCGTGCATCATGGATTGATGAGATGCGCGCATGTGCTTCACAGTCCAGAAGCCCCATATACCCCCAGCTAGATTACAGCGTGAGACCGGCGGATTTGCAAGATGAAGCCTCTGGGCACCCGTTGTGGGTTCGCCGCTGGGTATTGAGGTTCAGAGGTGCACTTCTTGCTCTCAATGATGGTCCGTATCGGAGATCGGAGAGCTCACGCCGAACCTGCTCTCTCTGTAACATGGGTGCCAATGAGGACATCATCCATTTTCTTGGGGTGTGCCCTGTGCTGTCCGAGTTTCGGGTTTACTTTTTGGGGGCGGCTCGGCTGGACACTGCTGACATCATTCGACTGCTGGATAGCGGAAGGTGTTGGGTGAAGGTAGCCCAGTATGGCCAAAAGTGTTGGTTTTATCGATCAAAACTTATTGAAGAGTTCAACTGGGATTGAATTAGTAGTGATATAATGTAAAGTTTATTCAAAATTTAGTACCTCTCAAAATATGTCCACAAATACGCTCATAACACTCGGCAGACGGACGTCACGTCCATGCCTACCATGTTTAATTTTTTGTTATACCAGTTTTTTTGTGTCCAATTGTCTCTTGTCAATAAACATGTTCTTTCTTCTTCTTCTTCTATTCCTCGCCGTAGTGTGTCTGGGTGTTCATGTACTTCCATTGGGCATATGGTAGACAGCAGGAATCGTCATGATTTTATTCTTCCTGAATGACTGCCTACAATCCGCCTGATAATTAAGGCCTTCGACTGCTCTCACGGCTCTCCGTTGACAAGCCATTTCAAAAACTCCATCAAAATCTGTGGAGAGGTTCCAGCGTGATTGAGTAACCGACAACCCTCGAAGTAGATGCATTATTCCTTGAGAACTCGATACATGGACTCAGTTCACGAATTGATAATTTTAGTGAAAAAGTATTAGAAGATACCCAGAATCACTCACATTGACTCTGTTTTGGGTTCTTTTCGGCTTGACAATTGAAAATATAAAAGAGAAAAATATACCTTTCGATCTTTCAACTAGACGTAACGTGAAGTTTACTCAGTTTAGTGACACGTGATCCGTTTGTTATTTTGAAAAGGTCAAAAAAGAGGAGATAAACGAGTTTTTAGTATCGCTCACGAAAGGTCTTTCATGTCGTTCCCTTTTATTTTTTCCTGTTCTCAGGTCGATAGATTGAGGGCCAACTTCCGGGTTAGTACCTAGATGCTCTGTGGGTAGTTGAAAATGAATGTGTGAGGGTTGAGTTGTATGTCGAAAACTACATGAAATCATTTCAAATGTGTGAAGATCAGCACTTTGGAGGGCTGTTTAAGATTCTACGAGATATACCATGTCTCACAGACATATCAAATAGACTATTTTGTAAATTACATTGTTATATGAATATATATAGACTATGATATAGGTAATATAATCGGCATTCGAGTCAACCGTACTGCCAACAAACAAACACAACAATTTTGACAAAAAATTACTTCGATGTTGGTAACACTCATGTTGTTCTTATGGTTTACAGCAAAATAACCAGCTGCTATTGAGTTACTTCTTTAATGAAGTTACTGATTAATTTTGCAATTAATTAAAACTTACTTCGATGTTGGTAGCACTGCATATTGCTCTTATAGTTTACAGCAAAGTAACCAGCTGTTATTGAGTTACTCCTAAGAAGAAGTCACTGATTAATTATGTCAAGTGTTAGTTGTGATGTTGGTAGTACTGCATATCACAATGAAGTAGCGTAGTTGACAGTTGAGTAACCAACTATTTTTGAGCAACTTTTTTATTTTTTTAATTATTTATTAAACATTACGGGATTTTATTCCCAATTACATATTAAGAATTTTTCAACAATTCTCAGCTACAGTGAGTGAAAAACAAAATGAAAGTGATAAATAAGAAATTAAATTTGTCACAAGTAAACTAATTTAATACTGCAGGCAAAATTTAGATAGCATTGACTTAATGTTATTCACACTGTCGAAAAACGGATCAATGTCGACTGGTGACTCGTTCGCTGTCCGTTGAAACCGTGTGAGAGGGCTATTCATAGCGTTGTTGGTTCCCTCAAAAGATGGTGAGAAAAAGTATCTTGACCTAGTCGAGTAAGATGGAACACTTATATTCACAAGGTTGAGCAAGGAGGGTGAGTCGTATGAGCTAATTAACAATTTCACTAGGAAAACAATATCAGCTATTTTCCTCCTCTCCTTCAAAGAAGCAAGTCCAAGAGACACCCGCACAACAACATCACTCAACTCCATCACTCTGGGCCCTTAAATGCGCGTACTTTTTTGATGAAGTCACACATTAATTTTGTCCAGTGTTAAGTTGTGATGTTGGTAGTACTGTTTCTCTATCAAAATTGGTTTACACAGCGAAGTCGGCTTCTTTTTTGACGTCACGGATGAATTTTGGTTTATTATTTTCAATAATGAACCTTAGGAATCGACCGAGAAATTTTATTTACCCCCCCCCCCCTCAAAATTAGTTAGTTTACTTTTTAAGGTACGTAGAATCCTAAAGTCGAATAAAAATGACAGTCCGTCAACCGTAAGTGACACTTTCCTCACTTAGCATTGACCAATTTTGATGAACTTTGTAATATGGTCTCTACTTGGGGTCTATTTGTGCCCCGAAGCTTTTGATTGATGTCAGTCACTTCTAAGGGTTGAAAAATAAGGCCTAAAATTTTGAGAACGCCAAAACATTTTGATATGAAGGTTTTGATTTTTCATAAATTTTAAATAGTATTGCATTTTCAGAATCAAATGAGACCACCCGGAGCTCTGCAGGACAATCCGTTCGCTCCCTACGAGAATTTTAGGGTTCTCCTTCGATAAAACAGAATCACGAGTGTAAATCGCAAAAGAGGACTAATCTTCGTTCACATTTTAGCTGACCAAAATGTGATCTCTGTTCGTTTTTTCGATTTGTACTCAGTTTTTCGTCTTTAGCAACTAGTAATCAAATTTCCTAATAAAGAAACAACTCCCTATTTCTTCGAATTAAGTGTGAAGCGTTTATTTCGTCAAAATAAACTTGTGAAGCAAAAATATGGATGGTAGGTAGCGGCAATGAAGAGTGATCTCCACAGAAAAATAAGTAAACCCTTGTGTAATAATTTAACGTTCGACTACGGCTAAGGCATGAATGGTTTTATGCTGATAGCACTAGCTAAAAGGCTTATTGTTAAGAAAAAAATATGTACGTTAAACCAAGGGTGCCTATTTTCCAGTCATCATGTTGATAGCATTATTTCAGAAATCCCCTCTACCCGAACGCTGTTTAATGTAAAAAGTTCCTATTTGTTGCTCGAAGCTAAATTTCATTGATTTCAGATGTGAGCCAATCTCATAATGACGCTTTCGTCATGGATATATTGACCAGATCCCAACCTTCCTCGGTGAGCTAGACCCCAACATCCCTCGGAGCCAATAACTTCAGTTTCCTTCGGTGGGTTAGATCCAAATTGGCCTCGGTTAGCAGGACTCCAACTTTCTCTCAGTAGGCTATAATACCTTAATTTCCAAGGTAGGTTAGACCCCAATTTACCTCGGTGTGTGAAACCCCCATTCATTTCATAAAACAATAAAATATTCATGATCACAATGTGATGTCATGAACCTGCCATGGAGCGGAAGTGAGTATTAAATACTATAGTTATAGTATTAGTTATAGTTATACTATAGTTATATATAGTTATCACTACTATAGTTATACTATAGTTATAGTATAGGAGTATTGCTGTTACAATAAATTTTATTGTAACAGCAATACTCCACTGTTCACAACTATAACACAATTTTTCACATTCTGCGAGGAAGAAAGTACGAAAGCCTCTAGGTACCAACCAATTCCCTCCCAGTAAAATTGAAGTTTTGCAAACGGGTTTGTAAGAAGAGCATTGACTGACATCCAGGTCGTCTCCTAAATGAAGACAAAAAATAAGATCCCACGAGTACCAGAAACAGTCTTCAAGAATTCGTCAAATAAGCCACCCAAAGCTGAGAGAGCTTGCGGTGCGAATGGCCCAAGTTAATTAAGGAACCGGGGAAAAGGAGGGGACTCAATTATTAATGATAATAAAACTCGACTTTTCAGTAGAAGACACGGAAGAAAGGAGAAGCAAAAAGGGTTTGCTTTTCCAGGAGTTCTTGAGAAAAAAATTTATTCTCTCCCGAGGGTTTCTTGCCAACTTGCATTTCGAAGGCGGTAACCTCCGGGCTGTCTCTGGTCTGGGGCAGCTCCCCGTGAAAATTTAATTGGTTCAACCAATCCACTAATTGTTTCTTGCGGAGTTGGGTGGAGACTTTGCTGGCTCAAAGGTACGAGCGAACCGTTCAAGTGCAGCTTTGGGTCAGTTTGCCCTTTAAAATGTTCAGGCAAGTGCGGTAAGTATTCGTCTTCTACGGTGTGATGGAGGGGGTATTTGTTTTATCGGTATCTTCTGCGGTATCGCAAGGGACGTTGAATGTTATGATCAAAGTCGCATATTTCATTAATGGAGATTTGTTTGAACAGTTCCCTTCCCCTTCTATAAGGTAGGTTCCTAACTTCCTAAGGTTCCTAACTTAACTTTTATTATTTTTTTTCAATATTCTTTACTGCACCAAGTATAATTTATTAATAACATAATTTTGAAAATATGGAAAAATGAAGGGTTCAGGGGAAAAACCGACTTAATCACTTTTTTCAGAGGTCGGAAGAGTCAACAACAATCCGAAATTCGAAAATAATTCGCAATTTCACTTCGAAAAACATATTGAATTGGTAGTTAAACGAGGTAAGCTTATTCGGCCGACTTTCGACCGTTTAAACTCGAACCCCCGAGATGGAGTTTAAACTTGTAAATCGCTCTGGCGAAAGACGATTATTACTAAACGTCGATTATCTCTCGCCTCTTTTGGTTTAAACTCGTTTTGAATGTTTGATGAAAGTGAGCATTAGACAAAGGAAAAAAAGTTAACTTGAGAAAAATGATTAGAAGGCCTAAACATATTGTTCAGTAATGCATGCATTCCAGGGGACGTCCCATTGGATAAGCATTAGACCAGTTTACCCAGTTGTTAAGCGATAAGACTGTTTCTCTCGATGTAATTTATTTATTACTTTAGGGAAGAAATAGTGACACCCCCCCCCCCCCCCACCATTATAAACCATAACACTTCTAGCGGCATGATAGCCTCGAATCTGAAGAGCGTTTTAAAATCCATGATCTACGATACCCAACATGCGAATTCGAGTTCACCCCCACCCCCACCCCACCACCACCAATGGTGCCAGACTGGCACCAAAGCAGAAATACGTCGTAACATTGAACTTTCATCTATTAGTTTAGTAGGCAGTCCGTCGAATGTCACATCCGTATTCAAGGTGAAACACCAAAAAACCCAAGAAATATGCGGTTTATGGTGTCCTGGCACCAAGGTGGCACCACTTTTATTTCCATGGTGGTACAGAAAGTAATTCATGCAAATCCTAAGGTATAATGAGAATTTTTCCTCAATTTCAAAGCTTGGATACAATTAGTAAGCAGTAAAGGAACCGAAATATTGAAAAATTGGATATTTTGTGAATATTATCCCCTACCCATCCCCTCCTCTTGCAAATTTTGGTACTCTGGTGAAATCATATACAACTCGGAAGTTATTTTAGTCAAACAAAAAAAGAAACACACAAATCGGTTGGAAATTGAGGCCTGGGCAGAGTTTATAAGATTATGCCCGCAAACGTTCGTTTTTTAAGCATTAACCCCCCCTCTCCCTCCCTAAGAGGCGAAATTCGAAATTCCGGCGCCGTAGTGCACAACTAGATAGTTTTCCGCGTCGAAGAAAAAAAGAACCACGAAAATCGGTTGAGAACTAAGGCCTAGGCAGAATACACAAGATTATGCCCAAAAACACACGTTTTTTGAGCATTAACCCCCCCTTTCCCCTCCTTAAAAGGCAAAATTCGAAATTCCGGCGACGTAGTGCACAACTAGATAGTTTTTCGCGTCGAATAAAAAAAGAACCAGGAAAATCGGTTGAGAACTAAGGCCTGGGCAGAGTACACAAGATTTTGTTACACACACACACATACACACACACACACACACACACACAGACATACACCTATGGTTTTTTTCGCGGATTTGGATTCAGAATGGTCTAAAACGGATTACTGTGTGGTTATTTTTTTTTTCTATTGAGTGTTGTCCTCCTTCACCCCAGATCGATCGCATAAGGACGCCCAAGTCTTACTGTGGGACGTCCTAAAAAGGGATTTCCGTATCTTCTACCAGAAACCGCTTAGGAGGAAATATTGAGGAGCATAATGGTTTACTTACGCTTCGTATCATTGGTTTGAAAGTGAAACTCACCTGGAACAAAAAATAAAACATATTTGTGTTAAATAATCAAAGTTTAATAATATTGCGTGATAATTTATAATGATATAAAGTGACAGTTAAATTCCAGGAGTCAAGAGAATCAGTTCAAGATTTATAAAAACTGCGCAATTTTTGAGATTTTTTGACAAAATTCTCTAAAGATTTCCTCGAAAAAACTCAAAAATGACATAGTTTCAAGTTAGGACTAGTGAAAATCTAACTCGGTGCTAGGTTAAAGATATGTATTGTAGCTCATTTGATGGGAAATTTAATACTCTTTTCAGCGTTGTAATCAGATTTGAATTTTCAAGAAAAATAATGGAGCTATAGTCATTTTAGTAAGATAAGGTTCAAGATTCGAAAAAACTTGAAAAAACAAACGGTTTAAATAAAATTGCTAGGAGACATTTTTTGTTGGAAATACCTTGTCGAATCGACCCATGAAGTTTGTCCGTATGTTTTTCGGATATGTATATAGAAAATTTTCCCACTGTCTAACTCCCAAATGCACCTTACTCCCGAGAGGCGTAACACTAGCAATGACCATAATATGGTATATTATACAGGGACAATCATGATCAACTTTGTTTTTTCAAACAAGAACCCCCATTTTTATTGCAGATTCGGATTCTAGGTACGTAAAATTTTCTGAACATTTTACTTCGACAACATACGAAGGGTAATGAATCATCCTAATAAAATGTAAAAAATTAAAATTTTAAAATTGTAAAATAACGGGAAACTATCGCAAACGCTATCGATGAAAAATGTTTGCTCAGAGCAGTGGCGTGCATTTCTGAAAAAGGAGCCCAGTTCAAACATTGTTCATCCAATCATGTTTTTAGAAGACAAAAAATTATTTTGTAAAATTTTGTGAAAATTATGTAGAAGTTTCCCGTTATTTTAAAATTAAATATTTTTTTTTACATTTTATTAGGATGATTCATTACCCTTTGTAAGAAAATCGATGATTTCCTCCTCAAAAAGTGACTTTTTCGGCTGTGGATACGGTAAAATGAAATCAAATCAAGAAAGGGATATCACCACGCGATTCAGTGCTAAGTATTGTGCCGCACTTGAGGTTTACCTTCATCTCAACTTTGGTGCAATCTCTGCGTTGCGCATCTTTGAGCGCTCTCTGAGCGGTCTGCGCGCGTCCAAAAAACAAGTTGTCGAAGTAAAATGTTCATAAAATTTGACTTAGAATCCGAATCTGCGAAAAATGGGGGTTCTTGTTTGAAAAAACAAAGTTGATCATGATTGCGCATGGTTCCGCGAATTTTGTCATTCTTGAATTCTACGCAAAAAGTTATGAAGAATAGCGTTAATCCGATTTTTTTCTCACACTTTTAAGGAAAACAAGTGGGGGAGCGTAGTTACTTGGACACCCTGTAGAAATTTACACTAGCATATGAGAGTTAAGGTGAATGTCTTGGTTCATGTATCCCTCCGAATGAGAATTGAAACCAAGCCCCTACTGGAGTGGTAAACTAAAATTTGTTTTGAAGAACACCCTTCCCTCGGGGTTTTGAGTCCGGTTCCATACTCCACAGTAATTCGCGAGTTTGTACCAGCGAGGTATTGAAACGGGAAACGTGTCGATACGCGGGTATAACATCGAAAACCGACTAACGCCCTACGTCACCGCTGCAACCGCCTTGCCAGCAGCTGCACCGCCTCTTAAGCCCCTTGATTTATCGATGACTCTAATCACAGTTCAACCCCGCGGTTTTGCGGAGCTCCTTCCCGCCGCTGCGCGCGCCCTCTCGAGAAGTTAATTTCAGGCCAATTAGACCGCTCTGCCTATCACACTCCCTACCGGGTACGGCGTTATCGGATCTGATCCCGTAATCACTTTTAATTCGTTGCCGATCAAACTCGGATGGTGGAGGGTGCTAATGAACATTTATGTTAACGGAACGAAACTAGGATACTAATCTGCTCTGGAAGCAAGTTTTGAGATCGGCGGAGATTAATCTAGATGACCTTGAATAAATCGGTAAACTTTACCAGAGATTGATCAGACATACATAGTTTGTAAAACAATAAAAATCATCCAATAAAACCCATAAACTTCAATGATAAGCCGATGATAAGGAAGCGAAAAACGTCTGCCAACATTTGCAGATTAAAAGCTTCCTCACATAGAGGAAATGGTCAAATCATGTACCGCAACTATTTTTGTTCGATTAATACCCTAAAACTTTGAGGATTTGTCAATTAAAAATTTTTTTTACTTGTTTCATTGCACCAAGTTACAACTTATAAGCAACATTCTTCTCATACATAGTGGTGTACGTTAATAAAACAAAGATACTTCACTTCGTTCTTATTGTCCTGAAATTTGCACTTCATGATGGTCACACTAAGTGGAAATTTAACATAATATCACTACAAGATACAAGATTTTGGGAATGCTGGATCACTAAGTTACTCAGGAGTTGAATTTTGGTTAACTATTTTCAATAATGAACCTTTGGAGTCGACCAAGAAAAATTTGTTTGTCACACCCCCTTAAAATTTGTTGGTTTACGTTTCAAGATACGTAGAATCCAAAAATCGAATAAATCAAATCTCCATAAAATCGAAATAATAAATAAATCCAAAAATAATAATCGAAAATAAATTTCGCCGTCCGTCCGCCGTATGCGGCACTTTCCCCACTTAGCATAGACCGATTTTGATGAAATTTGGTATGTAGGCTCCATATGGGGTCCATTTGTGCCCCGAAGATTCTAGGTTGATGTAGGTCACTTCTAAGGGTCGAAAAATACTTTTTGAAATTTTGAAAACGCCTTAACTCAAAAAATTGTGATATAAAGGTATTGTTTTTCCTTCAATTTAAGAAAGTATAGAATTTTTATAATTTTTTGAGACTACGCGGAGCCCTGTAGGACAAACTGTTCACTCACTACGAGAATGGGGTATTTCGGTGGGTCGGAAATTCAGGTTCTTGACCTCAAATTTGGATTCAGCACCATTGAAAACCTCTTTACTCAACTTTTTGCCCATTGATACTATAACATGCGGTAGAAAAATTTAATGAAGTGATCAGACGTTTGAAAGAAAGGCCTCCATGAACGCACTATGCCGCGGGTTTGTGTGCGTAGTATTTTGTAGTATCCAAGGCCACGCGGCGTTCGAGACCGCATGGGTTTAGTGGAATGTCTCGATCCAAGGTCAGCAAGTTAATACGTCACAACAAGTTACTACGTCACATCATTCAAATCTTCAACTTTCATTAACTTCTCTAATTTCTTCTGAACATTTTCTCGACGAACAAATTACCGTTATTCCTGACCCATGCTCTTTTGAAATTTTTTTTTTTTTTAAATGACCGAAATACCTCATTTAAGGGTTGGACGTACGATAAATCAGAAACACGAGTGTGAATCGCAAGAGGCCTAATCTCTGTTCAAATTTTAGCTGACCGAAATGCGATTGATGTTTTTCTTCATGTTGGATGGTTGGTGGCTTCGCAGACGACTGATCTATATAGATAAATAATAAACCATTGTGTAATAATTTGCAGCGTTTTAAGCCTTTTGCCATACGGCATCACCGGGCGTCAAACGGGACGGGGTTCTCTGATAACAAAAATATGTGCAAAACATTAGAAACTGCTATAAAACTTCGTTAGAAGACGTTTTTAGCTCAAAAGAAGGAATTTGTATGCCCCTGTATTGATCCTGTATGCATTTTTTTTATCTGCATCCTTTTGAATCGATGATTGTTGAAATAGCCCATTATGCCACTTCTTGACAATGCACTTTATCCACGGATTTCGATTCTAATATGTGGATTACAGCAAATAGGTTGGAGCAGTTTACATCATCATTATTCTCCCTGGTATCTTTAGACACGCCAAATCAGTTGCTCTCCAAAATCAGTGGATCTCGTAGTCTCATTGTCCTTCCGTCTATTGAACGTGATCCCAGGATTTCTTTCTATCTTGTCTTTTGGGGCTTGCTGTTCATGACATTTTGGAATTCCCTTTTCATTTTGCTGACTTCCGTTACGTGTCATTGCTGCTTTTCGTCCACAAAGGGTTTCGCTAGGAACAGACGCGTGGAGAAAATTAGATTTTGGAAGTTTGTAGGTGTTACTTCGTAAGTTCTTGTGATAGGGAATTGTTTACAGGGTTTTCGTCTATTCACCTCCATGCACCAATACGTACGCGTAGATTACGGGATAGTAAATGATGTTTTACAGTCGCGACAACGTGAGATAGTGGGTCGAAACCTCAACCTGTTGTGTCAGACTAATGTTTTCCAGTCAGTTCAACTTGAAATCTTCCAGGCGAGGCAAGGTAGACGTGGACTCCAGTAAGCCCTCTGAGGGGTCCATGATGAGATGACTTGATCTGGGGCGAGCCGGAGAGAGGATGACGTGCCAACCAGGGTGGACGGACAGATATTCTACGAGACAAAGAGCTATTGTGCCTCGCATGTCACCTGTCAGATGATTAATTAGCGGAGATTGATGCTTTCGAAAAGGCTCCAACAGGCCGACCGCTGAGACTTCCATCTCTTTGGGGGAGACCAGACAGGTTTTTGTGGTACCTGTCGTGGTCGAATTCGAGAGGGAACACGGATTTCAGGAGAAGATGAGGCTATCTGATATTGATCTGAACAAAGGGAAACGTGTTGAATATAATAGCTGCAAGGCCACAAGATGAGGGGAGCTCAAAATATTTAAAATTAATGAGTCTGGCATAAGACTTAAGTAATGTGTAATTCCTGAACATTCCACATTACTAATAGAATTTCTTGCTAGCAATTCCTCTTCATAGTGATACTCTCACCACTAATGAGCCACTATCCATATTGGAAATTATTCATTTCTTTGAATGGATTTATTCTGGAAAAATAATGTAGACCTACAATAAGATGACGAAAAAAAAAAAACGCTGCAAATTATTACACAATTGTGACACCAAGCTTCCTCGTATCCATAACCCGAGTGTATAGAAGTAGAAAATGTAGAAGTTATGGCTGTAACAAGGAAATACACGTTTGCGCATGCCCAGTGACCATTATCAGTCTGGGAGGGCAGGGATTTTCATAGGGGACCATTTACAACCCAATTGGCACTATCCCTGAAAATGTAATCGAAATCGGATGACAAACGTGAAAGTTATGGCTGTGGCAAGGATATCACGTTTGCGCATGTACAGCGGCTACTATCAGTCCGGGGTGAAAATTTTCATAGGGGACTATCTACACGCCAACCCGCACAATCCCTGAAAATGTCATCGAAATTGGATGAGAAATGTAGAAGTTATGGCTGTGCCTGTGCCACTTTCGCGCATGCGCAGCGGCTACTATCAGTCAGGGGGTTATTGTTTTCGTCGGGGACTATCCACACACCAATTTGCACAATCCCTGAAAATGTCATCGAAATTGGATGAGAAATGTAGAAGTTATGGCTGTGCCTGTGCCACTTTCGCGCATGCGCAGCGGCTACTATCAGTCAGGGGGTTATTGTTTTCGTCGGGGACTATCCACACACCAATTTGCACAATTCCTGAAAATTTCATCGAAATCGGATGAGTAATGTTGAAGTTATGGCTGTGGCAAGGAATTCATGACAGACAGACAGACACACAGACTCGGAACCAAAATTTTCCAGGAGGGTCTGACACGTAAAACGCGAGTGAAAATTTTGATTTTGGAAAACCTTTTTTTTCAACCTTGAAAAATGAAAACAAAGCTTCCGCTACCTTGGTAGACTCGGAAGCAATACCCTAGAGAAGGACGACAGATATACCCTGAGGTTGACAAGGAAGCATGCTCAATTCTTGTGGGAAAACATTGAGTTCTCGACGTAAATTCAACACTAGAGTTCCTAGTAGGTTTGGTTCGGCTTAGATACGGCGTGAAGCATCACACACACTCTCAATCCAGCGACGTATTGTGATAATCTTAACGCGCAGTATCCGATCCGGCGCTGTAATATTACGGTAGAATACGTCACTAGGAGGCAATCTGGCGCGCCGTTTTGAAAACATGGCGGACGATCCGGCTACGGCGAGCCTACCTTAGCTGAAACAAACCTACTAGGAACTCTCTCTGAGGACACGTCTCGCTGTACTAGAACGTCTCGCTGAACTAAACCTACTAGGAACTCTCTTCGGATCGCACAAAAATGAGTCAATGTATTTCAATCTTACCCTCTGTTGGACGTGAATCACCAGTTTTCGCAGAATCGACTGAGACCAATTGCATATAATTACCGATCGGATGACCAACGGATATCTTATACATTATATAACAATGTGATCAGAATCATAGTATCATATACTTGTGATCAGAATCATAGTTTTATATAATAAAACGAGCGAAAAACGATATTTCACTCATCACTACACGATATTCTCCGAAGAACTCCTTTACAGAATTCTGAGATCCGAGGTGTGACAGACACACATTCATCGGTATCTGTTGACACTTGAGAGAAGCCGTTAATCCTCCTTTAACTCGTTTATTCGAAGGTCTGAAAACGGGGTAGATTGGTCGGGAAAGCGAGTCCTGAGGGAAATCTGGATGTTCCAGCTCCGCTGACTCGGGTCCCTTCTGAGCTAGCTGGAACCAACGAACCGTGTCCCTATCACGTACCTCCCTTGATTCAACAGGCACACAATCACAGAGGTCGTCCGAGATAGACTTTAACTAAATAGAAAATGGGAAACAGGAGAACTATGAGGGCTAGAACGGGTACCTCTGGGAAAAAGGAACTCTTTTGCCTCTGTCGGACCTTTATGTAACGTACTTAACACAAATACTTACCCGTATTTTCTTGCAAAAATGTGTCATTTTGCTTCCGAGTCTACCAAGGTAGCGGAAGCTGTGTTTTTACTTTTCAAGATTAAAAACAGGTTTCAGAAAAATGTTCTCCAAAATCGAAATTTCCACTCGCGTATTACGTTTCAGACATCCTGAACAATTTTGGTTCCGTGTCTGTCTGTCTGTGTGTCTGTCATGAAATCCTTGTCACTGCCAAAACTTTTACAAATCTCATCCGATTTCGATGCAATTTTCAAGGACTGTGCGGGTTGGCGTGAAGATAGTCCCTTATGAAAATCATCACAATTGGACTGATAGTAGCCGCTGCGCATGCGCAAACGTTAAATCCTTGTTACAGCCATAACTTCTACATTTCTCATCCGATTTCGATGAAATTTCCAAGAATTATGCGAGTTAGGGTGGAGATGGTCTCCTATGAAAATCATAGCCCCCAAAACGAAAGTATTTTGTGCGCATGCGCAAACGCAAAATCTTCGTAACGGCCACAACTTCTACATTTTCCAACAATATTCAGAGATTGTGTGGGTTGACACGTAGACGGTTCCTGTAATAAATACCTTTGTAAATAAGGCTTTATAATTCACAATAAAACGGTAGATTGCAAATACAAGATAGGAATTTCTAGGAATTTGAAGTTGAACATATGGTAACAATATGAGAAGAGTTACAATAAAACTGGATGAATCATGACATTCTTCCTTCCTTTAAAATTCTAGTTCATAGTCCTCCAAATGGGCAGGCGTACGACGTACTCTGGTAGAACGTCGCAAGGAATTTTCATGAGGCAGTGGTCCAATGTCCGCTGGCGTCTGTTGAATTCTCTCTAGAGCGTCTTGGTTTTCTCCTGGTTCTAGGTCAGGTTCGACGTCTTGTTGTTCAGCCTCTGGCTTGGTACAGCCAGATTCTGGCTCAATGATCATTCCACCGTGAGGTGCGAGATGTTTCAATGACACCGTTGTCTCACGTCCATCTGCGAGGCGAACCCTGGCATACTGTGGGTTGACATCAAGGATGTCGACTTCTTCGACCAGAGGATCGTACTTACTGGTTCGTACGTGCTTTTTCATCAGCGCTTTCTTTGAAGGTGAAAGCCAAGTTGGAAGCGAAGTGCCGCTGGCTGATCTCCTGTTATGCCGGAACATCCTCTCGTGAGGCGTTTCATTGGTCGCAGTGCACAACAGCGATCGAATTGCATGGAGTGCATCGGGTAGCACTGATTCCCAATCCGAAGGATCCAATTTTCTGTGCTTGAGAGCAAGCAACACAGTGCGCCAAATCGTGCCATTTTCCCGTTCAATTTGGCCGTTTCCCGTGGGATTATAAGGTGCAGACATGGAAGTGGCTACTCCTCGGGTGTGGAGAAACTCCTGTAGCTCCTTGGATACGAATGAGGTTCCTCGATCAGTGTGGATGTATGAAGGTAGACCAAAAGTAGTGAAAAGGTCCACAAGCGAGTCAATTATTGTTGATGAGTTCATGTTTGGACAAGGGTAGGCAAAAGGGAACCTAGAATACTCATCGATGATCGTTAGAAGGTATTTGTTCCTCGATTTTGAAGGAAGAGGACCCTTAAAATCCATACTGATTCTCTCAAAAGGATGCATGGCCTTCACTAGGGTGAATTTGGAATTCTTGAAGAATTGAGGTTTTATGGCGTTGCAGGATGGACACGATGCAGTCATCTTTTTGACGTCTTCGACTGAATAAGGCAAATTACGAGTTCTAACCCAATGAATCATTCTAGTCACTCCGGGGTGACACAAGTCACAGTGGAGTGAGAATAATTTGTCAATTTGAGTTGCGTTGCAAACCCTTGAGAATGTATCAGCTACTTGATTCTGTTTCCCCGGCCTGTAAATAATCTCATAATTGTAACAGGACATCTCCAACCGCCACCTCTGTATCTTTTCGTTCTTGATTTTGTTCTGATGTGTCATATTGAACATGAACGAAACGGAGCGCTGGTCAGTAATGATTTTGAAAAATCTTCCGAGTAAGAAATGTCTCCATTTTTTCAGGGCGCTGACAACCGCATAAGCTTCTTTCTCGATTGCCGAATGTCTCCGCTCGCTGTCGTTGAGTTTCTGTGAAAAGAATGCAACTGGCCGCCCGCATTGTGATAAAACGGCTGAAATTGAATAATCAGAGGCATCGGTTTCAACAACAAACGGTTCCAAGTCATCTATAGTGCTCACTACAGCCTTAGAGATCTCTGTTTTAAGTTGTTCAAAGTCTGATATGACTTCAGGTGCCAAGGGAAAAGTTCTTGAATTGATAAGGCGTTTAACTTTGTCCGAATAGTTAGGAACCCATTTGGAATAGTGTGCGAACATCCCGATCGTTCTTTCAAGGGACTTCCGACTATCTGGAGGTGGGAGTTTAAGGAGAGGCTTGAGGCGATCAGGATCAGGGGATATAGTTCCATTTTCAATTTTATAGCCTAGTAAGTTTATAGACCTTTGGGAGTATTTGCTTTTTTCCTGATTGATGGTGAAACCGTATTTTAGGACTACATCTGAGAAGCGCTTGAGATTTCGATCGTGTTCCTCCTGATTCCTACCACAAACCGTAACATCATCAAGGTATGCGTAGGTTTGTTTGAGTTTTTCGTGTGTAATGACGTCATCGATAACTCGCTGAAAGGTGGGTACCCCGTCGGTCAAGCCAAAAGCCAGACGTCTAAATTGGTACAAACGGCCACATGCCTCAAACGCAGTAAACGGGCGATCCTTCTCTCGAAGAGGTACTTGGTGGTAAGCACTTTTAAAATCAATCGTGCTAAACACAGAATTTTTCGAGACTTTAGAAACTATTTCCTCGAGACTAGGTAGGGGGTATGCGTCGAGGTGCGTGTATCGATTTATAGTTTGGGAATAGTCTATGACCATTCGCTTTTTATGATTATCGGTTTTCACAACGAACGCTTGGGCCCTCCAAGGAGATCTGCTTTCCTCAATAATTCCGTCAGCAAGTAGTTTTTCGATGTCTTTCTTAATGAAATTGATGTCTTCTTGAGAATGCCTGCGAGATTTGGTTATTATGGGCTTGATATCGTTAGCTAGGAATTCAAATAGGGGAGGAGGTTCTATCTTTGCTGGAGCAAGGTAACTGATAGTCAATGGAGGTTTAGTTCCACCAAACGAGACCTTGAGCTCGGAATGCTGTTTCAATAGATCGTGCCCAACAATAACATTGGCACACAAATCGGGTAGTACACTGAGTTTTGTTTTTGCGTAATGGTGGCCTAATAACTCTAAGTGAGCGATGCAGTAATTAGAAATAGGCTTGCTTAGAGTTGTTGAAGCCATGGAGACTTTACCGGTTGTAGGATACATTTTAAGCTTGCAGTTTTCCGCAAAGAACTTAGATATAAATGTTTCAGAGCTTCCTGTATCTATCAAATCGAATGTAGGATTATTATTTACCTGAATCGGCACTGTAGCTTTGTCGAGAACTGTGGAGGCTGCGATAAGTGCTGATGATGATGAAGCTTTTTTACCTGATTTGCAGACGACTTGCCAGTGACCTGTCTTCTGGCATTTTTCGCAAGTGTCATTCAGAGCGGGGCACTGCTGTCGAGTCTTATGCCGCTGCCGACCACAAAAATAACATTTTTGATTTTTGAAATTGTTGGTCTTGGCTGCGGCCAAATTAGCGAATTCTTCCGATGAATCATCAATATCCTGAGGAACACAAGAAGAGGCATTGAGAGTTAGCTCTGAAGAGTATGAAGCTGATTGATTCTTAGCAGATTCCAAAGCACGTGCTTTTTCAATCGCTTCATCGAGAGTTAGCTTGTTGAACTCCAATAGTCTCAGCCTAATTTGATGAGAGTTAAGACCACGAATAAACGAGTCACGAACGTACGTATTTCGATGAGTTTCTGCATTTACGTCCGTGAACTCACAGCTTTTGCTCAATTGTTGCAAAGCTTGGTGGTATTGGTCGATTGATTCGTCAGGAGACTGTTTACGAGAAGCCAGTTTGTGCCTAGCAAATATTTCGTTTACTGGCTTCACGTAGATGGCTTTTAGTGCATCAATGGCTGCATCGTATGAGTCCTTGTCCGCAATCAAGAGATACACAGAAGGAGAAATGTGGTTAATGAGCAACCTTAGCTTACTTTGATTGTCGATCTCCTCGAAAGCTGCGATAAAGTTCTCAAATGTCTTTAGCCAATAATTCCATTCTTGAGTAGCTGTAGGCGAGTGTGGATCACCGTCAAACTTCTCCGGTTTCAGAAATTTATCCATTATTGTGAATTATAAATTGTAATAAATACCTTTGTAAATAAGGCTTTATAATTCACAATAAAACGGTAGATTGCAAATACAAGATAGGAATTTCTAGGAATTTGAAGTTGAACATATGGTAACAATATGAGAAGAGTTACAATAAAACTGGATGAATCATGACAGTTCCCTAAGAGGGTAGTGCAAGAGAGTTAGAGATTGATGTTTTGAGATTAACTACTATACATCAGATCATCTGTACAATCGGGTTCTGGATATGAGGAAGCTATGTGCCACACCCTCTTGGCAGACGTTTTTACTGATATCCATTTTGAGATTAGTTGAAGTTAATTTAAGCTATTGATATACCTCGACTCAAGTGCAGCAACAGATAAAAAACACACATCAGAAGAAAAACGCTGCAAATGATTACACAAAGGATTATTATTTCTCTATATAGATCACTCGTCTGCAAAGATCGCGGCTTTGCCATTGTTACCATCATCCAACATAAAGAAAAACTTTGATCGGTCAGCTGAAATTTGAACGGGGATTAGGCCTCATTTGCGATTCACACTCGTGTTTCTGATTTATCGTAAGTCCAACCCTTAAGTTCTCGTAGGGAGCGAACAGTTTGTCCTAAAGAGCTCCGCGTGATCTCAAAAAATTCTAAAAATTCAACACTATCGATGGAAAAGCACTACCTGCCTTTATATCAACATTTTTTGAGTTAGGGCGTTTTAAAAATTTAAACCCTTAGAAGTGACCTACATCAACCAAAATCTTTGGGGCACAACTAGACCCCAAATAGAGCCTGCATACCAAATTTCATCAAAATCGGTCAATGCTAACTGAGAAAAATGCCGCGTACGGCGGACGGACGGTAAAATTTTTACTCAATTTTTGGATTCTACGTACCTTGAAACGTAAACCAACAAATTTTGAGGGGAAGTTGAAAAAAAAAAAAAAAAAAAGTCTGCCAAGTGGGTGTGGCACATAGCTTCCTCGTATCCATAACCCGATTATATAGATGATCCGATGCATAGTAGTTAATCTCAAAACACCAATCTCTAAGTACCTTTCACTACCCTTATAGGGGACCATCTACACGCTACTCTGGATAATCCTAGAAAATTTCATCAAATTCGGATAAAAAATGTAAGTGAGTCACTACTCAAAAAATCCAAAAATTATATAGGCACGGCTGGAATTTGTACCCGTGACCTCTGACTTGTCAAAATGACACGCTGTAGATGTGCTACGGGCGCCAGACAGTAGGGAGTGTAGAATTTGAGCTTGTGACGTACGCACGGCTGTTACACGGATTTTACGTTCACGCATGCGCATCGGCTACTATAAGTCCGGGGGTGATGATTTTCATAGGGGACCATTTACAATCTAATCCGCATAATCCCTGAGAATTTCATTGAAATCGGATGGAAAATGTAGAAGTTATGGCCGTTTCAAGGAAATTCACGTTTGCGCATGCGCAGTCGCTTCTATCAGTCCGGGGATGATGATTTTCTTAAGGGACCATCTAAATACTAATCTGTAACATCTCTGAAATTTTCATTGAAATCGGATGGAAAATGTAGAAGTTATGGCCGTTACAAGGAATTCACGTTTGCGCATGCGCAGTTGCTTCTATCAGTCCGGGGATGATGATTTTCATAGGGGACCGTCTACACACCAACCCGCACAATCCCTGGAAATTTCATCGAAATCGGACAATAACTTCGTATAGTTATGCGCGTTACAAGGAAATCATGACAGACGGACAGACACACAGACACACAGACAGACAGACACACAGACACACAGACACACAGACACGGAACCAAAATTGTTCAGAAAGGTCTAAAACGCAAAACGCGAGTGAAAATTTTGATTTTGGAGAACTTTTTTTTTTCATCCTTGAAAAGTGAAAACAAAGCTTCCGCTACCTTGGTAGACTCGGAAGCAATACTTGGTCGATTCGAAAGGTTCATTATTGAAAATGATAAACCAAAACCCTCTTATTTTCAGATCAGAACGAGGTTTTCCCCAAGAAAACTGACCGCCGATATAGTCAAAACCAATAATTATAGTCATACATCGATTCGTGTCTACTTATGTTTGTTAATGTCGTTATTTAAAATGAATTTATCAGGTTTTACAATAAAAACTTCCGTGATATCATCAATCATGATTATGCATACATGAGTATTCATTTTTTCATCCCAATAATAATTCTTCTCTAGAGATGGTTTACCTAGGTTTTACCTAATCAATAGTAATGTTGATCTCTCACCAAGAAGACTTTTTAAAAGTTGTTGAGAAATTTCGAACGAATTGAAAATTATTATGCAAATAATGCAGTGAATAAAATGTTCATGAATAAAATAGTAGGTACGTAGAAGTAAGGTCTAGTCAAAATTATCAAGAAAAGAAGAGGAATATCAAAGAAACAAAGCGAACTCGGTGACTTAAAAGATGCACGGTTTCCATTATGAAGAAATTTGATGAACTATTGGTTCGAAAAGAGAAGTCAACATTTTAAATATGGCAGCCATGGATGATTACAACTTCGGCAATATTTCGACTAGGAGCATTCAGCGTAAGTTACTCCTGAGAGTAATAATAAATCATGAGACCATGGACTTGCCCTAAAACTTTTTTTGACATAATTGAAAATGTGCCCTTTTTGGTTTATTATTTCCAATGATAAACCTCTGATATCAACCAAGAAAAACAATTTTTAACCCCCCTCAAAATTTGTTGGTTTAAGTAAGTACGTTTCAAGGTAAGCAGAATCCGAAATTCGAATAAAAGTTTTGCCGTCCGTACGCGGCACTCTCCTTAGCTACCATGAACAGATTTCGACGAAATTTGGTACTTTGGCTCCATTTGGGGTCTAGTTGTACCCCGAAGCATTCGACTGATCTCAGTCACTTCCAAGGGTTGAAAAACAAGGGCTGGAATTTTGAAAACGCCCTAGCTCAAAACTTTCACTAGGTATTGTTTTTTCTTCAATATAAAATAGTATTAAATTTTTAGAATCGAATGAGACCACCCAGAAACCGGTAGGACCAACTGTTCGGTATGATAGCTTAAGGGTTGGACTTATGATAAATCAGAAACACGAGTGTGAATCGCAAAAGATACATAATAATTTGCAGCGTTTTTGTTGTAGAAATACTCTACAGAAATAACATATCAATCATTACGTTTATCGGCAATTATAGGTCAGAGCTCGGGATTGAAGGTCTCCGAAGATGAAATGACAGACGCCGGAGTCAACCAGGAGGAGGAAGGAGAAGATGAGATGTTGGAGAATGAAGAGTCAGTAGCCAAACATGATCCAGTGGACCCGAAATTAGCTTTCATTGATGAACAAATCGAGTTGCACCTCACTAGGTACGTCCAGCGACGTAGCTCGGACTTGCAGATATTGAGGATCAGATGTCATGGCGATGAATACATTCCACCTACTCTCACAGGTACTTGACCTTTTAGTGTGAATTAGGGTTGGGAAACCGAACGGGAAACATCGATGTCGATATTTCATAGAAACCGAGCGGATGAGAACGGATGTTGGTCTTGGAGAGTAGTTCTTATGATACAATATTATTTCTCAAGGTACCTACTCATCAATAATGACATTGATATTGTTCCCAGATGAGCAGCTCATAGTGTACCTATTCGCCATGCACTATAATGTAGCGAGAACCGTGTCTTTGCTTAAAAGCAATTACAAGCTACGAACGAAAATACCAAGCTTCTTCACAGCTCGATCCGTCACAGAGACCAGCATTCAAGATGTTTGGAATGTACTGTAAGATGATAAGTAATTATAAAACATCTTGATGATGTTGAGAATTTAAACTTTGATTTTGATAGTTAGATTGCAAAATTGAAAAGATAGTCCGTAAGTTTGACAAATTTTACCAAAATTGAAGTAGAATGTCACCAACCTTCAACTCTTATTTTCATTTTGAAGATCACAAATGTGGGGTAGCACTATCTGTTACTGGACGTTATTGAGAAGCCATTCTGGCTTCGGCTTTCGACGAACAACACTGAATGGCTTATGGCCATGCTGGCATAAGCATAGCGCCAGGTACCAAGGAGGAGTTATATCTACCTCAAACCTTAGGTGACTCGGGGCAGGAATTTCCTGGTACCGCTAGCCAAGCTCCTCTCACACAACTCAACTTACTTTAGTAAGAAGTAGCTATTTAAATTCGAATATAGGGAAATTGAAAACGTTAGGCCAAACATAGTTCTTACAACAAACAATGTATATTTTCTTTCAAGGAGGTTCTCAATTAACCAAATTTTTGTTCAGGAAAGTTGGAGTATTTCCGAAGAGGACCAACTCTCACCAACACATCGTTTATATCGGGCTTAGAAATCACGACCCCGAACGCTTCAGAGTACATGCAGCCCTCAAACTGTTTTTGATGTGCATGGACGTGTACCACATACTGGAGGGACTCCCTTGCTGCATAATCGCAATATTGGATGGCGAAGGGGCGTCTTACGGCTACTTCAATCGTGACAACTACGAGCACCTCAAAATAATAGTCAAATACGTGCAGGTGAGATAGTAATAAAGACTAAAGCCAAAGGAGCAGAAAAATATCTAAAAAATCGAAATAAAAAATCTAAATCTAAAAATCAACATGGTACTCCTTCGCAACCGACTTTTTTTTTAGTTATCATGACTATACTGGACTCTTAGGTGATTTTAGGGTCCAAATACATGAAGTAGAAATTTTGATGAGTACAAATGACCAGCTAAACGCATTCCTGATTGTCAGCTAGATGGGACAAATTATCTCATATTGGTCCCACGATGATGACTTTGACAAGGAGCATCCTTGAGACAATTCAACACCTTCCTGATCCCAAGCTGAGTGAGCTTCATGCTCTCCTGGTTGCCTTGAGAGGTTGAAGTTCCTCAGTATCTTTAGAAATGGTAACGGTGAATAATAAGTGGTAGAGAAAAGGCATAGCAAACAGATGTTCCATGTGCAACAGGCAGAAGAATGAAACACTATTCCACTTCCTGGTGATATGCCCAATATTGAACGAATTTAGACTAAAAATCTTCGGAAAAATCACCCTAAAGGAGTCAGAACTCATACAAATTCTCAGTGGTGACGAGAGAGGATGCGAACGTTTGGTGAATATCATGAGAGAAGCCACTACCTACAGAAAGTTTCGGGTGACGAAATTCAATTACGAACAAAGTTAGGAAATAAAACTGGTGAAATAAACTCCGTAATTTTTCAGAAGTCTGAATGAAATTAAATTAGGAAAAATTAACCAAGTAAATAAAAATAAAATTTATAAAAAAATAAAATAAAATAATAATACAAAGTAATGAAACATTGTGAAGTTATGAAGTTAAGAATGATTTAAATGTTGAACTTTAACATGATGTTTAATACGTTTCCAAAGCCAAACAGCATGCATACTTATATTTACTTATATTTTCTTCAATGTAAAGTATGTTCACGCAATATATTATATTTGTAAGACTGGAGCTCTGACAAAGTAGCGCGAACACCCCCTGCGACGGTCATTGACCAGTAGTATAAGCGAAGAACATACAAAGAGTCCTGTACTGTATCATTAATTTTAAGTGCAACAATCAACAAAATTAATAGTACTAATGTAATTATCAATAATAAACTAACTATGAGATGTACAGGATACCCTATATTCAGTGAATAAATACGCTTTCACTCTCTCTCTTGAATACCGCTAGAATTTTGCAGTAACTACAAAGTACCATCGGTAGATCCTCAATATTGTTTCAAACTGACTGGTTCATCTGTAGCAAAGAAAGAAGGATCTTAAGAATCGATTGGTATTTATGATTTAATTTTAATTGTTACACCCTAAAGATAGTGAGCCAATATTATATTTAGAGAATCTGCTGAGAGATTTAAACCTGGATCGGACAGCCCCAAACACACATCGACGGTTAAGAACCAACATAGTCTGACTCACTTTTTTTTCGGTTTTGAGATAAGGGCATAACCTTATTTAAAAAAAAAAAGTGCGCTGGATATAATGGTGTGGTTGAATAAACAGTCTAACCAACGGAAACGGGAGAAAAATCGGCAACAGTGCTCAAGTCAAAATGGAAGATCACAATTCCTCATGTTTTCCTAGCATCGGGTATGGTCGCTAGGGATGGGGCATCGAATCAAGAACATCGATGCTAACATCGATGTCAACATCGGCCACTCAACATCGGTAGTGTGAAACATCGTTGATTTAACCATCGATGTTTTTCTATGTCGATGTTTGTAGTGCCTAACATCGATGTTACCATCGATATATCAATAATTCCACATTTTTATAGGTAATAACTATAAAAATGCTAAAATTATTACACAACGGTTCATTGTTTACTGTATTGACCAACAATTCTGCTGCTAAAAAGAAAAGGATCATCAGGAATCCCTGAGAAACCCAACGGTATCAACGTTGAACATATAGACAGCATACATACATACAACCCTAGTTTTTTACAATTATACATTACAGTTATTAATTGTTATACCAATTGAAAACATACAGACTCCTTCATTTTCTTTCCTGTTCAGGAATCAATGCCATACAACGTGGAACACGTTCATGTCGTGAATACTTCACTTACAATCAGAGCAGTCTTCAAACTCTTGAAGCCCTTCCTCACAAAAGACATTATCAGCTCGGTGAGCAAAATTTTTATTCATAGAAATAACTCAGAAATGATAATATTAATGGTTACAGTAATGATAGTACGTCAAATGGAATGGGAATGGGGTCCACTGAATGATAAAATCCTTCTTCGCCGATCTTTCGGTCAACATATTACCTTCTTCAGGGCCTATAACAAAAAAAAAAAAAAAAATGCACCCTTAATGGCCTCTGTGATCACAGAGTACTGGAGACAAGTGTCTGTGATAGAGCACCATCGCAGTGTGTGTCTTCTTGCGTTTCCACAAAAATCCAAGTTGTGAGGATCTGTAATTATATAATGTGATATTATCACATGCATATGGCATCTCACTTGTGTGCGTCTCAACTCTTCTAGTCAATGAATTTTGGTGAATTTTGTTTTTGATGTTATAGGCCCTGAAGAAGGTAAGATGTTAAGAAAAGCTCGGCGAAGAAGGATTTTATCATTCAGTAGACCCCATTCCCAATCCGTTTGACGTACTGTAATTTGTTGGGTCGATCTACATAGTTGCTGTTACAGTAATGCTGTCTTGGCCAATCAACGCCCATTGCTACCAACGAGGTATTTCGCCGAAATACATCCATCATCCATAATAATATTAAGAGTCATATTATGACTCTTAATTATTCTACTCTCGGGTCTCTACAAAGTCGATAGTTTGGTTATTTATTACTTAACAATTTTTTAAGGATGTGAAATGTTGCTTTATTTTCAGATTCATTTCCACACTGATAATGATTTGAAGAAATTCATCCCAACACGCTGCTTGCCAGGTGAGTATGGTGGAACTGCTCCGGGCTCCATTGATGAATACCAAGGTATGGATAATATACCTTACTTCTAACTTCTACACTGTAGTTACACTGTCTGAAGTCCTCCTGGAGGTATGGCGGGTACATTTAGCTGTTTGGTTATTCAAATATTTCGGTAAGGTAGAGTTTGGTTTTCAGAATCGAATGATAAGACAGTAATTACTAATTTCATGAAATGTTGTACGTTTTTTCAATTGAAGAAATTAGGCGTCTTTCTCGGAAAAATCGCCCAAAATCGTGTAAACATGGAGTTTCTGTGTTCTTCGCCTTCTGTGGAAATGCACTTACCACTGACTTTTTGCAGGGAAAACTTCACCTTTACCTGAAAAGTACTCCTTTCCCAAAATTCCTAAAAATCCTGGCATTAGTCTTTTGATAGGTATCGGGGTTTCTTTTTAGTTTTTACCGATCAGCCGTGTTGGAATTTTTGGTGAAGAAAAGTAGACGTCTAATCTTATAAGGAAGAGTAATTCTTCATCAATTAATGATGAGTGAGAAAACGTGAGTCACAGAAATCAAACGAAGTGACTGGAGGCGTCACTGACGCCGCGTCAGCCCTGAGTTGTTGTTGTGTTGCCGAACAACATTTTTCAGCTGTTGGGTACTGTTCAACCCAGTGTCATAACACTTTTGCATTGTGATCACTCTGATTGAAGAAAGACTTAAAGAACATACCTGAAGAAGTCCTACTCAAAATTGAGAAATTTTCGGTTGGGCCGCTATTCTGCCGTGCTAAGCCAAAAAGTCGTATCTTGACTTCACCCAACTTTCGGGAAAACGACCTAATAGGTTTTGTGGCGAAATAACTCTTTCTTGGGATTATTTTTCCTCCTTTCACCACAAGTAAAGGTTATTTTTTTAAGGAAATTAGTTGCCGAATCGATTTCTGGAGTCAAATTAAAATTATTTTAGGGTAAATTGTCAAAAAAACGGTGTACAATTTTTCCATTCCTATCTTACTTACATTTAAGCCAGAAAATACTGAGCCTTGAAGTCGTATCTCGATTTTGCTAGCACTAAAAGTCGTATCTACGATTGAAACAAGTTTACGCTCTTGTAAACCCGATTTCACGACTATTCTGTTCTGAAAACGCAACTATGAGACTTTGGAATGGGGGGGGGGGGCAGGTAAGTAAAAAAAAGGAATTTTATAGGAGAGCATTTTAAATTTACAAATTTTATTCCTAATCCAGGAATCTACAAAAATGTATACTTAACCCTGCCATTTTTTCACGAAAGTATCCTAAAACCGAAATGATAGCTCGAACTACCCCTCAAATTACATTTTAATGGTAAATTCAAAGGTTTCTTTAAAAATTGTCAAGTTTCCTGGTTACGTGCAGTCTAATTTCCATACTTACTTGGTTACAAGCAACCAAATTTTCAGTCTTACCTGCTCTTTTTTTTTTGTTAATTTCTCAAAGACAAAAGGTCTATCTGACGGAGGGACCACGCCATAAAAAATAAATTATGAGGGAGGACGCCCAGGACTCACCCGACGCCGGTCCTAGGGATGAGTTATGATGAGGAAGGTGGAGGTGGGAGAGAGGGAATGAAGGGAAGAGCCTCTATAAAATGACTTTTCCCGCACCACACTCCGCGTCATGACAAGGTCGCAGCCATCATCCTGATGTTGTTGGGTTCCACTCCTTTGAGCTCGGACACTGCTTGCCGTAATCTCTATCATACTTTCTTATCTTAGCCCGCCAGGTCTGCTCCATGTCCAAGCTGCCATTGACAACCTGGACATCCAGGATAATGCAAGTCCTGTCAGGCTTGACGGCAACGATCTCAGGCTTCTTGCCCTGGTCACTTGGCATGTGGTATAATAATCTCTCCCTCTCAACATCCCAGCGGCTAGATGACAAGGCACCTGCTATCTGCATGGCGACAGCATCATGACGTAGGATGCGGCCCCCATGAGTCCGTGGACAGTGCTTGTGTCATTGAGGCACGACTGACTGTGTTGGAGGCATTTCTAGAAGAGATACGACTACAAAACTCCGAAAATCGATAAAAATCTACCCCCAAAACCCCCGGGTATCAATTACTGAATTTGGTCAAATTTTCAAGTTACGACTTTCTGGATTGGCACGGCAGGATTCCTCTCAACGTTCACATGAAATAGCTGTTCCATACCACACACAAACCATTAATGTGTTTAGTACTTTCACTCATATAATTACTTGTAAAATAAAAAAATGTCATTTCAGCAAATTTCCGCCAACGTTTGGAAATGCTACAAGAATTTTTCGACATGGAAGAGGAACAAAGAGCTACGTACTACTTCCAGAAAGAAAAAGCTGTTTGAAACTGTAGCCAAAACTTCAGTTTGATCAGCTTTCTAAGACAATATCAAATTGTATCTGACGACATCGAAGCAACTTCGAAATAATATAATCCATCGATCAGTACTCATCGGACTTTTTGATTTTTCAATTTCTTGACACGAAGTTGAAGACCTGTACAGGCAAAATTAAAAGGAAGTTCTTTTTCCTCTGAAATATAAAAGGGAACTCAATTAAACCTACAAGAAGTTTCGATGCAAACGTGATTTCTTTAAAAGTCAATAATTAACAGTAGATCGCTAGAATCGGCTCGATTTCGTAAAAAGTTTGGAAAGATGTAACCCTTGATAATCAATCATTTCAGCAGCAACTAAAGGAAAGTTTACTATTAAAATCCCCTCAACATGGCAGATGTATTTTTAAAACATATTAAGTACTGCATGCATTCCAGTTTCAGGGCGATCCATTGGATGAGCATTAGGCCAATTTAAACCTGTTGGTAAGCGACAAATCTGTTTCACTCGATGTAATTTATTTTGTATTTCAGGCAAGAAATAGTGGTCTCTCCCCTCCTCCTTCCCACTCCTTATCCACCATAACATTTCTAGCGGCATGGGAGCATCGAATTTGAAGAGCATTTTAAAATCCATGATCTACGATACCCAACATGGAAATTCAAGTTCACCCCCCCCCTCCTCCCCTACACCACCAATGGTGCCAGTCTGGCACCAAAGCGGAAATACATCGTAACGTTGAACTTTCATCTGTTAGTTTTGGTAGGTAATACACATCCGTATTCAAGGTAAAACATGAAAAAAAACGAAATATAAAGTTTATTGTACCTTGTCACCATGGTGGCACCACTATTAGTTCCTTGGTGGTCCAGAGAATAGTTCATGAAAACTCGGAGGTATAATGAGAATTTTCTCTCAATTTCAAAGCTTGGGTACAATCAGTAAGCCGTGAAGGAGCCGAAATATTAAAAAATCGGAGATTTCGTGAATATTATCCCCACTCCCCCACTCCCCTTGCTAATTTTGATACTTGAGTCGAACAAAAAAGAAACACGTAAATCGGTAAGAAATTGAGGCCTGGGCAGAATTTAAATATTTTTTCTCTTCAGTTCTTTGATTTCGATCTTTACTGGTTTTGTGAAATGTTGCCTCCGAGGACTTTACTTCACGATCTCAGCGCTTCAAGCGGCCGTACATGAACTATTTCCGGTTGACGTTATCCTCCCGGTTTTTTCAAACGTTCATATCTCCTACACTGTTTTGATTATTTGTAAGTTAAGAAGTAAGGGCTGAAAGTTTGCTGTAGGGGGTTTTTCGAGTTGCTGAATCCGATTTTGGGGTCAAAAATAGGAAATTCCGACATGGTGAAATTCCTCATTCAACAGCGACGTAGAGCACAACTAGATAGTATTCCGCGTCGAACAAAAAGAACTACGAAAATCGATTGAGAACTAAGGCCTGGGCACAAGATTTTGTCACACACACAGACAGACATTCAGCTACGGGTTTTTTTCCGGATTTAGATTCCGAATGATTTAAAACGGATTAGTGTGTGGTTATTTTTTTTCTGTTGAGTATTGTCCAACTTCAGCCCAGATCGATTGCATAAGGACGCCCATCTTACTTTGGGACGCCCTAAAAATTTTAAGTTCTAGACAGTCAAAAATAGAGCACGCGACACTATAATTATGTTATTATTGTGCACATTGAAAGTTTTGACCAGACGATCGGCTATTTCGCCTTTGGCGGAGAGTAGTTACAGAGGTACCTTCCTTCCGATAAAAAAAGAAAATTTAAGCTACAGTCATAGGTGGCAACATCGAATCTGTAAGTCAAATGACAAAAGCCAAATAATCACAGCGGACCATCCAACCATTGTTCACAGATGTGCGCAAAGTCCATTGTGTTCCCTAACGAGGAGTGGAAAAGATGAGGGGGCAATGACGAGGGGGGCAATGGGGAGGGTAATAGTATTGGTGATGCGGCTTGTTGTGACATCCGCCAGTGTGGAGTGTCTTTGTTCGTGACGATTTGGGCAGAAACACCGTTCGGGTGTGGGATGAGTTCCCATCGGGATAAACGGCGGGATTTTTAAGGAATATGGAACGGAATATCAATGAGAACGCCGTCACTCCACCGAGTCGATCTAGAATTAAAATGCGCACCTTCTAGAGCTTGAGAAAGAACGTTTCATAGTGAAATCGTCAAAAAACAAAGTCTAAGGACAGTAAAGTTTCTTCACAGAGAATGATGAGGACATAAATACATAATCTATTGGTTAGAAAGTAATTGAATCGATACGTTATGATTCTTCGATTCAAAACTTGACCTACACGATCATTCCAAGTCCTTATATCAGGAAACCACATCGATTAGAGTTCCTTTCATCTAAATTTGTGACGTACCTACATCATTCTGATCAAATCGCCTTTACCCTAGAACGGTAGACTTAGGAGCAGGTGCGTCGTTGGTACACTACGTAAAAATGACGTTTTGGTACCTACTTTCCGAAGAAAAAAATACTGCCAAGTGGGTGTGGCACATAGCTTCCTCGTATCCATAACCCAATTGTATAGATGATCCGATGCATAGCGGTTGATCTCAAAACATCAATCTCGAAATACCTTGCGATACCCTCATAGGGGACCATCTACACCCCAACCCGCACAATCCCTGAACATTTCATCAAAATCGGATGAGAAATGTAGAAGTTATGGCTGTGGCAAAGATTTCATGGCAGACTCACAGACAGACGCGGAACCAAAATTGTTCAGAAAGGTCTGAAACGTAAAACACGAGTGGAAATTTTGATTTTGGAGAACTTTTTTTTTCAACCTTAAAAAGTGAAAACAAAGCTTCCGCTACCTTGGTCGACTCGGAAGCAAAATAGTGACAATGGCAAAGCTGTGTTCTTTGCAGGCGAGTGATCTATACAGGAAAATAATAAACCTTTGTGAAATAATTTGCCCCATCACTATCTAATGAGGAATTTCACCGAATTCAGTTTGCATTCTTGCTGAATAATATTCAAGATTTATTATTTAAGAATGCTGAATAACATTCAAGAAATAATATTTCAATTTTGGAAATCATAAATTTTGAATGTATCTCAATAATAACAGGAGACTTATTTTCCAAAATCAACCCGATTTTCATCTATCCTACACCATTACATATTATGGAATGGTATGGGATAGGTGAAAATCGGGTTGATTTTTGGAAAATAAGTCTCCTGTTATTATCGGGAGACATTCAAAATTTATGATTTCAAAAAATAACCGGGAAAACGGACCTCTTCAACGTGAAGCGGGAACTCTCGCTGATTGGCTGTTCGGATCGCCGTCCCCTCCCCTTGTTCCCGGATGGAACGAAGAAATCGTGTTATCTAAGAGGAAAAGAAACAGGCGAAACCTCATTTTCTCCATCCTGTTCTTTTCTAGTATTTCTCTTCAGCTCTTCGATTTCGATCTTTACTTACTGGTTTTTGTGAAATAATGGTGAAAAAGTGTTTTATCCACGGATGTCAGTCGGTGGAGGATGACGGGAAAATTTGTATACCAGTGCCACGAGAAATGGAAAGGCGGCGTATGCCATGGTCTCGCAGAATTACTAGTTTCTGTAGCGGCTCCAGTGGAGCCCTGTCAATCCTTTCAACGATCGCTGTTGCTTCTCCTGGCATGTTACGAATTACCTCTGGCACCAAAGGATACTCCCAGGAACGTCCTTTCAACGCATGTTGCTACCCTCAGGCGCTGCCTGGCAACATCGATATTATGGCCTTTCGGCTGGCACCACAAGTTCCCCTCTTGGCCTCAAAGGCAGACAGATAGATTCAGGGAAGGTTGAGAGAAGACATTTACACAGTATCCCAGCCCTAGATATGACGATCAGCTGCGAAAGCTATGAAATTCACATTCCTGAATTTTATCATCATTGATGCCTGCAAGTGATTTCTGTCCAGAGCCACACACCACAGAGACATTAATAATGAAGGCACCTCATGGCAGAAAAAGATCAACTTTATCTTCGATAGTGAGGAAGCAAAATTCGAACATAGAAATAGTTATTGGGTTTTTAAATAGTTATGGAATTTTAACGGTCAACCAACATTGGAAAAGGGAAAATAATTTGACAAACCGCAAAATATCATAGCAGACACATTCTTGTCTCTGATTGGGGTCTCAGGTGGTTTCAAACCCCTCGTTAATCCTCTTCGATAAATAATCCGTTACGACCCACCTCCTCTCCCGCTTCTCTTCTCATATTATTCGTTTTTAAACTCACCCCTTCACAGCTGAGACCTTCGTTATGCACTTTAAAACTTTCCTATACCTCCTTTCTCTTATACTCAATATTGTCTCCCGCGAATTCTCCTTTAATCAACTTTCCCTCCACAAAACTCATTTCTTCAGTTCCTTCTTTTTCTCCACAATTTTGATAATTGCCCCAATTAGCGAGTATTTTTCGAGGTAACGGACTTTTCGAGGTTAACTCGTAATTTCCGTCTCGCAGGAGCCGAAGTAATTATGAATTAATCTCACGTCACTCCTAGTTCCCACATTCCAAAAATAATTATTTAATTCAAAAAGGCGTTTAATTTGTATGAAAATTGATTTTTCCAATTTTATTACCGTGGGAGGATACTTTGCTATGAAGTGTGCACTCATTTAAAGGATGGGTGAACTTGGGTTATAAATGAGGAGAATTAAGCTCTACAGAGAAACGGTCAGGATATTTTCAAGGAAAATGAAGCTATTGCAATGGCCTTAAAATTTTTAGAATATATAGAAATAGAAAGTCCAATCTAAAAATTCGCTAAAATAGATGACTGGAGTTGCCACTAGCGTGACGAAATTATACATTAGGTCTATACAGTAAAATAATTAATGTAATAAAGTTTTTTGTGAGTTCAGCATTGGTTTTACGTAGTAATTTCTTCTGTTTTACATCAAAGATTCATTTTAGGTAGGAACTGTGATGCATTCGGTGAATTTTCAGTGCATAAACTAGTATGTACAATACTACCTTGGAAACACCCGGAGGACGCGGTAAATGGTTGGACAAACGAGAATCCTCCGCTTATCAGGGTGCCACAATTCAATTCATTACTCAGCAGATGACACTAACAAACCGCGGACGGTAATTAGCGACCAGATACCACCAGAGCACCGCGACAGTAAATTTGTGAGGTTTCCCTTCGTTTCATTAACACGTATAAAAAAGAAACACAAACCATATGGCAAACCACGGTGGGATGAAACGGGGAAAAAAGGACTGAAAAAGAAAGAAATATTATGCACGATTCAGGCGCAAGGAAATCTCGGTTAAATGGTGCTGCGATGGGTGGTGCTAATCAACATAACGAAGACTGTTGTACAGCCATGTAGCCACGTCTGTTTGAATGGACGTTACATGTTTCCCAGAGTCAGGTAATTGGAATGAGCTTGAGAGGAAGCAAAACCTCTTTTTCGCCGCCCACCGGTGCACCCATTTTGGTTCTAATAGGCCTCTCCTGAAGATCGAGAGTCGAGATAAGTATTTTCAGAGGATTTGATAGTTGACTTGATCTCCCCTGATGCGGTTGCCCCAATTCCGCCACATCGTACTGAATTTTTAGAAAACGATACCAGAAAAGATTTCGTTTGTTTCTCAATAAGTTGCATCCTGATGTTATTCCTTAATATCGTTCAAAATTTGGATTGAAGTTAATGGAACCTCTAGCAATGCAATTTTGTTTCATTACGCTCGAGTAGTAGGAAATATTAGTAAAATACAATGTAATTTACGTCATCGAGTATGAACTCTTGATTATGATAGTTTATGTGGAGTAAAAACGCTGCAAATTATTACCCTACGATTATTCATTTTTCTGAAACGACCAGTGGTTTGGGGGGGGGTGAGGGGTGTGTTGGTCCAGATATTTCCCTGGAACGGTTCCAACGGTTACAGTGACAAAGATGTAACCGTTCCAAATTACCGGTACAGTTCCATTACCGTCAGAATCGTGAAGATCACGTTCCACGAGAAATTTATCAGTAAGAAGGTGTACATTTGGATTAGTAATAGTAGTTTTAATTATTTTGAAACACCTAATTCTATATAATATATTATGTTATAAACATATTATGTATTATATTATAAACATATTATGTTTGTGTTATGTGCACAAGCTACACTGCCCACTCAAATAGGCAGACGTTTATTTGGTTAAACAAAAATATTCGTTCGTGTCTCAGTTCGTTTGGACCAGTTGCCCTCCTGTGTTTATCGGATGAGGTGATGAAAAATTAATTGCTCAAACAAATTGCCTATCATAACAGTTGATTGTTATTAATAACTGATTAATTCAACGATCATGGTTATCAAGAAATTTCGCCCTTTAGTCTACGTTATGTGCTCCCTCATAAATGTAAATTTATGGAGAATCCAAGTTGAAGAGTATCGTGGAGAGTAGGTAGCTGGAGACGCTCGTTGAATCAACTATAATCGGTTTATGTCAACGAATTCAACAGGTTCGGTTCTTAACTTCTTGTTTATCAAAACCTGATCTGCATGTCAATAACCTTAGTGCATTATAATATGGTGGAGAATCATATAAAAGTCACGGAAGTAGGAACTGTAAAATTGCAACAAATAGTTTCCCATGTTGGATGATCAAAATAGCTTTCTCCATATGTTAGGGATCCACAAATTGCTCCTAAATAGACTCCATTACTGATCAGAAATTGAAGAATAAAATTATCGAACTTTGGATTTTACCGGAAAATACCGTTCTGTGACAGATCACATAACATAATATGTTATGTGATCTGTCACAGATACACATATTATGTGTATAAATATTGATACTTATTGAGCCCTACGGAGAAGAAAAGTGTAATTTAAAAACGTTGAAAATTATTACTTTTTTGTATATAATATCACTTGCCTGGAAACAACACATATTTGCCATACCAACCATATTGCCTACCAACCATATTTTCGAAATTTTGAGAGGGTCGAGGGAGGGAAGTTATTCCGATACCTAGCGAAACAAAAAGTGGGAACTTGTATTCGATTTTTTTCTAGTCCAGAAATCAATCAAGCAGTTCTGAACTTTCGCCAGTGTCCAGAGAAAGAACAGTAACTAAGTGTTCAGTGTTGGGGTTCTCTTTTCTCTTAACTTACAATGGCCAACAGTAGGGTGAATGTTATTAAAGACCTTTTTTCGACAGGCAAGTGAGACAATCTTTCAGATCAATAGGTGGAGTTGGATCTCGTAAGATACCTGGAAGGGTCCGCTTCTTCCGGTTAAGTGGGGTTCAAACCCACTAAAAAAAACACCTTTTCTCCCACGCTGGAACTCAGCTCGGAACCGTTTAACACATTACTTCGGGCTGAGTCCTGGGGTGTTTAATCAGTCCTGGGTGAGGGGGCGGACCAGATGCTCCCTCCTCTCTCTCTCTCATTCTAAGAGTATCTTCCTTGTCAGGATGCTTTCTGTGTACTCTGCCAAAGCGGTCCAGCTCCTTCCACTTTCCAGCATCCTGCTGACAGCATCCTCTGGTTTTGAACCCCGGGACCTAACTCCAGGTCTGCCATCAGCTGGTTTCTTTCAGGCGCCCGTTCGGTGCATTTGAAGAAAGAGTGGAGAACATCATTGTCATCTTTGTTCTGGCAGTGTAGACATGTTGGGGCAGATACCTTCCCAATTTTATGCAAATAGACATAAAAAAAAGTCCATGTCCTGTAAAGAACTGCGTAAGGAAGTTCACTTCTCCATGTTTCCTTTCCATCCACTATTAAAGACCTTTGGCTTTGCTGAAACGTTGAGTATTTCTTGCGATTTTCTGTCTCAAAGTGAAACAAATTCTATTTCCCCACTCATATGTTAGTCCTATGTTTTTCCTAATCATTCTTGAATTCACAGCTACCACGTTTCACATTTGCCTTCAGAAAACACACTTAACAGTAGATTAGGACCCAACTTTCTGCTGATCACCAATGAAGCAGACTAAGCATTTTTTCAAGTTTTGGTCCTCAAAATTTCCGTTTTCATTCCTCGTTTTTAACCTTTTTGAGCAATCCTAATTCGGAGTCTGTCTATCTGTCGACCGACTTCCCCCACTTCACGATGCGAGTATGCTATACATTATTCTGTTCCAAATACCCGACTCATATTTATGAAGAGCGAGAGAAGCCAGCAAATATGATGGAAAAAGCACATAAGCGACGATGAAAGTCGATATCAGCCAACCACATCAATCTATGCGGTTCTCTATCGAGATCCGAGGCAAGCGGTTTAATTATAGAAGCTCCGACATTATAAACGGCGAAATTCCCCGCTTCTCGAGTACTTGGCGATAGTTTCCCATTTTTACTCAAGTTAAATTATTTCACTCTTCGCGAGAATTCTCAAGAGCTCTCAGGAACTTATATTGAAGGGAATTATGATTATGAAAATGCGGCGATGACTGGGAAAACACTCTTGAAGGGAATTAGTTGCTGAAAGATCGAAAGTGATTGATGAAGAGTGAAGTTTTAAAATAAGTTTTAATTCATTTTTCAATCAAAGATGATGTGGTTAACTGCAATATGGTGCTATGAAGAGGGATATTCGAAATCGACAGTTACTTACCTACCTAAATAATTGTTGCCTTCAGATTTATAACTCAACAACGACTCCGTCGTGTAATCAAGGATTGACATGAATTGACGTTGCGCTTCAAAATTGTCCGATAAGAAATTATTTGTTCGAGTATTACCTAGTTGATTCCGATTCTTTGTGGTGAAGTTGTAGTTTTCAAAGTCTTTGTAAAATAAAATCAAAATAGTTCTCAAAACCAGGTTCAAGTTTTTCCTTAGACATCTCTGTTCTGAACAATTGGCGCCCCACGTTGGGCGCCAGTTGTTCCGAATGGAAATGTCTAATACCTATATAGTCTACCCAAGGAAAACTCTGAACCTGGTTTTGAGAACTATTAAACTACTTTATTCTACCAATATGTACCTACTTTTACAACTTCATTACAATGACAATAATTAACTTTCTCTTAATCTTTCTACACACCAAATTGGAACAATCGAACTTTTTGGTTTATTATTTCTAATAATAAGCCTATGTGATCGTATCGCAAACAATTTTTATAACCCCCCCTCAAACTTTGTCACTTTACGTTTCAAGGTGCGTAGAATCCAAATTTGCAATGTCCGTCCGCCGTCCCCCGTCTGCTGTCCGCCGTTCGCCGTCCGCCGTCCCCCATCCACCGTCCGCCGTCCGCGGCACTTTTCTTAGCAACACTGGACCGATTTGATTCAAATTTGGTATATGGGCTCCATTTGGGGTCTAGTTGTGCCGCGAAGCTTTTGGTTGATATAGGTCACTTCTAAGGGGTGAAAATTAAGGGTTGACATTTTCAAGAGTGCCCTAGCTCGAAAACTCTCGAAATAAAGGTATCGTGTTTTCACCAATTTTAAATAGTATTGAATTTTTAAAAATTTTTGAGACCACCCGGAGCTCTGTAGGACAAACCGTTCGGTCCCTACGAGTACTTGAAGGTTTTCCTTCGATAAAACAGAATCATGAGTGTGAATCGCAAAAGAGGTCTAATCTCCATTCAAATTTTATCGGACTAAAATGCGATCGCTGTTCATTTCTTCGATTTGTATACAGTTTTGCCTTCTGCGTAACCAGTAATCAAATTTTCATATGAAGCTTTCTATTTTTCCAATCGAGTGTGAAGCGTTAAGTTCTTTCTAATAAACTTGATTGTGAAGGTGTGAAGCCAGTATGGTGTGGTAGGTAGTACCTAGCTGGTAGGTAAAAAAAAAAGTTGGTAGGTAAAAAAAATGTTGGTGGGTAAAAAACGCTGCAAATCATTGCTCAAAAGCTTCTTCATTCTTCAGATCACTGATCAGCTGAGTGAGCTCCGAAGCCATTTTCAATCCTATTGAATGAAAGTGATCTTCCAGGCGTCTCCAGCATTCGAGGAGATCTTCTTCACTCCTCAGATCACTGATCAGCTGAGTGAGCTCCGAAGCCATTTTCAATCCTATTGAATGGAAGTGCTCTTCCAGGCGTCTTCAGCATTCGAGGAGATCTTCTTCACTCTTCAGATCACTGATCAGCTGAGTGAGCTCCGAAGTCATTTTCAATCCTATTGAACGCAGGAAGCTGAAATTTGAGAGGGAAGGTCAAGGGAGAATACAGATGGTGGTAGGTGCTATTGATGGAGAACCAGTGATCTATACAGAAGGGTGATCTATACAGAAAATAATAAACCTTTGAGCAATGATTTGCAGCGTTTTCCTTTTTGAACAAATTTAGTCGCGCCACGTTATTCGAATATCTCCTTGGTTACGCGATGCGCGACCGAATCTTTGATAGTTTTCAATTTGAAGCCGACCTAAGAAGGTAACTTCGAAAAAGGGAGCTTGTAGGTAGCTAAAATATGAGTGTTATGAACAATTTATTCACACATCCATCGTTCAAAGTTTTATGAAAAACATCTCAAGATCTTTTATGATTTACGTCTTCGATTCAGCTCCACAAATACACCGAGTTGGAGCATCCTTATTTGCCCGAAAGAAATTTATCGCCGTGAAATATCGTTTGACAGTATTTACCCGATGGACTCATTAATTTATTGGACAAGAGCTTGTTTGGTGGAGGATAATCATCATAATGAAATATGCGCCCAACAGCTGCTGTTGAGATGGTGGGGCGAAGCCACAAGGAGGCTATAAAACCACGGAGGGGTAACAACGTCCTGATTTACAACTTGTTCGTCGGAACTGGGAAAAGATTAAAAATGTGGAGTAGAAAAAAAGTGAGAAACCTTGTTGGGGGGACCTTAAAAATGTTGCCGCTCACAAACCGTTTACTTCGACCTTGTTGGGAATTAGTTTGTCACCTTATAACTGAATGAAGCTATAAAATTGAGATTTATGGAGAGAATATTGCTTGTTGAAGCTGCGTCGACATGACAGGATGTCAAATCAGACTGGAAAGCTGGTACTAAATGACACTTTCGTCGGATTCCATGTATGCTTTTTTTTGGTTTATTATTTTCAATAATGAACCTTTGGAATCGACCAAGAATTTTTTTTAACACCCCCTCAAAATTTGTTGGTTTACGTTTCAAGGTACGTAGAATCCAAAAATCTAACAAAAATTTGGCCATCCGTACGCCGTACGCGGCTACTTCCCCACTTAGCATTGACCGATTTTGATGAAATTTACAAAACTGTGATGTAAATATTTATGTACAATACCATCAATTGTAGTAGTGAAGTATTTTTTCCAAATATAAATTGTTAATGGTATGTAGGCTCCATTTGGGGTTTAGTTGTGCCCGGAATATTTTGGTTGATGTAGGTCACTTCTAAGGTCACTTCTATAAGGTTTGAAATTTTGAAAACGCTCTAACTCAAACAATTTTGATATAAAGGTATTGTTTTCCATCAATTTAAGATAGTATTGAATTTTTAGATTTTTTGAGACCACGCGGAGCCCTGTAGGACTAACCGTTCGTTCCCTAGGAGAATTTAAGGGTTGGACTTACGATAAATCAGAATCGCAAAAGAGGCCGAATCACCGTTCAAATGTTAGCTGACAGGAATGCGATCGATGTTTTTCTTCAAGTAGGTAGGTGGAAACAATGGAAAAGCCGTGTTCTTTGCAGACGAGTGATCTATATGGAAAAATACCTTTGTGTAATAATTTGCAGCGTTTTTTCTGAGTGAATGGTTCGATTGGAACCATGTAACTCATAAGGGCTACCTCGCCAAAAATGGATTGGTGACCCCGGGAGCCGCCATGGTGGGTGGGTCTGGGTCAGCCGGGATGCCCCGGCCGGCGCTGTGCATGCAGCAGCAGTTTGTGCCTCTTCTTTTCTAATATCAATATAGTTTTTACTATTTTCCATGTTCATCGTTGTTATTGTATAAATCACTAGCCTTTGTTCGTAATTATATATTATCTTTATGTTATATTGTATGTGTCAATTTATGAAATCGGTTCTTGTTACTTTTTTAACCATTATTATGGTTGTTGCTCACCATTCATTTATCGTTTCTTTGTTGACTATTGTATTACCACATGGCTTTTTACAATAAAAAGATAGATTGATTGATTGAGTGGCTGTAGCTCATTCACTCCCTTACTTCTAGCGAAATTTTTCTTTTGACGCCTCTTAATTTCGTAGTCTTGTCTCCGGAACTTCTCAATCTTTCCTTTCTCTAGTTTAACTAAGTTAAACTCCAAGTCTTGAAGTCGTTCAAAGATGGTAGTGTTGATCTCAGCTTTCGTCCATACAGCAATTCTGCCGGTGACAATCCAGATTCCAATTTGGTAGCCAGTATGCTAATAATCCAAGATTGGGATCAGGACACATGAGCAATGAGCTACCGCATTTTCTGCTTTGCCATTAGATTGCGGGAAGTGAGGGCTACTAGTATTTATCTTAAACCCACATTCCTCGGAAAATTTTTGAAATTCGTCAGAGGTGAACTGCGTGCCCCCGTTTGTTCGAATTTCTGTTGGAATTCCGTGCCTTGCCAAGATATTCAGTTTCCCTATGACTGACGCAGATGTTAGTGAGTGTATCTGCACTAACTCCAAGAATCGGGATAAATAATCCTGTAGCACAAGATACCATTTTTGGTCGCACTTGAGAAGATCTGTTCCTAGATAAATCCACGGTTCTTCCGTCAATAGTGGTTCTTTTGGTTGCTGCCGGTGTTGAATGCAATCGTCAGCCTCTTCTTCATTCATGGACCTCCGACCTTCGCCTTAGTTTTCGATTTTGGCATGATTTTCAACACCTGACACCATGACTATGTTGTTATGCAAAATGTTTGATTAATATTATAACTAATAAATGAACTCGCGAGTTACATGTCAAGAAATTTTGGAGACTTTCTTTTTGGAGTATGAACCAAATAACCATCCAAAAGCGAATTTGGACCAGTAAGATCTGGAAGAAATCTCAATGATGTTTTACAAAGCAGGTAGTGTTATAGATATTTGTGCTGACCACCTGAACTATCATTACATCGTGGTATATTAATTTAGCCTCAATTGATTGGGCGACCATGTGTTCAGTGCAGATCACACACCTAAGTACGCCATAAGGTAGATTGTTGTGTCACAACCACACTCCTTTTTAGATCAAGATCGTCCCCCTTGTTATAAGATACCGCCTCTCGGGCTGATAACGGATAAAAGCCGTGCATGGGCGTCCGAGTCGATAACTCCCTCTTCTCTCCTTGCCGGCCTCCCTTCAGGAATAATCAAGATTATCAATTGAGATATTCCAGACCGTGGATTTACGAAAGAGAAAATGAAGTTCTTTACAGAGATTTAAGGGGTTCCAATTTTAAAAGCCTTCACGCTTCACAGCTCTCTGGTTCGAATAATTGGCAAAAGGCGTGAAATAGCGCTCTTGTTTTTCTTCATGGACTATTAGCAATATTGGCAAAATCCTGTTCTCTTTCACAACCCAGAGATAAACTATATTGAAAACATGTGTTTCAAATCTAAAAGATATTGGAGCGGATATCTTTTTAAGTGGAAGTATTGAGGACCGTCTGAAAACATGGTGGCTTGTAGCTCGCTTGTGTGAGTTATAGCTTTATTATGACAGCATATCTGCCGTAGGAGCTCCTAAACAATTTTCACTCCGTATTTTTACTAAAATAAGATCTTTGAATTTTCAAAATTTATAATCAGTCTTGATAGTTTTCTAGGGGATTGACAAAGAAGGGCTTTGACTTCGATTTCCCACAGTGATGCAGACTCAAATGGATAAAACGCTGCAAATCATTGCTCAAAGGTTTATTATTTTCTGTATAGATCACTGGTTCTCCATCAGTAGCACCTACCACCATCTGTATTCTCCCTTGACCTTCCCACTCAAATTTCAGCTTCCTGCGTTCAATAGGATTGAAAATTGCTTTGGAGCTCACACAGCTGATCAGTGATCTGGAGAGTGAAGAAGATCTTCTCGAATGCTGGAGACACCTGGAGGAGCACTGATCAGCTGAGTGGCTCCAAAGCCATTTTCAATCCTATTGAACGGAGGAAGCTGAAATTTGAGAGGGAAGGTCAAGGGAGAATACAGATGGTGCTGGGTGCTACTGATGGAGAACCAGTGATCTAAACAGAAAATAAAGAGAAATATAGGTTTTTTATATTCCTCAAGATTTTTTCTGAATCGTTGAGGAATAAAATGAAGGATCCGAACGACGATCTTTCAACTTCAACAACAAACTGAAGATGCTCCACATTAAGTTTTCGGGCGGAAAGAGAGAGCTTCGAAAAGGAATATCATCGGTCATTCTGAAGGTTTAATTAATTCTGCCGAAACTCCCCCTCTCCCTAACGCACCCTTAACAGTTTCCCACTACTTTTCCCTCGGAAACGACGAGCCAAGAATGATGCCCTGTTGGGGCCGGCATAGTGGGGATGCCGAAGACCCAACTACAACAAACTAAGCTTTCTGCAGACATTTTTCAAGTGAATGTGAACATTTAGACAAGCGCGAACCTCACTTTCCGTTATAAATTTAGGTACTATTTTCTAGAAAAATCGAGTTTGAAACACTTATCGGTTGTGTCTACCGTGATTGTAAGAGAATGTTTGTAGTAGTAGTTCTCCCAAGTGAATAGTTTTTCAAGATCGCCTTTAGGTTCATTTACATTGTGGTGTACTAATTGAAGAGTTTTGGAGTTTTCCCTAACTTTTCAACATACTTTCTAAACACCGTGGAAAGAATTTACAGTCGATTGATGGGCACGGGTCGCTTGGCTCCAGCCCTGAGGGCCGTTTTTCACTGGGAAACCTCAGTTTCAATTGATTCAAACGTTTCTTCGTCCCGCTTTCCTCATCTAATTGAGTTCAAATTTTTGCCAGAACTTCAAAAGACCTTTTCAAACAACGTGTGAAAAGTTGGACTCAATCGGAGTAGAACGAGTCACAGGAAAAATATTGGCGTTTTCGTAATAAGCTGGCTTTTTGGTGGTTCTCACATTATCAACTTAGGTGGAGATGTCTTAGCGTTGTCTGAGGGTAACCAATTTTTTTGTGGGGTACTTTGGTACCCAATGGAACAAAATGAGGGTGTAAGACCTTCAAATAATTGAAGTTGTAAAATAAGGTACACCCTAACCACTGGTAGGTAATGTCTTTGCTAAACAAGACTTTCCTTAGTTTACGACATAACTACATAATATCTGCCCAAACACGTTACCTAATCACGCTTGTTCATTATTTTGTTGCCAAGCTGCTATCTGTTGACACGTTGGCTGCCCATGACGCACAGTGTGAGTCAAATACTCTTCGTGTTTCAATGAGAGTTTACAACGAACGGCATGGCAGGTAGGTTTTTCCAACGAATGCATAATGGTTGGGACAATCTCTGGTATGAAGAAAAAGCGTTGGTTCAAACTTCACCTGTTTCTAGCCCCAGCTTTGCAATTCTTTTCGTCTCAAAGTCGTGTTGAGGTTAGAGACCAGTGGGCCCTCTGAGCAATCCCTCGGTTGGGAATTTGTTAAGTGGGTTGCGAACTAATGCTTTTCTTCATTTTCAAGGCACCGGTTATAAATTTTCGGTAGTGATAAATTATTCATCAGAATTTCTGTCTTCGCGTAAAAGTAATGGAGTCGTCAATCCTCACCTGTGATCCTTTCTGGTCCTTCCAATGCCTCCATTTAGGGAGTCCCGGTCTCCAGTAGTCCAGCAGGATGTCCTCTGTGTACTCCACGCCCTGGCCGTTGCCGAACCTCCCTTGCGTCCTGGTCCCCGTTATGATGACTAGACGGCCGAGGTCGATCTGCAAGTACTCGCTCTTGTCTTTGGACACAGTGCTCCGCGGACACCAGGCACCGCCGTTCTTGTCATGCCGCAACCTAAAAACACGGGAATTTTGAACTTCAAAACTCTAATTTTATGACACGTAGGGATGGGTATCATTACAAAAGTATCGATATTTCATATTGATTATCGATACTTTGGTGTCACAAAACATTAACATTTCCAACATTCTCAAGATTTTTTTTTTCAAATAATGTTTATCAATTTCTCACTATCAAGTGTCCAAGATGAGTGTATTAACATATCGTTGATTATTAATAACTGTGAATATTTATTGAACATTTTATTCATAATATAAATTAATTTTATCTGTAGGCATAAATTATCTGACGAAATCCGGACTAATCTCTTTGTGGGTTGAGCTTCAACCAAAAGTAATGACCCAACAGCCTACCTTCTTCATTTTTTCATTTTTTAGCTGTGTTGAATTTTCCGTTAGAACTGTATCGATATTCAGAAATATCGGATCCAAAGTATCGATATCCAAAATATCGGATAGTGTAGTTAGTATCGATACTAAAATATCGAGTATTGGTACGAAATTATCGATATTTTGAATTATCGGGTATCGATACCCATCCCGAATGACACGATTTATGGATCAGTTTGGAAATAAATTGATAAAAAGTCCAAGGCCAACAATTTTGTTTGTTTGTTGAATTGATGGTTTGAATTTAATTTTTGACAACTTTTTTGGGGAACCAATATTTTTTTGACCAGTGAACGTAATTTTAAAACGTAAAAATAAACTAAACGTAAACAAGTATGTATAAACGTAAATAATTATGTAAGTACCTACCTATTACAATTAAAAAAAATTAAATTGGTTCTTTCAAAATGAAATGAAGCCCTTCAAAGCATAATAATATAGAGTAATGCTCTGAGTCTTTGTGATTGCATTTATGAATAGTTTCAATGTCAGTTGAATTCTTCTAGCATCTGAGATCGCGTGCACCAAAGAGGTTCGCCAAGTGTGGGCACATAGTCATTTCGTATACAAAAATGATTCTATTAAAATGATCAGATATCGGGTTTCCAATAATATGAGCTTATAGTGGGAAAGTCAGCTTTATAGGCGTTTACGAACGAGCAAAGGCTGTAATTAATTAATACAGAGACAATAAAGTTTATAGCCCTCAACTTCATAATCCCTGGAGATGTCACCGAAATCGAGTAAGATTGTGGATGTGATGAGTACGTCAAGGTTTCTAATAATCCAATCACTGCAAAATGCGTTGAGTTAGAAGATCCCTAGAAATGAATATAATAACTTCTACTTCCTCAAGAATTGAATATAAAATCGGTTTAATATGGTAAAATTTGGAAAAAAAAAGAAGAAAAGTTGAATGGAGGGTGAGGGGGGGGGGGGGGGTGCGCCTGATTATTTTTTAAATTTTTAATCGAAAGTTGACCTCATTCTGAGAATTTTGACACCAGCCGTTCTCTTATAGGATGAGTAGATATTTTTCTGTGATTTTTCAAAGTTTCGAATGCTTATGACGTTACGCGCCCCTCCCCAGCCACTGTGACGTCATAAACATTCGAAACTTTGAAAAATCATAGAAAAATCTCACGCTAGAAGGTGTCAAAATTCTCAAAATGAAGTCTAGTTTAGATCATAAAAATACAATAAACACGAGTAAAGACCACGTGAAATGGAATGGGAAATCCACAAATTTAATCCTACCTCTACCAACAAGTTAAAATTTGAAAATGAATTCAAAGTACCTGCCTAGCAAATTCCCAAAAATTTATTTTTGAACGTGAGAAATCTATTTCGGAATCACAATTACCGGGATACCTTTAACGAAGAAATTCTAGAAAATTATGGACATGAGAGAACCTTTTCACACCGAAACTGAAGAATGGTCAAACGAGATGCAGACAGACAATGACAGGTTTTCTGATCTGAGGTAGGTAACTGTTGTCAGGTCATGTTTTCAACGGGAAACTCTTCAACATGATATAACGTTATCTTTTTTGATAGGTACACAGTATGTACGGTTAGATCCCCAACTTCTCCCATCAATGCTCTCAACAACCTTCGAAGATTCTTTTGATATGCGATGAGGCTCTGCGGATCCAAGCAGTTACCTCTCGCCGCGGTCTAAAAGGAAGGGCGAAGCATGGTTACCTTTATCCGTTAAGGTTAAGGGCCTCTATTCAGCCGAGGAAAATTCTTTCGTATCTTTTGAAGACTGAAGCCCCCCCCCCCTCTCCATGTAAGGAGCTCTAATGCACGGCGTGTGTTGAAGGTGTGTTACCTTGTACCGTACAATCCGACGTCATCGCGTTATCTTTTTTTTTCGACAAAACTGAAACTTTGAGCGAAAAAGGGGGAGAAACCCGAAAGGGAGAAAGGATAACAAAAAGGTTTGTTCGAAAAGGAAACGTCTTTCCTTACCTTCTTATAAGAAACTTTTCCACCTTCCCCACTTCCCTCCTCAGTGCGGTTGTTCAACCGACGTTCCTTAACACATAACAGACATCGTTTCGTGATAAGGTAACCCAATTCCTTTCTGAAAAGACCCCGACATACAGTGAGGGTTAAGATGCCACGACTTCGCCGTTTCGAAGGTAATGAAATCCGCCTAATTTCGTTTCCGTGTCTGTCACGAAGCATCACGCGATACGTATCAAGTTTCTTGAATAAAGAAAGGAAAAACCTTGAGGGGAGGATTCGGGCCTTTACAACAAATTGGAAAGCTTTCCAAGCAGTTTCTATACGAAAACCGGACTATCTAAATCGGATAGACGAGCGCCTTCTTCATCAACCATCCATACCAAAATCACATACAACATACACATTTTCACATACATTTTCAATAATGAACCATTGGAATCGACCAAAAAAATTTTTTACCCCCTCAAAGTATTTTGATACCGATTTCGATGAAAAAATTTTGATGGGGTATAGTTGTGCCCCGAAGCTTTTGGTTGATGTAAGTCGCTTCTTTTTCAAATGACTTAAAAACCCGAAGAAAAAGGTCTTCCAGTTTCCTGTGTAATGGAGCGACCATTTCGTTATATGCTGAGTACCTTTTCGAAGCTTTAGTTTTTAAGGCACCCCTAGTACAAGAGTTGTACACTCTGGTCGCAATTCGTTTGATCAGTATTGAGTAACAGAATCGAGGATGAAGAAACAACATAGTCTGACTCACTTTTGTCAACTTTTCAGGAGGCTCAAAGAACTGCTCAACGGCTTCACCACGTCTCTCTTGGTAATGTTTTTGACACCATTGTGTTCCCATATGACTCCAACAAAAAAGTGATTGCTTTTTTTTTTTTTTTTTTTTTGAAAAATTATTGGCTAAGTAGAATTACTTGAGATAGGCTACGTTGATGGCAGAGTTTTTTACTTAAGCTGTTGTGTTCCCTCAACCCCTGCCGAAAATGCCCAAGTCAACAAACGAGACAGAACCATTATATCTCAAGTCCCCAAGAACGAGCAATAATAGCCTAAGTCACAGAATCAGGCAGAAAAATAATGACCCAAGTCAAGCAAGATTTTCTGGCATCATTTACCTTGGTAAAATGATCACAATCTATTCCTTTTCAATGGTAATTTGTGCAATGGGTTTACTGACTCCACTAATAGTAATTTCCACATGCTCAGAACACAAAAATTACTATAAACAACTCACAATTTCATGGAGGAGGCTGGGCGACCATACCCGATGACAGGGGAAAACACTGACTTAGGGACGTCACGATACTTCCGATATATCGAAGTATCAATACTGTGCTTCGATATTTCCCGATATTTGTATCGATATTTTACGGTCGATACGTTTTCGGTATCGATACTATTCAACAGATATATCGGAAGTATCGATACTTTTTGGCCGATACTCTTAAAAATCAGCTAGGTAATAAATCCAGGAAATTGTTAGGTTCATGTAAGAGAGAAAAGATAAATAAAGTTCGTTCAATTTGACGTAGTGACTCTAAAATGTGATAATGTGCGATTTGAAAGTCTACATTTGATATCTTTAGTTGAGAAAAGGCAACCAACAATGACAACCTAACCTGCATTCCAGGTGACCGATATCATCGAAAAGCTTCGGGGCAAACTAGACCCCAAAAGCATCTAGAACTAGAACCAAATTTCATCAAAATCGGTCCATGGTAACTGAGGGAAGTGCCGCGTATGACGGACGGACGGCACTTTAGGGAGGTTAACCTTTTCTTTCTCAGTCGATTCCAGAGGGTCATTATTGAAAATAATAAACCAAAACGAAGCAGAATTTATTTGTGAAAATTTTTTAGGAAGATTTCCTGGGAGTTTCACTGATTGATGCATAAAAACAATTGAAAAATATGCAACTACCCCATTTTGGATATTTTCAGTAAGGAACCTTTGAAATCGACCAAGAAACCATTCAATTACTAAGCTGAAACTTTATTATTCGATTGAAATCTTTTTTCACTTACATGAATTAACCTATTCATGAGTATTCATTCACCTATCAACTTTTGAATTAGGTAAATGCCTTCTTGAAAAAAAAATTCTTTTTCAATTTTTATTCAATACAATTTTTGTGTGTACGGTGTATAATATACACGATATATTATATCGATACTTTTCCACCGATACATCGATACTTTCAAAATGTATCTTAAATCAATATTTTGACAAAAATATCGTATCGAAGGAAGTATCGATACTTTGAAGTATCGTGACGTCCCTGAACTGGCTTAGGCTATTGTGATCTCCCACTTTGACTTGAGCACTGTTGCCTTAGGTAAACGATTTTTCTCCCGTTTTCGTTGGCTAACTGTTTTTCTGACTACACCATTGGATCCAGCACACTTTTTGGTTTATTATTTTCAATGATAAGCCTTTGGAATCGAGCAAGAAAAAAAAAATTTTAACCCCCCCTCAAAATTTGATGTTTTACGTTTCAAGGTACGTAGAATACGAAAATCGAATAAAAAAATTTCCGTCCGTCCGCCGTACGCCGTCCGCCGTACGCGGCACTTTTCTTAGCAACACTGGACCGATTTGGTTCAAATTTGATATATGGGCTCCATTTGGGGTCTAGTTGTGCCGCGAAGCTTTTGGTTGATGTAGGTCACTTCTAAGGGGTGAAAATTAAGGGTTGAAATTTCAAGAGTGCCCTAGCTCGAAAACTCTCGAAATAAAGGTATCGTTTTTTCACCAATTTTAAATAGAATTGAATTTATAAAAATTTATGAGACCACCTGGAGCTCTGTTGGACAAACCGTTCGGTCCTTACGAGTACTTGAAGGTTTTCCTTCGATAAAACAGAATCATGAGTGTGAATCGCAAAAGAGGTCTAATCTCCATTCAAATTTTATCGGACTAAAATGCGATCGCTGTTCATTTCTTCGATTTGTATACAGTTTTGCCTTCTGCGTAACCAGTAATCAAATTTCCATATGAAGCTTTCCATTTTTCCAATCGAGTGTGAAGCGTTTAGTTCTTTCTAATAAACTTGATTGTGAAGGTGTGAAGCCAGTATGGTGTGGTAGGTAGTACCTAGCTGGTAGGTAAAAAAAAGTTGGTAGGTAAAAAAAATGTTGGTGGGTAAAAAACAATGCAAATCATTGCTCAAAGGCTTCTTTACTCTTCAGATCACTGATCAGCTGAGTGAGCTCCGAGACCATTTTCAATCCTATTGAATGGAAGTGCTCTTTCAGGCGTCTCCAGCATTCGAGGAGATCTTCTTCACTCCTCAGATCACTGATCAGCTGAGTGAGTTCCAAAGCCATTTTCAATCCTATTGAATGGAAGTGCTCTTCCAGGCGTCTCCAGCATTCGAGGAGATCTTCTTCACTCCTCAGATCACTGTTCAGCTGAGTGAGCTCCAAAGCCATTTTCAATCCTATTGAATGGAAGTGCTCTTTCAGGCGTCTCCAGCATTCGAGGAGATCTTCTTCACTCCTCAGATCACTGATCAGCTGAGTGAGCTCCGAAGCCATTTTCAATTCCATTGAACGCAGGAAGATGAAATTTGAGAGGGAAGGTCAAGGGAGAATACAGATGGTAGTAGGTGCTATTGATGGAGAACCAGTGATCAAAACAGAAGGGTGATCTATACAGAAAATAATAAACCTTTGAGCAATGATTTGCTGCGTTTTCTATAAGGTACGACCTTATCTCAAAATCTAAAAAAGTGACAGGCTATGTTGGTTATTCACCCTCAATGATGTGTATTCAAGGATTCAATGTGAAACCTCTGTTTTGAATTAATAACAACGTCTTAAAGCTCACAATGCGCTTCAGAGGAGTACAATTTGCGGAAGCCGCTGAAAATGTTTAGTTTACCCCACAATAACTGTATCATCTATTAGTAACTAGGAGTCTCTCAGGCGTAGTAGTGACTTTTATACAAACGTTCATCACTCACCAGTAGAAGACATTGCTAAGGCACCACTGACAGAATTTGACACCCATTCATATCAATATATACGATTGTGAGACGCATTGTTAGTATTTCAAGGTTTTTAAAAACTATTTCCGACTTCTTGTACATTTTTATGAGGCTCAATAAACAAAATTCTATCGAAGGGAACAGTGGTCACACGTATCGACAAAAATAACGCAGGGTTGAAAGCGTTACCCCATTCCAGGTCTTCGTCGGTATGCGGCATGAATCATAAAAGTCGTAGGGTCTAAAAATATGCGCGTAACCCAAGAACTTATTGAATTCTTCATAGGGAGGGCCCAGCGGGTAGGTGTACTCATCTGTTGAGGGGGGGTCGGTAACACGGAATTCTACTCGGAATATTCGAACTCGTATTTCGGAATACCAAACTTGTTCGGTGGAGGAGTGGGGAGTATACGGGCCCGTATACGCCCATCCCGGGAATATGGGGGTATATGGAGAGGCGTTGAGTGGGTGCCCCTTATCGAGAAGCTTTTCGGGCCTTTCCGTTCGGAATTCGTAATTCTGGGGGTGGATTTGGAAGCAATTTTTTTTTCTCCGGGGGCAGCGTGAAATAAGTTCCAGAGGCGATGGAGTGCCTGATATGCTGATTGGTTAGATACGAAGATAAACAAGTAGAGGATGGCGGGAGGAGGTTTACATGCAGCTGTATTCCATTTCATCACCGAAACTCTGAAATGGAGGTACAAAACTTGATAGACCTGCACTTCATTTTTCTTCAGATATGAAGATAGACAATTTTGAATGATTCCATTTACATCATTGCTCGTGGATCATGTGTATAGTGTAAGCCTAACTAAGGAGTTTTCTTTCAGGGCTTATATCCAATTGAAATATTTTGTGGGAAATTAAGAAAATCTAATTTCATGGCAAAGGAAGCAGTATAGGGTTCCTTTGCCATGAAATTAGTTTTTCTTAATTTGATTGTAAGACCAAATTTTGGAATGGGTTTTGAGGGAGACTTGATCGAGATTTATGGTAAGTCCAACTCTTAAGTTCGCTTAGGGAGCGAACGGTTTGTCCTACAGGGCTCCGCGTGGTCTCTAACAATTCTAAAAATTCAATACTATCTTAAATTGATGGAGAAACAATACCTTCATATAGAAATTTTTTGAGGTAGGGCCTTTTCAAAATTTCAACCCTTATTCTCCAACCTTAGAAGTATTCTACATCAACCAAAAGCTTTGGGGCACAACTAGACCCCGAATGGAGCCTAGAATCCAAATTTCATCAAAATCGATCGATGCTAAGTGAGGAAAGTGCCGCGTACGGCGGACGAACGGCCAAATTTTCAGTTGATTTTTGGATTCTACGTACCTTGAAACGTAAACCAACATATTTTGACGGGCGGGGGGGGTAATTTTTTTTTCTTGGTCGATTCAAAAAGTTTATACCTAATTGAAAATAATAAACCAAAATGAGCAGCTGAGGAATAAAAGGTAACTTACATTAGAAGAGACTTACAAATTTCAAAGCAGCAACTGCACACATGAGGTTTTAAATGAGCAGTAGAATGTTATCGATATTTGCAGTGCAATGAAAATCATGACTCAGTTTGATCGCCTACAACAAATTGTAAAACAAACGAAAAAAAACCGACATTATTTTTTCTTAGCCGAACAACGAAGAGAAAATAGAAGCCCCCGCTGACCAATAAAGTCTCAATAAGTACGCGCGGATGAGCGATTGCCCCAGTCAAAACGAAGAAGTCTTCTCTCTGGTTCGTCGGGGAAACAAAATGCCTTTCAGACGCGATTGTACATCTGCCGAGAAAAGCGATTCGGGCCTCAGGTGCCGGCTTTTAGGGTATATTAGATCTCTGTATAGCAGGTATTGTAATGGATGAGCCTCTCTCGATCACTTTATAAATTCGGTATTAGAGCTATAACATTCCATTTCTCTCTTTTTCCCTCTCTTCGCCGTGAGGCGTCATCCTTTTTTTTTTTTTTTTTTTATGCCGAGCCGTCGAGAGAATACCTCACTCAATCTTTTCCGATGCGTGATAAATCCGTTTTTGCGGGATGGAGTAAATTTTTCTCTTTTTTCGCGTTTCCATTCGCAACATGGATTTAATATCGATGATGAGATAGACGCTGAAGAGACTTTTCATCTTTCGTATATGACGTCTGAGCCTGAACGTGTTTCGATGAATTGTGTCTGTGATGTCCGCACTGGTCAAAGTTCTATACTTCACATGTGCATGAATTATTTCTTCCAAAATTAGCTTAACAAGAAAATACAAAACTTTTCCGGTAAGAACTTCGAACAGAATTATTGCATTTCAATCATTTCAAAACAGATGATGTCATTCAAAACATATCGAAAATGGATTTGGTAATCATGAGGCCAAGAGTTGAAATTTATAATTACTTAACCCTGCAGTGGTAGGGCACGCAAACCTTACGTGCTGTAAGGGAAAATCCTCTCTCCACTAAATTTCTTCCGGCATGATTCATGTGGTTCCTCATTCTAATCCTCTCCAGGGTAGTTGTCCTTGACTTCCGTTATTCTCCTTATCCTATTCCAACGCCTTCCAATGGAAGTTTTTTTGATGTGAACCTGTACCGTGTGTGTTCGAGTGTGACGATAATTTTTCAAGAAAGCGAGGTGTAGTACAACTTTCACGTTTGGAATACGTATGCTGAACCAGCTGAAGCTTAGTGATCGACTATGTGAAAATTGGCAGAAACGTAGGCTAACCCTTCCTTGTTTGAGCAAAGATCTGAAGAAATAAATCAATAAGTCAATTAAAAAAAGAAAAAAAACACCAGGTGGAGATAGGTGAATAGATATAAGGCATACGAGATTTTTAAAATGAGTGATTGTCCTTAGGAATTAATCTAAAGTAAAACACAAACGGTGGATACAGCTTTCGTACAAGTACGCAACCACGAGAGACATTTTATGTCTTATGTTTAATAAATTGAGAGCTTTCCAATGAGTGGTGAACGATTTTTGTGGGGTGGAAAATGAGGAAGTTAGTTTTCCCTAGGAACGATTGGTTGTACGTGAAAATCATTAGGAATTTCCGCGTAACGCTCCCCTCGTAACGCTCCCCTCGTAACGCTCCCCTCATAACGCTCCCCGCGTGACGATTTTTCATTTATGTGCCATAGTAAAGACATAAAATGTCAAAAGCATTTCATGTTAAAGTCACTCCAGTTTAAAGGTAGGTAGGTATACTTTATTTTATCGACCAAAAAATCAATATAGAAAAACATTAATAATTTTCTTAGATGATTTATACTTTAAAATTATTTTCATTCGGCATTGTTGCCTTATCAAAACGCTGCAAATTATTACACAAGTTTTTTAATTTTTACATAAAGATCAATCGTCTGCAAAGAACATGGCTTTGCCAATGTTACCACCTACCAACTTGAAGAAAAACATCGATCGAATTTCGTTCAGTTAACATTTGAACGGAGATTAGGCCTCTTTTGCGATTCACACTCGTGTTTCTGATTTATCGTAAGTCCAATTTTTAATAATGAACCTTTGGAATCGACCAAGAAAACATTTTTTTAACACCCCCTTAAAATTAATTGGTTTACGTCTCAATGTACGTAGAATCCAAAAATCGAATAAAATTTTTTTGGCCGTCCGTCCGCCGTACACTTTCCTCACTTAGCATTTACTGATTTTGATGAAATTTGGTATGTAGGTTCCATTTGGGGTCTAGTTGTGCCCCGAAGATTTTGGTTGATGTAAGTCACTTCTAAGGATTGAAAAATGAATTTTGAAATTTTGAAAACGCCCTAACTCAAAAGAATTTGATGTAAAATATTGTTTTTCCTTCAATTTAAGATAGTATAGAATTTAAAAAATTTTTTGAGACCACGCGGAGCCCTGTAGGACAAACTGTCCTTTTCCTACGAGAATTTAAGGGTTGGACGTACGATAAATTAGAAACACGAGTGTGAATCGCAAAAGAGGCCTAATCTCCGTTCAAATTATAGCTGACCGAAATGCGATCGATGTTTTTCTTCATGTTGGATGGTTGGTGGCTTTGCAGACGAGTAGATTGTAGATTCTACCTGAATCTGCGGATCAGGGTGAGGGGAGCCCAAAAGCACTGAAGCTGGTGGCTTATTGTGTTTCTCCGCAGATTCTATTGTCTAGTCAAACAGTCCCAGCCCTTTAGTAAGGGCCAGTAGTGGTTTGGCTAGGTTAGTGCAGGGGAATGCCTCCATGGGTGTGGGTGACCCAAATAGTTGGAACCTGCGGGTTGATAGGGCTTGGCAATCAAAAATTATGTGGGAGGCCTTTTCTTCAGCCTCACCACATAGCCTGCATAGGGTTGTATCTTGCGTCACCCCAATGCAGTTAAGGTGGAATCGGAGTGGGGTGAAGCCTGTTACCAGACCAACCACTAGCCTGATTTCCCTGCGGCTTAGCCGCAGCAGCTCCTCAGAGGCGCTGGGGTTAGGTTTGGCCACCATGCGCTTACTTAGAGCATGTCCTCCCAGGTTTGACCATCTTCTTGTGGTTTGGTTTGTGACCCACCGATTTATGGTCGCCCTGGAGGAGGATTTGGGAATGCCGACGGCCGGCTCCGGACCAATGAACGGAGTCAGTGAGCCTTTTCTGGCCAGCGCATCAGCATTCTCGTTTCCCATTACCCCACTATGCCCCGCCACCCACTCCAGGGAAACCCTGTTGCGTTGTGACACGGAGCAGAGGTTATGGTAACAATCCCACACTAACTTAGAGTTAATGGTGGAAGCTGCCAAGGCCTTGATCGCAGCCTGGCTGTCCGAGAGAATGCGGATGTGTACACCATTGTGTCCCCTCTGCAGACTCTCCCCAGCACAGACATCGATTGCAAGTACCTCGGCCTGAAAAACTGAGGCAAACGCTCCCAGAGGAGCCGAGTGGCTCCATCCAGAGTTTGCCCCATAGATTCCAATCCCTGTCCCATTCCCCATTTTGGATCCATCTGTATACCAGAACAGGTCGTTGGAACAGCATTGAAAGACTCGCCGCCCCTCTGTTATGATCGATTTGAAGGGGTGTGTTTCAGCGTAAGTTCTGGGCATAATGTCTGCTACCATGTCAAGCATGGGTTCGCATAGAAGACCCAGGATTTTGGAGTGGCCGTGGATATGTGACTCTCTCCACGTCCTGTTCCATTTCTGCCTCAAGGCCGCCATGGTTTACGTCTCAATGTACGTAGAATCCAAAAATCGAATAAAATTTTTTTGGCCGTCCGTCCGCCGTACGCGGCACTTTCCTCACTTAGCATTTACTGATTTTGATGAAATTTGGTATGTAGGCTCCATTTGGGGTCCAGTTGTGCCCCGAAGATTTTGGTTGATGTAAGTCACTTCTAAGGATTGAAAAATGAATTTTGAAATTTTGAAAACGCCCTAACTCAAAAGATTTTGATGTAAAATATTGTTTTTCCTTCAATTTAAGATAGTATAGAATTTTTAAAATTTTTTGAGACCACACGGAGCCCTGTAAGACAAACTGTCCTTTTCCTACGAGAATTTAAGGGTTGGACGTACGATAAATTAGAAACACGAGTGTGAATCGCAAAAGAGGCTTAATCTCCGTTCAAATTATAGCTGACCGAAATGCGATCGATGTTTTTCTTCATGTTGGATGGTTGGTGGCTTTGCAGACGAGTGATCTGTATAGAAAAATAATAAACCATTGTGTAATAATTTGCAGCGTTTTATTCGATTTTTGGATTCTACGTACCTCGAAACGTAAACCAACAAATTTTGAGGGGGGTTGAAATTTTTTTTTCTTGGTCGATTCCAAAGGCTTGCGTGCTCCCGCCCGAAGGTTAATTTCTTGGATTGCTCGTGTTTAGGCTTCTAGGTTGCTGATTGCTTGAGCAGCATCATGTTACTGTTTGGTGACTGTTGGTAGGTGGAGCGCCTACTTAACAACTCGGTGTACGGGGAAAAAAGTGAATTCGCTGTTGCTGAACTAGATTGGTAGAGAATGACTACTTTTGCCGAACCCAGCGCAAAAACTTGGATAGTTTACACTCTTGATCGGACGGTTCAGGCATTCCAGCTGGAAGTAACAAGTAAAAGAGGTTAGTAGGATTGGAGGGGGTGGATGTGAGTAGGAGAAAGGGGTGAAAGGAACGGCGAGGCGGTAAGGAGGGGTGAAAGGTGAAGTGAAAGGAAGATTAATGTAAGAGGCATGTTCGGGAGAGTTGCACCGGCGACGTGAGCGATGACATGTTGGGTCGGAGGCCCCTTCGACTTACAAACCAATCTCGACAGCTCGTGGATCTTTCAAGGAGTCGGTAAAGTGGGACTGGAAGCAGAGAGATTTACGAATATTTTGAACAATGAACTCAGAAGTTCATCATTTCTCATTAAAGAAGGTTGGAAGGGAGCGGGAAGAGAGTGGGATTCATAAAAACGTTCCATCATGAAAAAATTTGTCAAGTCCGAGACTCACCTGTCGAATTCGTCTTGTCAAGTTCTGTTTTTAAACCTTTGAATTGAAGCCTTGTTGGTATCAACTCTTTTGTAGTTTCGCTTTTGTAGTGCGATTTATAACCTCTACTGAACAACGTCATTGAATTTTATCCATGAATGAGTACGTCCATCTTTCGTGACTCTGATTAACCCTCCGTTGCTCGCATCAAAAAAACTGCAATAATGCTCGCGTCGTATCTGTGAGATACAAAATCGGTTTTTCACATTTAATAGTAGATAATTCGAATTTTTTGGAGAAAAAGGTACAAATAATTATAAAGAAATAGAACAAACAAGTTTATTAGAAGAAAAATATCCCAAATATCGAAATTATTTGTAGGTATATACCTACTTCACAGCCCACAAACAGCACCGAAGGAACATGAAACTTTTAAATTTCTTACAACTAATCAGACTTTTGAAACTGCAAACTAAAACTTTATTGCCTATCTTTGGCTCTATTTTGGTACAAACAAACATTTATTGTAGGAATGAAGTACTATATGTACATAAAAATAGGACATATTGGTTGGTAACTATTTTTGGAACACGAGTTTCAGCATAGGCACATTTGAAAATTACGATCCTTGACCAACCAAATACAAAAATATAACAGGTTTTTATGGCTAAATGACTATTGCAGAGTCAGTAGGAGGAATAGAAAGGGGGACGGAGTCGATTCCCTCAAGCCCCTCCACAAAGTCACGAGCTAAGCGTGACATGTATCTGACAGATACAACGCGACTAACGGAGTGTTAACCAAAAACTTTTTGCATAAAGGTATTGTTTTTTTATAAATTTAAAATAGTATTGAATTTTTAGAATCGAATGACACCACCCAGAGCTCTGTAATACTGGTGGAATATTGGTTCCACCATGGTGCCAGGACACCATAAACCGCAAACCTAGACCCCAAATGGAGCCCATATACCAAATTTGAACCAAATCGGTCCAGTGTTGCTAAGAAAAGTGCCGCGTACGGCGTACGGCGGACGGACGGAAAATTTTTCATTCGATTTTCGGATTCTACGTACTTTGAAACGTAAAACATCAAATGTTGAGGGGGGGGGGGGGGGGTTAAAAATTTGTTTTTCTTGCTCTATTCCAAAGGCTTATTATTGGAAATAATAAACCAAAAAAAGGAACAATGGTGTTGCAATTTCTTTTAGAAATTTTTTTTACACGATTCTTCGTTTTTTTCGATTTTCAATATGACATGCCAACATACTGTATGCAAAGGGTGTGCTTCGAGATGTTAGGAATCCATATTCACGTTCTACTCATCTCCACGAACTCATAGAGTACCCACACAGCTATTGTAGGTTTTTTTCGGTTTTCAGTATACCATAACAACAGACTGTATCCACAAGGTATGCTTTCGAGATGTCAGGAGACCATATTCATGTTCATCATGCTCCACAAACTCTTTCGTCGAGACGAGCGTCTTTGAATTTCATTGAGGAGTGGTCCAGGTTGTCGGCTGCTAAGGGTATCACGATAAGCCATTGCGAGGCGTTCCCATCGATGATTCGCTGCACAGGTCGTCTTGTCGCTGGTGCTAACGACTTCACTGCCTGCTGGCTTTGTTCTGAGTCGTGGTGCCTGCGTCGAGCCTTTTCTGCTGCTTGCGCCCTGGTGTTCAAAATGTTCTTGCGAACAAAACTAGTTCCAATCAAGATACTTTCAACCAATACAGTTGTGGCTCTTCTTGACGTGCAGTAACTTACTTCTGCTGTGGAAACAGGGTTTTTGAATGCCATACCCCCCAGCTTTACTGGCATTGTCAGGAGATTTTGTTCCTGGGTTGAAGGAGCCCATCCAAGTATGGCTGGCATCAGGTTGCATCTGATTTTGTCCCACAAAGGTTCGTACTCAGTGTTGCAGCCGTGTCACCCTTTGCTGGTAAGCCCACTCCTTTTGTAAGGACTTTACAAAGGCAGTGTATACCGCCTGAAAGCTTTCTGGAGCTCACTCTGACATAGCTAGTCCACTTGGCAACGTTTTCCGCGACAAAATCATTTCTTGCCTGAAGTGGCCCTATGAAGCCCCCAAGGTATCGGTGAGATCCAACTACTTTCAACTCTGGGAACATACTTCTTGCCTCAGCTTCGAATCCTGATTTCACCATCAGGTAGCTCTTATGCGGCTCTGGGTGGTATCCCCATGGGAGCCTTCAGCTTTGAGTAGTGTGAGCCATTCCAGTAGTGCTGAGAGTTTACCTGCAAGCAGAGTCGTCAGCGTACCAGCTTTGGTGCCACTGTGGTCTCTTCAGTCTCCTGATTAGCGAGAGAGTCCCTACTGCATACATTAGCATGCCTTATGGGTCTCCTCGAGCGGTACCCTCTCTGCTCAGGATAACTGTCTGGCTTACCTGAACATTGTTCTTGGGAAGCCTCGGTACGTGTTAAACAGAAATTTGACACCTTGGCCACAGAAATCTGGTATAGGTACATTGTTTTTGTCGTCTTGGCTCTCCTGGTTGTAAGTTGTTAACAAGAACACTTTGGTACAATCAAACTTTGGTACTTTGGTATTCTGTCTGTTGGCCTCAGACATTCTTAGCTGGTGAGACCAGTAGACAAACATTAAAATTGTGTCTATATAATAAAATATATTTATGTAATATATATATAAAGGTACGATTTTGGAAAAACTTCTGGGATCGTTCCAGAATGTTCCAAAACGGATTTCAGTGGAAAATTTTTTGAAAGTCCATTCTAAAAATTGTTGAGGCCATTGCAGTAGCTTAATTTTCTTTGAAAATTCCCTAAAACCGCTCAGTTCTACATCAAGATCATTCAGCTCTAGTTCTCAGTTCTACTCATGGTCGCACCAGAAGTAGGAGTAGACCTGTTGAATCCACAAAAAATGTTATGCTTCTGCCTTTTTAATGTTTGGGGCAAACTGAACCAGGTAGGTAATGAAAATTATTCTGCGTGAATAAGCTATACTCCCCACCCTACTTGATAGAGGTTTTTAGGACAACTTTTTATCAACTCAACCAAGCCCTCACGTAATGTTTTATAGCTGTTACAAATAACAAAACAACTGCCTTTCCCGTAAGGGTGTATGGAGACCATGTGGTCTGCATCTGCCGCACTATAAGGTCTTCCAACCATCCCAAAGTTGTTGATTCCCGCCCATGATTCCTTATAAGTTACAAGGAACACGGGGAATTTTATGGACATTATTATGAAGTTATTCGGCCGGAAATGGGAAAAAAGTCAAACGAGCGAAATGGGAGGGGATTCGCGCATAAACCCCAACAAGTCGTTATTGAGATCGTTGTGTCCTCATGGGAAAACGATCACCAGCCTTCGTGAGGGAAAAATCGAAAAAAATCGGCCGGTCCTTGAATGCGCATATTTTGCGAAAGGCTTTCTCTATTCTGAACCGTCGAGAAGGTTTACCTTTTTGCTCCACGTTGCATCTGTAGGACGTAAAGCTATCGGCCTCGTTATCTTGGTTCTAATCGTGGTATTTATGCGCGCCGTTTCTTTCATTCTTCCGAGTCGAGACGATTTCGCGACACTTTGTACAGTCCTGTAGGAAAATAAGCTTCTTATTTATATGACTCACCCTCTCTCCGACTAAGCCGTGAAAAAGGTTTTGATCTTTTTCGTACCGGGTCGTTAAGAATACAGTAGAAACCACGTTTTAAATAGGATCTTCAAAAAATATTATCCGAGTAGGGCAGTAAAATTGTGGATTTGGCGTTCAATACTGGTTCGGCTGCATAGGTGTAAATCACGAGGTGTCACGAGCAGAGTTGGCCTTGTATATTGTGGGGACTATTAATTCGAATAATCACGTTTGACACTTGACGGGCCAGCTAGTATCCAACGCTGTGAAGAGCAGACGTATGTAATTGGAACCAACCGGGGTTTACTACATTCCAGCAGTGTCTCATAATTTATCGATTGTCGTTAGGTAGCACATAACGGGATGAAGCCTCTTCCGTTATGAATGAAGACTCATCAAAGAGACCACCATAATTTGCACCCTTTGCATCCATTTGGTGTATATTATTGTGCAATACCCCAGGTTGAACAATAAAATTGATCGTGAGTAGTCGATATTGAAAGGTTGCACAATATAATATATTATTAAATTATTGAACAAACAGTATTATTGTTTGATTGACGAAAAGTTGAAAATATATTGTACAACCTGGGGCCTAATATTAGTGAATATTACAAGTCTTTTAGTTCTAATATTATAAGTGCTAATATTTTCTGTTTCACATTGCCGAAGAACCAGGGATGGGTATCGATACTCGATATTTTAAAATATCAATACTTTTGTACCGATACTCGATATTTTTAGTATCGATACTGCACTATCCGATATTTTTGGATATCGATACTTTGGATCCGATATTTCTATATATCGAATATCGATACATTTCTTGCGGAAAATTCAACGTGGTGGCTGAAAAATGAAGAACGTTGAGAGGCTTTTGGGTCATTATTCTTTGGTTGCACAAATAACGTTTATATCATGGAGAAAATCACCCTGCTTGGAATCTTGATAGTGAAAAATGAATAAAAATTGCTGAAAAAATTATTTTTCTTGAGAATATTGGATAATATTGATAGTTTGTGGCACTAAAGTATCGATTCTCGATACTTTAAAATATCGATACTCATGCCCATCGATATTTGGGATATCGATACTTGGATACGATACAGTATCGATACAAAATATCGATACTTTTATAACGATACCCATCCCTACTAAGAACTCACTAGTTACTAATGATATTAGCGGAGTTTTACAAGTCTTTGAACAAAAAATATCAGTCAGCTGATCGAAATTACTAGTCAGCTGATCGAGATTGCTAAGGTGATTTGAGCTACTCAGGTTATTGAGGGGGAAGCTGTTATTGTGTTTCTATTTTGCCGATCTTGTTCCAACTTGTTGCCGATCGATGCTAATTGTTGTTCTTCACAAAATGAATCGGGAAGATAAGTGAACATCAAAGTTATGTGTTTTTAGCCTCATTAAGTCGATGAAGGGCGTTTTGTTCGGCGCGTTGTCGGAGCGCCTTACAAAGCTTACAAAGCGTGCGGTGATCATTTTTATAGTCAAGGTGGTACTGTCCACCACTGCCTAATTATGGAAAGCTATTGTAACTTGCTGATGATCGCTTAGTGCACCACTTTTTCGAGTTCGATGAGCGAGGAGGGTTCCGACTTCTTCCATGATTCGCTAAACCCTGACTGAAGACATGCGGAATCTCTCCTTACATTCGAATTTGGTCAAGAAACAAAAATTTATCCTTGATTTAAACACTTTCCATCGTCGGTTGTTTGGAAACTTGTTATCTTCTTCTTCAGAAAAAGAAGGCGAATCGAAAAGGAAATCCCCCAACATGGCAAATTACATTCACTAATAACTTTATTTACAAGAGAACTTGGACTGATAAATATAATATTAGTGTTTACTAATTTCAGCTGTCACTAATAGATTAGAGACGATTGTGCAAAAGAATCTCATAATATTAGCGATTTCACTAATATTATTATCTCTTGTATTTTTCGATTGTGAAATAGAAATTACAAGTTATTAGTAGTTTTACTAATATTATTAGTTCATGAAACATTGTCCAACAGGCCCCTGGAAAATATTGTGTCGTCTGTAGGCCCGTCAGTTTTGGTCTCGAGTAGCGGTCGTGTCAACAAGTCGTCGCAACTACGCCTCATCATGGATGAAAAGGATGCGGAAGAACAATTTATTGTTGAATTTATAGAAGTGTATCGTGGTCTTCCGGCTCTGTGGGATGTCAAGTTCAAAAACTATAGTAATCGGGCCAAAAGGCATCATACTGACATACGCCTTCCACCGCAATTTTGCACCCATGATGCACAGATATTTGGCTACACTGGATTGTGGTACTTTCAGCTTTGAGATGTGCCGGAAAATATTTGAGATCATGTTTCTCTTGTACAGCCTCTTTACAGTAATTCGCTAAAACGAGAAGAAAACACCAAAGCAACGTTCCCAGACGACTCAGCTGAAAGTAGAGGAAATGAGTGAGGCTTGACAGATCTGCTATGTCAAAAGTGATCGGGAGGAACCCATGAGGGTGTGAGACAGGATGAAACAAAATCAATTCATGTCGCCTTCACTAACTGAAGTGAGAAACATTTTCAGTTGTTCAGCAGGTCGAAAACATCTTGTTAACAGTGTCACATTACATTCCTTAAATACCATAGAGACTATTTTTGGTTAATATTTTCACTATCGAACCTTAGAAATCGGGAATCAAAAAAGTTGTTTGTCCCTCCCTCTTAAGATGAAAAGTGACCAAATGATCAATAACGAAACGATGCCTCATCGATGAAATTCATTACCTGCACTAATTGAGGTTTCGATATTTCAAATTCTCATAGAATGTTAAATTCTATTATAAAAAGACCCTTGATTCAAATAGTGGGGTATTTCAGTCAATTTATTATTATTTTTTTTCAAAAGAATATGGCTCAGGACATTGGATCTGTTTGTCGAGAAAATGCTTAGAAGAAATTAGGGAAGCTGATAAAGTTGAAGATTTGAATGATGCCAGCAGGGTGTGACGTAGTAAGTTGTGTGACGTATTAAAAAACTATCTTTGAAAAAAGTTTCCGAGCACAGAGAAGAGATAAAACCATTTTCTGACGATTGAACCGTAAAGTAACGTTATCCGAAATGAGAATCTTTTGTATACTACAAAATACTACACTCTCGTGCCTGCGGCGTAATTGTGTGAGTGCGTTCAGGAAGGCCCACCTTTTTTTAAGCGAGTGATCTTTTTCATTAATTTTCTACCACATGTTATTGTAACAAAAAGCAAAAAGTTGGAGTATAGTGGTTTTCAATGGTTCTTAATCCAAATTTGAAGTTTAAACCCTGAATTTCCGACCCACCGAAATACTCAATTGGAAAACGTTGGATTCAAAAATTAGGGACAATATAAATACAAAAAAAATGAACCGAACTGACCTCGGCTGTTGAGTATTCAATCGACCACCAATAACCAACTAAAAAACGCTGCAAATCATTGCTCAAAGGTTTATTATTTTCTGTATAGATCACTGGTTCTCCATCAATAGCACCTACCACCATCTGTATTCTCCCTTGACCTTCCCTCTCAAATTTCAGCTCCTGCGTTCAATAGGATTGAAAATGGCTTCGGAGCTCACTCAGCTGATCAGTGATCAGAAGAGTGAAGAAGATCTCCTCGAATGCTGGAGACGCCTGGAAGAGCACTTCCATTCAATAGGATTGAAAATGGCTTTCGAGCTCATTCAGCTGATCAGTGATGTGAGGAGTGAAGAAGATCTCCTCGAATGCTGGAGACGCCTGGAAGAGCACCTCCATTCAATAGGATTGAAAATGGCTTTGGAGCTCACTTAGCTGATCAGTGATGTGAGGAGTGAAGAAGATATCCTCGAATGCTGGAGACGCCTGGAAGAGCACTTCCATTCAATAGCATTGAAAATGGCTTCGGAGCTCACTCAGCTGATCAGTGATCTGATCAATGAGCAATGATTTGCAGCGTTTTTTACCTACAAACATTGTTTTACCTACCAATTTGTTTTACCTACCACACCTACCTATTGGTAGGTACTACCTACCACACTATAATGGCTTCACACCTTCACAATCAAGTTTATTAGAAAGAACTAAACGCTTCACACTCGATTCGAAAAATAGAAAGCTTGATATGGAAATTTGATTACTGGTTACGCAGAAGGCAAAACTGTATACAAATCGAAGAAATGAACAGCGATCGCATTTTAGTCAGATAAAATTTGAACGGCGATTAGACCTCTTTTGCGATTCACACTCATGATTCTGTTTTATCGAAGGAAAACCTTCAAATACTCGTAGGGACCGAACGGTTTGTCCTACAGAGCTCCGGGCGGTCTCAAAATTTTTTAAAAATTCTGTACTATTTAAAATTGGTGGAAAAACGATACCTTTATTTCGAGAGTTTTCGAGCTAGGGCACTCTTGAAAATTTCAACCCTTAATTTTCACCCCTTAGAAGTGACCTACATCAACCAAAAGCTTCGCGGCACAACTAGACCCCAAATGGTGCCCATATACCAAATTTGAACCAAATCGGTCCAGTGTTGCTAAGAAAAGTGCCGCGTACGGCGTACGGCGGACGGCGGACGGCGGACGGCGGACGGCGTACGGCGTACGGCGGACGGACGGAAATTTTTTTATTCGATTTTCGGATTCTACGTACCTTGAAACGTAAAACATCAAATTTTGAGGGGGGGTTAAAATTTTTTTTTTCTTGCTCGATTCCAAAGGCTTATTATTGAAAATAATAAACCAAAAGCATTGACCTACGGCAAACTTGGAAGAAGTTTCGGAAGGAGTTAATTCTTTCCTCCCTGAATTGAGGACGAATTTTAGGTCGACTGTTCCGAGGGCTTTATTAATTGGGATACTTGCCAAACCTTAATTAGCTTCGAAACTCCCGAGCTCGAACCAACCGTTTTTTTCCCTCCCCCGCATGTTGACTTAAACGCGTTTTTAATTCATTTCCTAGGACCTGAAAAAGTGGCGGAGCTTCGACATCGAATATTAGGGGGGGGGGGGGGGGGAGGATGGAAAATTTTGAGATAGGTCGGACCCACATGATGAGAAGAGGTTGAAGATTAGTGTACGTTTTAACCCCTTAAACATTGTTTAAAACAAAGTATATGTTCAAAAAACATGTTTTCTAATTATTTCCAAAAAGTTTGTATATTTTGACCCATCAAATGGCATAGAGTAGCTGGTTTTGATTGAGCTGTTCGTGATTTTCCTTAATTCGATGAAAACTGGACGTTGTCTTTTTGCACAGGAGAGGAGTATGTATTGTTGTTTAGATCTAAAAAGATTTTCACTATTCATAACTCGACAGCTAAGGAGGATTTGCTGGAGGGCTGAGGGTGACACCTCAGGGAACACAGGTCTTTCCTTCCATCACCTTCAAATTTAGAACATCACAGCTGGTACCTACACGAGTAGGAAAAGTAAAATTGGTAACGTAACGTCCTTTATAATAGTTATTATAACGTACTACCTGAACAAATTCATGAAACTAACCAATCCTGTCCTCCACTTCATAATGAAAATAGGTCTGATCGTAGCACTTTTTTTTTTCACAATCTAGAGTTGAAGATTTAGGTAGCCAACAAATCGGTTTTGGTTTAAAATTGGTTGAAAAGTGTAGCTTAGATATCGAACTTCCAAAATGATACCTCAGGATATTGAAACAGAATTGTTGTAGGGGGATCGGTGTTGTATTCTACCCCTAGTGAACGATACGTTTCGTTAGAATACCTATTCCTTGATGGAGACCAACCCAGAAGTAATGGGATAGTAAATAATATAAGCAAATTGATTTAGAAAAAATAAATAATATATCGATGGTGAAATGTCAACATGACCTAACTCATTTTTGGGCCGCAGTGAGTTGAGAGTGTTCCTAGATTCAACAATTTTCGGCCCAAACCCTACACCTATTGGCTGCAAATACCAACGGTCAAGTATTATGGCAGTTGCAGTACTTGAAGAATTGTATGCCTCACGATTGTAATTAATTTTGGTTTATTATTTTCAATAATAAGCCTTTGGAATCGAGCAAGAAAAAAAAAATTTTAACCCCCCCTCAAAATTTGATGTTTTACGTTTCAAGGTAAGACGTAGAATCCGAAAATCGAATAAAACAATTTCCGTCCGTCCGCCGTACGCCGTACGCCGTACGCGGCACTTTTCTTAGTTACCATGGACCGATTTCGATGAAATTTGGTATATGGGCTCCATTTGGGGTCTAGTTGTGCCGCGAAGCTTTTGGTTGATGTAGGTGACTTCTAAGGGGTGAAAATTAAGGGTTGAAATTTTCAAGAATGCCCTAGCTCGAAAACTCTCGAAATAAAGGTATCGTTTTTTCACTAATTTTAAATAGTACTGAATTTTAAAAAATTTTTGAGACCACCCGGAGCTTTGTAGGGCAAACCGTTCAGTCCCTACGAGTACTTGAAGGTTTTCCTTCGATAAAACAGAATCATGAGTGTGAATCGCAAAAGAGGTCTAATCTCCGTTGAAATTTTTTCTGACTAAAATGCGATCGCTGTTCATTTCTTCGATTTGTATACAGTTTTGCCTTCTGCGTAACCAGTAATCAAATTTCCATAATCAAAAGTCAATGGAGAATACTGAAGGCGCCTGAGTGGTCACTGATCAGCTGAGTGAGCTCCAAGGCCATTTCCTCTCCTGTTGAACGCAGGAACCTGAAATTTGAGAGGGCGGGTCAATTGAGAATGCTGAAGGCGCCTGAGTGGTCACTGATCAGCTGAGTGAGCTCCAAGGCCATTTCCTCTCCTGTTGAACGCAGGAAGCTGAAATTTTAGAGGGCGGGTCAATGGAGATTGCTGAAGGTGCCTGAGTGGTCACTGATCAGCTGAGTGAGCTCCAAGGCCATTTTCTCTCCTGTTGAACGCAGGAACCTGAAATTTGAGAGGCAGGGTCAATGGAGATTGCTGAAGGCGCCTGAGTGGTCACTGATCAGTTGAGTGAGCTCCAAGGCCATTTCCTCTCCTGTTGAACGCAGGAACCTGAAATTTGAGAGGGCGGGTCAATGGAGAATGCTGAAGGCGCATGAGTGGTCACTGATCAGCTGAGTGAGCTCCAAGGCCATTTTCTCTTCTGTTGAACGCAGGAAGCTGAAATTTGAGAGGGCGGGTCAATGGAGAATACAGATGGTGGTAGGTGCTATTGATGGAGAACCAGTGATCTATACAGAAGGGTGATCTATACAGAAAATAATAAACCTTTGAGCAATGATTTGCAGCGTTTTTAAATTAAATCCCCCGTTAATACCAAAGCAGGAGGAAAGTAAAGAGAAAGAGTGCCAAAGAAAAAGAGAAAGAGTTGATTTTTCTCCTTAAAACTTCCACTTATAGTTTTCAAGCCAATTCGCTTCAGAGTTACACCAAGAAACATATTCTAACTTATCATGGTAAAAGAAAAAAAGTTTTACAAAATCCAAATTTTTTAAACAATTTTGGTTTTGTGTGTCTGTCCGCAAGTCCTTAAAAAGGGCGTTACTTTACAAAGTTACTGTCCGATTTTGATTAAAATTTCAGGGATTGTGTGGGTATATAATATATACCATATATGGTCCCCTATGGAAATCATGGCCCCCACATTGAAAGTATTTCGTGCGCATGCGCAAACGTTAAATCCTTGTAACAGTCACAACTTCTGCTTTTCCATCCAATTTTTATGAAATTTTCTGGCATTATGCGAATTTATGAGCAGATGGTTCCCTATGAAAATTATTGCAAGATATTGTTGAAATTATGCAATGGAAATGAGTGTAAGTGTTCAGATTGCATAGACGGGAACCAGCAACTGATGTGTCATTATTTATTGTAAAAACTCCTCGTTACATTATAAAAAAAGAAATCGGTCAGAGATCAGTTTCTTGGTGTCTCCTGAAAATTCAGGAAAAATGAGTTAGGTCATGTTGCCACTTCATCCTCGATATTATCCTATAATCCATGAGGCTTGTATCCACGTGTGGGGGAGTAGAAGAACTAGTGATGGGTCATTTCAAAATTTGGGGTTATTTCTTGTCACGCAGCTTTTGTGAACACTCTATTTGTCTTGGAAATTCAGAATTTTTTCAGGAAGATACAGCAGGTTGGTGTCTACAAAGATCACATAGAATGAATTTCGCTAATCAATTAACTCAGATAATTAAAAATCATTAATGACCCCAATTCTCTCTCCCTACACCTGTCACAAAGGGTAGGTTGGGAACATTGAAAATTTTTGGAGATCTCTATATTCATATTTTAATTTAAGTAAAAAATGTTATTGGTCCAGGATACTCTCCTCTTCAGGAATAAATTAGAAACGAACGAAAATTCCATGAATTGGAAGGGTTTTTGCTATGTTTTGATGCTGTCACAAGGTTCTCTCTCCCTACAATTTTTTTGAAATGCCCGCCCACTCCTGGAAAATAATTATTTTGTATTATGAAAAACAAAAGTGAACACTGCTGCAAGATGGCTTCCGAAGCTACTGAAGTTTTTTGAATTTCCAAGCTCCCAGCTGTGTGGGTTATGTTGTGAAGTGTTGAAGCTTTGAGAGTAGGTTAATACTTTCTCTTTCCCTACAACCACCTCACTCATCAGGGTAAGTGTTCAACTAAGTTTAATTAAACTCAAATTACAATTATGAATGCCATAGTGTTATGTTTTTTTTAACGTTCAGAATCAATAATGGTGAGGCCAATAGAGAGTGATAACCTCACAAATCTCTCTCCCTACAACCTCTCTCCCTACAACTTCTGGGAAGAGGCTGGTTTGTAGGATGTGATATGTAATATCACGGATGACCTTGAAGGATCGAGGGGACATGGTGAAGGGGGGACAGGTTTCTCTTCCCCTCAGACCCCTCAGAAAGTTAGGACGCCTCTCGCCGTCCGCCGCCTTCACCATCGCCCCTCCTGCCCCCGGTGAGCGAATCTTTATTCAATTATACCCTCCTTATTCCCGTGAAACTGTATTGTTATTTATACTTACTCCCCTACCCACGTCACATGGTAGCAGAGCGTGGTTTTTTATTTGGCTAAATAATTGGATGATAAAAGAAATTGGGAGATTGAATACGAGCGGTTTATTGTTTTCCTAGTGGAACAGGTCGGCTGCTGGGTTCGAGTCCGTTCAGTTGAACTCTGTCTCTGATACGTTCGGCGTTATCAAACAACTGAGTACAGGTGACAAGTTGAAAACAACGTTCGTATCTATGAAAACACACGTTCTCGCGGTCTGGAACTCAAAATTTCGTTTGATTTCGCGGAATTATCGAACAATCGGCGAAAAATGTGTTCGTAATCGTGAAGATTGATACTCACGGACGCGTTTTGTTGTGGAAACAAGTGGGTGTGTTTGTTAATAATGTGCCGATTAGTTGGGATCGTGAGAAAAGCAGAGATAAGTGGAAGGTAGGTGGTCTCGTATTTCTACGCTATTTGCTACCATGTGACGTGGGTAGGGGAGTAAGTATAAATAACAATACAGTTTCACGGGAATAAGGAGGGTATAATTGAATAAAGATTCGCTCACCGGGGGCAGTTTGCCAATATCCAACGGTAGAGCAGACTCTGGTTTGTAGTGCCTGGATGATTGCGTCAGATGTATGACGTTTGAGTGGAATGAAATAAGTGAATCTTGAAAAACCATCGACCACAATGAGGATGTGGGTATGTTGGCTTCTGGTTCGTGGGAGGGGTCCGGCAACATCAAGGTAGAGGTGTTGCATAGGGAACTGTGGGTCAACAGAGGCTTGACGGCCATATGTGATTTGGGAATGTTTTGAGCGTGCACAAGTAATGCATGCACGAATACGATCACGTACCTGGGAGTCTAATTGGGGGTAGTAGAAGTGATCTTTAATGCGTGCAATTGTCCGGGACACTCCCGCATGGGAACCAAGTGCAGAATCATGGCAGAAGTCAAAGACCATAGGGAACAGGTGTGAGGGGAGTAGTGGTTGACAAGTTCCACTGGGGGTGGTGTAATGGAGGATATCATTGTGCAACGAGTGTTACCTTATTTCTAATCGTATTTATTTTTCTCTGTGTTTTCAAGTTTCTTAAGTTAACCCACATCGTCACACTCCCTCCGGCATCAATCCCCTGGCCCCAATTAATTACCAACAGGCACTTCATGCACCAATGAGGGTCAAAAGTAGATTCATTCATTTTGGAACCAGGTTTTTCTCCCACCTCTCCCTCTGGACCACCGTCTGTACCAATTAGATACCTTGCAATTTTCTTTGAGCCATTAACGCCTTTTCCATAGTATTGCTATTTCATTTGATTATTCAACTCAACCACTCTAGCCATGGGCAGACACTACCAGCGGGCGGGGACGGTTTTTACCTAGTAATACACCCTCCAAACTCTATTGTGACAGCCTACCCCAATCTATGGCCCCAAATTTTTTCGCCGGTGGGGGAGTGTGATATGTAATATCACGGATGACCTTGAAGGATCGAGGGGACATGGTGAAGGGGGGACAGGTTTCTCTTCCCCTCAGACCCCTCAGAAAGTTAGGACGCCTCTCGCCGTCCGCCGCCTTCACCATCGCCCCTCCTGCCCCCGGTGAGCGAATCTTTATTCAATTATACCCTCCTTATTCCCGTGAAACTGTATTGTTATTTATACTTACTCCCCTACCCACGTCACAAGGAAGAGAGATGGAATTGAAGGGAGAGAAGTTTTGCCCATGGTTCACCAAGATAATGGTTTAAATTTGAGCTCTTGGAGTATATTCTTGGTATTATTAGTTATCCATAGGTTACATCAGTAATTACAACAACATATTTTGTGCAGAAGTTCTAGTCAACCTTGGATGAACCGTCTACGTGTGCTGTTCCTTCTACCTCTACTGGACTTCCAGCTTCACCTAAACCGCCTGTGCCCAAAACACTCACTCCAGGAATGTTCATTTTGGCCAGCTTGAAGAGCGAGTCCAAAAAAACAGAATTCTATTAATAACTATTAATTAATCCGGGGTTGATGATTTTCATAGGGGACCATCTACAAGGCAACCCGTACAATCCCTGCAAATTTCATCAAAATCGGATGAGAAATGTAGAAGTTATGGCTGTGGCAAGGATTTCATGACAGACAGACAGACACGGAACCAAAATTCTTCAGGAAGGTCTGAAACGTAAAACGCGAGTAGAAATTTTGATTTTGGAGAACTTTTTTTTTTCTACCTAGAAAAGTGAAAACAAAGCTTCCGCTACCTTGGTAGATTCGGAAGGAAAACATTACGCCTTATCACTATGTTTACAGCAACGATACTATTAATGACGATGGTACTATTTTAGTAAAAAATGGATTACGGCATTTCCGGGGATCCATGCACAGTTTGAGACAATGATATTCGAGTCATAAATACAGGAGATTTTGATCAGGTTCCCAGTTACCTCATTTTATTTTAGTTAGGCTCTGATTCCTAAATGTTGGACACTATTGGTTTATTATTTTCAATAATGAACCTTTGGAATCGAACGTTTTTGTAAGAATTTTATCATTAAGAAACTGAGTTTCCTAAGTATTATCAAGAAACCGAGTTACCTATGTATTACTTAGAAACTGAGTTACCTATGTATTACTAAGAAAGTGAGTTACTTATGCATTATCAAGAAAATGAGTTACCTATGTACTATTAAGAAACTCAATAAACTATTGGTTTACATTTTTAAGAGTTACCTGAACTATTTACACCGCTGGGTCATATAATTCTGACTTTTCCTTAACCCACATTTTACGAAAGATTAGACTGATTGAAAGACTTGAAGAATCTGATAATTCTGATGTACCTAGATGATAGCTTCGGACTGTGACTGCGATAAATAAAAGAGGCTCTCCTAAACTAAGATTCTCGTATTTTGAAGGAATAAAAAGGTTTCATGAGTTCAACTCACACTTGGTTTTCTCTCTCCCTACAATGTTTTATCTCTCCCTACAAAGTCGAAATTATGGGAAAAAATTCAAAATTCTATAAATTTGAAACTACTTGATAAAGTGTGCGCCCACTTCAGGATCTGCCTCAGTGGTCAAAACAAAGGACGTTTACGGGAGAAAAAACATAAAAACTTCAACAATAATTTATGGAAAAGTTCGAGGACAAAATAACCCCAAATTTTGAAATGACCCTAATAATACTTATTAGATCTTCGGATTTGAACCACGAAGGTGAGGGAAGTGATTTCGTATGAAAGTAGGTACTTACAGATCGATGTCCGGAATGAGACTGGGGAGCATCCCTGAGTTGTGATTTGGGGAAACAAAGGAACTGTTCCATCAAATCACCAATCAGGTGTCAGAGCAACTGTTGTCACAATATTAAGGGTTAAAGACCTACGGAATTTATTTTCTCTGCACGTCCAGGCACGATTTTCATCAGCAGCTGGCACATCTGATAAGTAGGTATAACATACTGAGTACAAATTGACACTGGAAAAGTGGAATGTAACGTAATGACGAGGATAAGTACTTCTGGAAGCCAGTAAACGCTAATATTGGTGAAAGCTGTAAATGCGGAAGCGCCATCTTCAGGCGTCGCACCCGTTAATCGCGCAGAGACGTGGAACACGGTGGTAAACCGTAGTTTAAAAGCTCAACCTCTGAACCGTGAATCTTGGTAACTGAGGATAGAAAGAAGTTGGTATTAGTGGCGAACGGGGAAAGTTTGACAGAGACGTGTGGCGAGAGTGGAGTTGAGCGGAGTTTGTTCTCAGGGACCGTTTATTATTGTAACTGCCGCATTTTACCGGGTTTATTATGTGATTTTGCGCGACGGATGTGGCTCCATGAGAGGATGAGAAAAGGACAGGTTCCGCATGATTATTTCCGAAAAACCAATTTCATTGGTTTCGCAGCGAGGTTTAGTAACATCAATCTCATTGGCTTAGCAACATTAATGATCGAGCTTGCCAAACTTTCAGCAAACTAATAAAGGAGGGAAAATTTGTGCACTAAAAATTGACAAAAGGGGAATTATTGGCTAATTGATAGGTTGAGGCGAGCCCGGCCGGGGGGTGGAGGGGGTCGAACTACGATTAATAATTAACTACGCTTAATTTGACAACATATGCGAGAATTCAGTAAAACATAATTATCAAATAAAGACCATTTGAAGCGGAGACTGTGAGTGTGGCGGATCTAATTCGGAATGACTTAACCTGGTCCCTTGCTTCTACCTACTGTTCCAATTTTTGTTCCATGTGTCCTGCAAGATTTGGCTTTAGGAGAGATAATCTCGACCTAGTAATTGGATTCTAGTAATTCTCTCACCACTCGAGTGAAACAGAAGCGGGCGCTGTTTTGTGTCATAGATTTTCAGAAAGAGTTGACCGCGCTTGATGAGACCCTCAGTTGGTGATGTCATATTCGAGTAGGAGGCCAATCGGCGTTTTACAAAAAGCGCCCCTTGTGCCCTGAGTTTCCTGTGAAACGCCTTCTTCTCAATAAAAAATATGCAACTTTTTTCTCAAAGGGTCTAATGTGAATGGGCTCAACTTGATAAAGCAAGAAAACACAAGGGGCGCTTTTACAAATTCCAACGTTTTTTTTTGGTGATTTTACGTTTTTCTTCCCATATTATTGGTTGGATCCGATTCAGTTCTTAGTTCCATAGATAGTACACTAAATTCTTAATAGAATGCGACAAAAAAAAATTAAAAATCTAGCTAAAATATCAGTGACACTATTGAGTTGGAAAAAAAGTAAAATCTTCAAGCGCGTTTTACTCGTAATTTTAAAACTTTGATAAGCGCCCCTTGTACCCAAAAGCGCCCCTTGAGAACTCGCAGTGCGAATTGTATTTCTATTCATATTCATATTCATACATGTATTCGTATTCAGAATCATAAAATCGCAGATATGATTAGTATTCATAATCTTATTTATGAATAAGAATTCGCCCATCTCTGGCCAGAACAATCAACAGGTAAGTGTAGTGTTGACTGTGTTGATTCTGGTTATCCATCTCCAACCACAGGTTACCCACACAGACTCACACAGCTCAGTAAGTTGAGAACTGGGGTTTTTAGTGAAAAATTACGATGAAGCCTGCCGCCAAGTGCGAAATTGACGCCGTGATTCGTTACCTCGTGGCAAAGGGGAAACGTCGCTTATGACATTTTTTTTGGATTTAAAATTTTTTATTGCAACAAGAAACGCCATTCAGAATGTGTGTGGTTCAGATTTGACAGACTTGATTCCAGTTCAGTACATGCGCAACTGCTGAGGTATGTCTAGGAACTAAGGAATTCATACTGAAGCAAATGATTCAAAAACTCGCTGTAATTGGTAGTCGAAACGTAGTCAAACTCCACTTGGATACTTTCAAAATAACTTGGAGCGCAGTTCTCCATATCGCTACATTTACGGAAGAAGTCCGTTATAAAAGCGATATTACCCCTGAAAAATACCATCGAGGTCGAAATTACCAGCATAGAAGATACTCGAGGCGTTTGGTGTGTAGCTACCGAGATAAGTTCACGAAAGAACTGGGGTGAAAGGGTGAGTCTCGAACACAGTACACTTCTCGCACAAGATGTGGAAAAAAAGAGGTCATTGGCAACTACTATATCTTTTTTTTTTAAAGAGAACATTCTGGGATACCCATCTCAATAGGGTTCGCGGACCTCGGGGACGATAAGACCGGATATGGAAGATATAAATCTTGTTAGGGCGGGAGTCGAGGGTCGGAAGCCACCGAACGGTTTTTCATCCGTCGAAAATGGGGGATGGCCTTCGAAAAAAAGGACAATAGGGGATAAATGCTGGCTAAAGGGTTGACGTTGGAACAAAGTGGGAAAAATCTCACTGTTTACTGAGAGAAGGAAGTCTTGCCTTTGATTTTCGAGTTTTGGTTCATTATTTGGAGTAGAATCGAGCTACAGACAGATCATCAATACTAACATGAACTAGTCCAGGCGTGCTTGGAATGAGAGGAAAGAACTAAGATTCTACGTATTTGAAAAATTTATGGAATCATGAATCTAGTCATTCTAAATAATGTCCCAAAGGCTGATCATCCCAGGAATAGTTCTAGAAACAGCAGCGACGTTGCGCTTCAAAATGAACTCATACGTAGTTCACGTTTTTATCCCCGTCAGTTCATCAAATTTTCAATCTGAAAGTATTATTGTACAATAATCGCTGTCAGCCATCAAATTTTATTAATTTTTTGAAATTTTACATTTAGCTCCCGAGTCTACCAAGGTAGAGGAAGCTTTGTTGTCACTTCTCAAGGTTGAAAAAAAAGTTCTCCAAAATCAAAATTTCCTCTCGCGTTATACGTTTAAGACCTTCCCGAACAATTTTGGTTCCGTGTCTGTCTGTCATGAAATCCTTGCCATAGCCATAACTTCTACATTTCTAACCCGATTTCGATGAAATATTCAGAGATTGTACAGATTAGCGTGTAGATGGTCCCCTATGAAAATCATTTCCCTTGACTAATTGTAGTTGCTGCGTATGCGCAAACGTGAATCCCTTGTAACAACCGTAACTTCTACATTTTCCATCCGATTTCGACTAAATTTCTCAGGATTGTTCAGATTAGCGTGCATATTTTCAGATAGCATCGGATCATCTATACAATCGGGTTATGGATACGAGGAAGCTATGTGCCACACCCACTTGGCAGACTTTTTGAAATTTTATAGTTTTGAAATATTGCCAAGGTAGCGGAAGCCTTGTTTTCACTTTTCAACGTTGAAAAGATGTTGAAAGATGTTCTCCAAAATCAAAATTTCCACTCGCGTTTTACATTTCATTCCTTCATGAACAATTTTGGTTCCGTGTATGTCTGTCTGTTTGTCATGAAATCCTTGCCACAGCCTTAACTTCTACATTTTAATGAAATTGTCGGGAATTTAGCGGGTTGGCGAGAAGATGATCTCCTATGGAAATCATTGCCCCCTGACTGATAGTAGCCGCTGCGCATGCACAAACGTAAAATCCATTTAACAGCCATAATTTCCACATTTTCCAACAATATTCAGAGATTGTGCGGGTTGACGGGTAGAGTCCCCTATGAGGGTAGTGCTAGGTACATAGAGATTGATGTTTTGAGATCAACTACTATGCATCGGATCATCTACAAAATCGGGTGTTGGATACGAGGAAGCTATGTGGCACACCCACTTCGCAGACTTTTTTGGTATTTTAGGATGATTTTTTTCGAAAAAAATAGATTCTAGCGCACAACGGCAATTAGGTCTATAAAAGTAGTAATTTAGAAGATGGTGTGTGCAGAGCGATCGTAAAACGTGAGGGGGCTTAAATATATAAGCAATAACGCAACGCCCAGATAGCCCCCGTATCCTAGATGGTACGAGAACATACGACAACTTTCAGATCCTTCGACCTACAACAACATAATTTTAGTATAGGTTTGTATGAACAAAATGACCAAGCGGTATAACAACCACTTCTATTCGTGATTTACAAGCAATAAATCGTAAGAGAAGCATACGTTTCTTCACATAGGTACTCAGGTTACAAATACACAGAATAGCATTGCAGCTCATAGTTCGTTCAAAACACTCGAGAAGATGGCATTATCGCTCGAGGGGGGAAGCAATGTTTCATCGATAGATTATTGGAAAGAACTTCCATAAGGACATAAATTTATGTATTTGCCCCGTCTGGAATGGACGTCCTAATAAGGTCATATCGTGGTTGCAAAGAAACTCACGACGGGGTGGAGTCGTTGGGCAAGAGGCGTGCAAGAAGAGCCGGGCAAGAGGTGGCCGTGATAACAGATCCCTGAGGGCCTTCGTTAGCCCGTAATTGGGCGAGCATGTGCTAACAGATCGGAGATCGACTGCGCAGGGTGGGCATCTTAAGGCGGTCTTCAAGCACGGTTACAGATGTGAATAATACAATTCATGAAAACCTCACTCGAAACGGCGAAATATGTATTTTCGACGAATAGTGCAGGGTTGATTATTGGTGAGAAGAGATTGGATCAGCGCTGTGCATCGTCTTCAGCATCCTCATATCCGATAATCTCAAGATTGGTGAAATACGAGTACAACGAGCAATATTAAATCCTGGATAAGTGATTCGGGACCTAATGATACCTCTAGAAACATGACAATAGTGTTAAAGCTCTCCCAGCTTCAGTAAATGACCGAGTCAAAAGAGAATTGACATAGTCGCGGGTCTGATTTATTCGAAAGCTCGTCTATTAGATGATGCTCTTTTGTTAGTTTGTTTACGGTTTCCGAGTTCACACAGATAAATAATACCACCAAGTTTTCAGTCTTACTTAGCAGTCAAGAAGATGATTACAAGTTGACAAAGTTTAATGTACACCTGATGAGGCAACACATGACACCTGCAGCTATTGAATAAAAGAGGATATTTTACGGACACTCGTTCCTACGTAGAAAACACGAGAAAAAGTCCATCCATCATGAAAGTGAACGAATTTGCAAAAATTTAAGCTATCGTAAAGAAAAGTCCAGTCATGCAGTATGGGTTAATGAGTGAATTTTCGAAGAAATCTAGCTATGGTTAAGAAAACTATTATTATGGTAATTATATCCATGAACAACCCCTAAAAATGTCTGTCAAGTGGGTGTGGCACATAGCTTCCTCGTATCCATAACCCGATTGTATAGATGATCCGATACATAGCAGTTAATCTCAAAACATGTAAGGGTAGTGCACTACAATCAATCCGCATAATCCCTCAATATTGTAGGAAAATGTAGAAATTATGGATGATAAAAGGATTTCACGTTTGCGTATGTGCACAGAATACTTTCAAATCGGGGCCATGATTTTCATAGGGGACCATCTCCACCCCAACTCGTACTCAATATCCAGTTCAAAGTTATAATACCTAAAAAATTGTTGTCATGTTGTCAAATGACAACGTTAGTATGCGCTTAAATTTCAAACTACTCATTCACGCGTAATTTTTATTGGGTTATGGGCCCAGCACTGCGATATCTGACGGGCAATAAAAATATCTGCCCAAAAAAACCAAACTGAATAAACGGATTTTCCCACATTTCTCTGGCAATTATTGTTCGATTTTGATGATTCCGGCGGCAATGTTTTAGTTTTTTTCAATTCCCTAGACTGATGCACTGATAAATTTCGAAAATCCTTGAATATTTCAAATTTAGGTACGAATTTTAAAGTTTGAGCCTCGGCAATTTTGACAAATACTGACCTGGAACGAGGAATGAACGGCGACTGAGACTCCCTTAAACGAAAAACATTATTTTACTTTGATTCCTGGTAAGCTATAAATGGTAGCAGTTCCTTATCTTCGATCGAGATCTCATCAGTGTGAGTAACTCTAAAAGTTGGTATTTCTGCTGTGATGGTGTGACTCGGTGGCTGTATTGTGTTGAGTTATATATCAAACTTTACCATCGGCCGCCGTCGCTGTAGTGTCGTATCGCGGTCGGTACTGCGGGTCGTCACGTGGGGAAGCTTTGTTGCTTTTTCCATGATATCCAACTCCCGAGATTGCCTCCCACCTCCACCCCTCTGCCTCTTATATCCGTCACGGCAGAAACCTTACGTCGATGTCGTAACCTTCCCCTCCTTTCCCTTCTGACTCCCATAGATCAGGAAAACCTTCGGGCTTCTCTTCTGTATGATCGTATATCGTGAGTGATGCCCCGCACTTTTGATATAGATGGTGAAGGGAACCCGATCGAAAGCCGTTACCTCTGCAAGCTGTTCCCGACCGCCACTCATGCGACCAGCTTTCCCACCCTGGAAAATCTTCGTGTTTCGTAATTTCTCTCGATTTCTATGCAACAACCAATTAATTTCTAGTTTTCCAAAATGCCGGTAGTGGGTATTTTTCGCTTTTTTTTGTGATGTTAATAATGAACTCATTTGGACACCAAAGGCTCACCGCCGGCTATGTTTTCGATTTTGAGCCAGAGTTCACAATTTAAAAAACGCTGCAAATTATTACACAATGGTTTATTATTTTATATATTTATACATAGATCACTCGTCTGCAAAGCCACCAACCATCCAACATGAAGAAAAACATCGATCGCATTTCGGTCAGCATTAATTTGAACGGAGATTAGGCCTCTTTTGCGATTCACACTCATGTTTCTGATTTATCGTACATTCAAACTTTAAATTCTCGTAGTGAGCGAACGGTTTGTCCTATAAAGCTCCGGGTGGTCTCAAAAAATTCTAAAAATTCTATAAAATCTTAAATTGAAGGAAAAACAATACCTTTATATCGAAATGTTTTGAGTTAGGGCGTTTTCAAAATTTCAAAATTGATTTTGGAACCCTTAGAAGTGACCTACATCAACCAAAATCTTCGACGCACAACTAGACTCCAAAATGGAGCCTACATTCCAAATTTCATCAAAATCAGTCAATGGTAAGTTGAGAAAGTGCCGCGTACGTCGGACGGACGGCCAAATTTGTATTCGATTTTATGGTTCTACGTTGTCCTTGAAACGTAAACCAACAAATTTTGAGGGGGGTTAAAACAATTTTTATCTTGGTCGATTCCAAAGGTTCATTATTGAAAATAATAAACCGAAATATTGGTGAAAATGACTCTTGACAAATTAAAAATGAGACAAATAAGTTATGAAAGCCAATGAAAATGAGTAAGTTAGTAAAGATTCAGAGGCTCTATCGTACCTATAGTCAATCTTAAAAAAAACAAAAAAAAAAAAAAAAAAAAACATGTAGGTTGAGAAAGTTATGAAGATGAGTAGGTAAGTTATTTAAGCTTCTGAGGCTCAATCGTATCCATTGTCGATAATATCGATACTTTAAAGCGCAAAGGCTCTACGTCCATCCATCTTCCACATTTTTTATTTTTTTATATTTCAGAAAAACTCAAATTCAATAAAACTATCGTTTTACCTTCTTGATGGTTATAGCTCGAAAATTTATTGAAAAAATTGAAGATTTTAGTTCAATAAGCCATTATTTTAGGAAATGCGCTGGTGAAAACTTCTTTTGCGTTTTTCTTAAAACTCAGTTTTTGGACATAGCGCCTTTGTGCTTTAAGGTATCCATATGAACCTAGTCGAATGTTTATGTAACTTATGTCAAGTAAACATTCTTTCTCACGTGATCTAGAAATGAATATGATTATCGAAATTCCAAGTACCTCCGAGAAAGAATACTTGGACAGCCCTTTTTTTTCATCTAGAGAATGAAATCAATATTTGTTGAGTTCATCAAGGAATAAGATCCACATTGCAAGATCGTGCAGTTTGCTGACGATACTACGTAACGCGTAGCTCTCTACACGAAGATCCATTCAAAACCTACAAGAGGAAATTCCGTAAGATTTAAAAAAGGATGCATGTTGATTGGCAGTGACTCAATGAGTCCTAGCACTGCCGGCTTTTACTGTAGATGGCGTCTACGACGACAAACAATGTTATTCTTGTCATCTAAGGTGTAATGGTTGGATTCTGTTCAGCTATTAAAGTTACAAGACTTTCAAAGAGTTGTGATTTCATAACCCAATTATCAAGAAACTCGACTCGAGACTCAACATCAACACTTAATTGCTGATTAGGTAGGTACTCGATGAACGTAGCCAATCATGTTGAAAGCAATTTTCCATATTCTTTTCATCCTCGTTTACTGGGACAAATAATTTACCATTTACTGGCTTATCAAAGTTCAATTGAGTGTGTCCAAATGGAGAGGAAATAAGTTCAAATTGAAAACAGAGACGCGGGGTTTGAAATTAGGGAAAGTCGTTTGTTACATCTGTGTCGCGCCCTGACAATTTTTTTCCTCCGCCGATATCTGATAAACGGCCGCGGACTCGTGACTCGACTGACCTCTCTGAACCGAGAACACCTGTGAGCACTGGGTATTGGTCAAGAGTTGAATAACAGTCCATCGGCAGAAAAACCGACGGTTTGTACCTGTCGATCACTGTCAGACACGTAGAGATTGCCGACATGGAAACGAGGCTGAGAGTTGATGAAGAAGAGAAAATACCCTTTTTTCAATATTTTTTTTCCCCGTTGAGGGTGAATGGAGTGACCACGTTGTTGATACAGGGTTACAGTCTATTGTTAAATTTTTACTTGTCATTACATCAGTGGCGTTAGGTGTGAATATTCGTCAGGCAAACAGGTTGGAATAAAAAATAATGAAAAACGCAGCAAATAATTACTCACACAAAGGTTTATTGTTTTTCTGCAAAGATCAAGCGCCAGCAAAGAACACAGCTTTGCCATTTTCATTACCTACTAACCATGTTTTAGCTTCATAATCGAGTTAATAAACGATGAAATAAACGCTTCACACTCCATTCGAAGAAATAAAGAATTCCTTCATTAAGAAATTTGATCACTAGTTGCTAAGGAAGCGAAGCCCAAGGCTTAGTATCCATGGCTCATCTTCAAATTTTCTCTGCTTTAAAGGCCACGAAACAGCTACTCGATTGTTTGCCTTGGCTGATGCTTGGTAGTGGGGATATAGCAATAATAGACCCTGCGCTGACCTCCCGCCTACCCACTGATCGTCGCCTGTCATCCAAAATGGTCCCGCAAAATTCATTTCATTGAACTGTTTGCCTTGCATTGCCAGGCCCTGCGCTAGATCGCGTATTGTAGTTACCAATCTCTACTCAAGTTTCCAATCTCTCTGGTGTGTTGCGGGCTAGTATCCTAGGAAAAATATGACTTTTTTCCATTTTCCTATTTCCTCTAAATTCCTTGGTTATCATGAAACAGTCCCAAAATTGTATGAACAATTTTCCGAAATCGGCTGAATATTACTTACAAAAATTGGAAATATAGGATAATCTAAATGAAAATTAATTTATTCATTTTGCATATTTTTAGTGAGGCAAACAGTGTTTGCTATGTTTGCCTGGAGGAGACCCCACTGCAGTACATGTTTCGGCCTTGGAGCTTGCTTCAACTTGCTCAAAACTTCAAATGGGGTATTTCGGTCAATTTTTTTTTTCAAAAGAGTATGGCTCAGGAATAACGGTAATCGGGTCTGTTCGTCGAGAAAATGTTTTTAAAAAATCAGAGAAGCTAAGGAAAGTTGAAGATTTGAATGGTGTGACGTAGCTAGCCAATCGTGACGTAGCTAGCCAACTGTCTTTGAAGAAGTATCCATGCACAGAAACCCCTCATGGATACTACAACATTCCACTCACACACGCGCGCGGGGCTGTCCGCGGCGTAGTCCTTGCTTAGTGTGTGTGCATTTATAGCGGCCCGCCTTTTTCAAACGTGTGATCTCTTTAATTAATTTTTCTACCACATGTTATAGTATCATTGGGCTTAAAGTTGTATTATATAGGTTTTCAAGGGTGCTGAATCCAAATTTGAGGTCAAAAACCTGAATTTCCGACCCACCGAAATACCCCATTGCTTCTCCAATTCTTCTACAAGATGGCGACGATGTTTCGCAGAAACATGTACTGACAAAAAAAAATTAAACAGTTGGTAGGCTCCAACCCTTTATCATAGGGGTGTGTAAGACACGGTCATTTGGCGGATTCGAATCCCAAACGGTCACTCATTACAGAGACCAGGTCTTTTGAATCCGTTCACCCGTTCATTACGTTCACATACCAACTCAATCAGTGAAATGAACCTTTGTGATTTGTAGAGAGGCAGTTGGGTCTTTGATAAAACTAATTAATATTATGGAGAAATAATGTTCAATGATATACTTAGCTTGGGCTCTTGATGGCAAGAAATGAATTTAAAAAATATTTTGCCTGATGATTCAGTTAAGTTGTTATTTTGAGACACTAAAGTATCGACACTCAAGCCAAACGGTGCATGGGATATCAACTCGTATACGATTCAGTATCGATACTTTTGTAACAATACCCAACCCTAGCGCTTTTTTTCCTCATAGAAAAATAAGAAAATGGCTAATTACCAAAATACAGTAATTCACAAATAAGGTTTTTTATTGCAAAATAATAAAGAGTTCTTACATTACGATCACTTACCAAAGTGGTTAACCGAAGAGTCCAGAAAACAACAAATAATTCGGATTTGGAATTTAAAAGGAAGCGATCAGAACACAAACACAAGACTAACAACCAGCCGGTCAGAAGTCACACAAAAAACGAGCGAGTTTGCTGCTCACTAAAAAATGAAGAAAAGTGAGAACTAGAAAAATAGTAAAACTAGCTATATCTTGAAAATCCGACGTAAACAAAAAAAGCTGACGTCAGATTCGGATTCAGCGCACCAAATACCATAAGAAAAGCGGTGAAAGAACGAGGCAGCCAGACCACCCCTAAATTTTGTTATCTTGTGTAATCGATATAGGAAGAGGAACAAGACATCGATCAAAGATGCTAAAACAAAACATATTCGATGTCAGTGAAATTGAAACTAGTGAGTCGGTAAACCGAACCAGTTGGAATCAAACAAACAACATCCATAAGGATCCATATTAAGATTCAGGTCGTGACTCGAAAAAATGCTGAGTCGAAAAACCGAACGAGTCCGAGTAAGTGAGGAGGCGATTTGAATGAATCAAATGAGCTAAAAGACAAAAACGAACGAAAGATTGATTCGAATCGTATGAGTCAGTCTTTGAGTCTTTTTTGTCTTTCAGGTCATCGATTCGAATGAATCATTCGTTCGTTTTTGTCTTTTAGCTCATTGATTCATTCAACTCTTTTTAGTCCATAGTTCATTCGGACGTAATACTGCACTTGGATGATGGAAGTTGGATGAAGGAAGAAAACCACTCCTTTCCGTTGATACCTCCATGTAAAAATGTTGTTGATACTTCCATAGAAAACCACTCCTTTCTGTTGATGTACTCCATGGACCTAGAATCCATCATGTACTCCCAAGTAATTTTCACACATTCTTGATCCATGTACAAACATGGATGTATACAAATACATTATACATCCATGTTGCGGGCAATTAATTTGTTTTGTTGGCCTTCTGCCGTTGTTTTCGGAATTTTTTCAGAAATCTCGATTGGTGGGTTGATGAACGAATGACCGTGTTAATTTTGGCAACCCGTTCAATTCAGACAAGGTCGTTTTGAAGATAAGGTCTTTTCAATACGTTCAATCCTGACCGACACAACTCTACTTTATCAATATTTCTTTTCATTTGTTGGAGCTTTGATGTTTGCTTGGTTGTAGGTATAACAGTAAGGTATAGTTAGTAAATATACAACTCATGACAGATGCTCGTTAGCATCAGAGACCCTAGAACTACTTTATTGTGGTTCTAGAGTCTCTAGACAGCAGTAACTGTGTCTAGACAGCAGTATCAACTGTTGATGATTTTATGTTTCAAGTTTATCATAAGTAAGGTCATATTTTATTTGGTTGAGACTCGAAATTTGACTGATTCGACTGAGAATAATTATTGCTCCCATTCTACTTGGAAAAACGCTGGCGAAAACCATCGTTCTATACTCAACATTTATCTTCTAGTAAAAGTAAAAGTTGAATTTACTTCCCTGTAAAAATTTTAAACTAAATTCAGTCAAATTTCTCTCGACAATGAGTCTCGACAATCTAAAAATAAATATGATTTTATTTATGATAAACTTGAAAACTATTTGGCCTAGGAAGTTGGTTATCACCAGCGGCCTTCTCGTCACATTTTGATATAGGAAGTTGGTTTTCACCGATAGCTTCCTAACAGAAAGTTAGTTTTCACCTGCAACTTTTTGCGAACGCCGATAGGCACGCAACTGTTAAATGACAAGGTAAGAGGTTGAGGTGAGAGGTTGATGTACGATTTTACGCGTTTGGGAAAAGAAAGCCCTTTTTAGAGAAGAATTTTTCCCAAGATTTCAGAGACACTACCATAAGTGTACTACCTTAGTGTATTGTGCAAATTAATAAACTGATTAGAGAGTTGAATAAACAGTACCTAGATGATATTAGTATTTGTAAGATGATCAGTGAATTTGTAAGATGGAGAATTTGCCGTGCATATTCAAAATCTTTTTCTTCAAAAGGGGGTACACTGATATGGAAGAAAACCATAGTGTGCTGCTCGCTAAAGCATCCAAAACGCGCTACATTGTGGCTTTCAGACCTCCGTCTTCTTGATAATCTTCTACCGATCTGAAGACTCGCTCCCTTGAGGTGATTGTTTGGGTGCCACCGCCTGTGCGCAATCGGTAACGAAAAGACCCGAGAGTTTGAGGATGGAAGTCGGGCCAAAGTAAACACACCCTGGCTGAGTTCCAGGTTCTCATCTCACAGTTCTCAGCCCCGTGAACATCCCTCTCATTCCACCGGTTAGGTACTTGTCTACCTCCCTCATCCCTCTCGGTACATGTTATTCCACGGGGAAGGCGTCAGGGTTGGAGCTGCACCCTCATCTATATGCTCGGGATTTCCATCTCAAACCCTCATCAGGCAGTTAGAATGAGGAAGAGAAAGTTCCCGATTTTCACCACACCTTGACACTGAGAAATCAACGTCGTTACGAGTGAAATAACAGGTGGAAACGATGCAGTAACTTTAGGGTTCACCCAAATCAGGTTACGGACAGCCTCTGATAATTTATGCCATTTTACTTCAGTGATTGTTGAATTAATGGGCTGAAGTGCAAAGGATTTGAGCCCAAAAAGCAACGAGTTTGGAGCACGTTGTGGGGCAAAAAAACCCCGATATTTCCAAAACCGGTCAGAATGTATAATTATTCGTGTTCATTTTGATAATTGCGAATAACGCTTTGTTTGCTTCTGTTGCTTTGTATTTTTTCATTCTGTGGAGGCTTTTGATTCTTCGAACCATGCACTCGGGAAACAATTCATTCTTAAACGCAGAATGGGCAGCCTTCTCAAAATCCACGTGAAACGTGGTGAATCGAATGCACGATTTCACCACGGACAATTTCGACTTCTTGACTCTCAAGTTCACTTCTTTACTTCTATCCGGAACAAATGCTTACAGCACGGCCAATGTGGAACCCCTTCACATTATAGCGGATGGTAGGTATACAACATTGGTAAAATTGCTTGAGGCATTACGAAAAAATCCCAGGTATTCGCCCAAACACGTTGCTGACCCTTTTTGTATAACTACAGCGTTCTCCGAGTGCCTCTTCACGTCCGTACTTCCGAACAAATTCGGAGAGATTCACCTAACAGTGAATACCTAATATGAAGGCAAATCAAGAAATATAATGGGTGCTTCTGAATTTCATCGAACTATCTGATGTTGCCAAGCTGATTGATTAGTTGGTAATGAGAGGGAATGAGGTAGCTAAGTTTGCGATATAAAACGAGAAAAATTCATCAAATGTTCAAATTTTAAATTTGATTTGTTATTCTCAATAATGAACCTTGGGAATCGACGAAGAAAATTTTTTTAACCCCCCCCCCCTCAAAATTTGTTGGTTTACGTTTCTAGGTACGTAGAATCCAAAAATCGAATAAAAATTTGGACGTCCGTTCGCCGTACGCGGCACTTTCACCAGTTAGCATTGACTGATTTTGATGAAATTTGGTATGTAGGCTTCATTTGGGATCTAGTTGTGCCCCGAACATTTTGTTGATCTAGGTCACTTCTAAGGGTCGAAAAATGAATTTTAAAATTTCGAAAACTCCCTAGCTCAAAACATTTTCGTATAAAGGTATTGTTTTTCCATCAATTTAAGGTAGCATAGAATTTTTTGAGACCACGCGGAGCCCTGTGGGACGAATTCAGCACGAATTTTATTACCACAAGAGAGAAAACATATGCCGAGTTGGATGTATAAAACAAATAACAATGTTTATTGAACAGTACCACTAAGAAATTTCTCAATGAAGAAAATGATTGAGTGATAATATTGATATGCGTCTGAATTGAAACATCGACATAGTTAGAAAGTCGTTTCTAATTAAGTACGTTTTTTCCACAAAAAAGACTTTTACATTTACTTATCGGATTATAATGGAGTCTATCACCATTAATCTTGAGCCCTGATTCAAACTACTCTTCAATTTTCAGCAAAATTAGGCTAAGGTAAAAGCACCAATGGTGGAATGAGCACCAGTGGTGGAACGTTGACCAGAGAAATGGGTATAATAAGGTTTTAACGACAATTTTGAGGTTCCTTCAGCCTTCAGTATGATCAACTGTTATTACTGGTCACGTGAAACAAGAAGGAATTATTTCTTGTCCGAATGAACAACAGCCGGACAAGAAAACTGACAGTCAGTCAGAACGTCGCAGCTGAAGCTCCATTTGTTCGTGAAATTGACAAGGTACGTTCCTCCGAAATTAGTTTTATTGTTGATTTCCTCACAGGCTTTATGGGTGGTGTGGAGGCTCCATCCGGTCTAGCAAACCTCACAGGACTTCCTCAAGGAATTCGTCTCCGGAAATCCTGAACGTATGTACCCCAGCCTAATGCCCAATTCATATTGTTAATAAAAATGATTAAGTACCCTCATAAGTATTTATAACGGGGGAAATTTTAATGAAGAGTTGAAATTTTGGCATCGTTCCACGACTGGAGCAAAAAATTCCAACTTAGGAACACCCTCAATTTTCAGCGTTCCACTAATGGTACAAAACAAGAAGCTGAGGAAAACGGATTATTATAACAAAAAACTACATTTAAAGCAATTTTTCAGACATTCTCCGTAAATGGGAAAATTTGCTGAAGCCATTGGCGTCTTCAGAAGTTTTTGATCTGAAAAATTTAGAAAAATACCACGAGAACCGAGTACAATTGAATTGCTAAGGACCTTAAGCATTCCACCATTGGTGCTTTTACCTTAACAGATAGTTAAAAATTAATGTATGAGAAAAATCTCATTTGAGCAGAGAACAAAACTTTCAAAAAACACAAAATGCGAGTTTAAAGGCGTAGTTTTTTTCAATTGATTTTTTTTTTCAATTTTTTCCGATTGAGGTGTTTCGTTACGAGTTAGAACAGAGGTTCAAATCAGGTTTCTCCAACACGACCCAAATTATCCGGTTGCCGATATGGAAACTGAGAAGGACAGCACCTACCAACAATGTGTGACGTCTGCTTAAGAGAATCATTTCGTATAAATAATACCTTGAATTTTTCTGTATCTTGATTGCAATAGAACATAAATCCAACTTATTAAACACCGAGTCACCAGAGAGAGGAACGATTGTTCACTCCGGGTGGTCTCAAGGTCCCGTCCTTATCGAAATGCCTGCGGTGTAGTTTGAAGTTCAAGAGATCACGTTATTTACGTCTTGGAGGATACGAAAAGACTCATCCCTCGTAACTTTCCCCCGAAAAACTGAGCATCTCCTTTCGGGGAAAAGAAAAAGGTATATGGCTGTAGCCCCAGCGCCATGGCCCCCTTCAGCGGTGAGGTAAAAACCCCCTTCTGATCTAAAACCGGCAAGTTTATGGTTCGAGGGAGAGAAGGGAGCAGAATAGCCTGGTACAAGGGCTTGACACCGGGATTACCCCCTCGCCTTCCAAACTAGGCGAAAAGAGTGGCTTGATATTTTGGTGACAGGCCGGATAATAAGGTCGTATCTCTGGATCAGGGGTCGTCATGAAGTTTTCGACGTCGTCCGAAAAACTTTGTTATTTGATGATGATTTCTATGAAGTTGGGGGAGCGAAAGGTCTACTGAGTTGGGCAGTTAGTAAGCTCCTCCTATTTCCCGAACTCAGTTGTACACTTATTTATATTCGAATGAGCATAAATTCTCCTTTTTCTTTGAGGTAATATAAAATTATCAAATCACAATTGAAGAGTTCATTACAAAAACAACCAATGTAAAAAAAAACTAATTTTCAGGAGAACGAAAAATTGTTCTCCATTAACTGTAAGAAATACCTATATTTGTATGAAAACTCCTTAAATGTATACCTTACTACCTCTCAAGACTTATCCAGTACCTTTCTGATATCCTCAACTGCATAGGTCAAGATGTCGTTTTGAACTCGGCAAACTCCAGACTTTGCTTGTTGTTTTTGGGGAAACAGTTGAATGACTACTCGGAAAAGATACGTGAAACCTGAAGCTGTACTAAAATGAACTCCTAGACACTTAAAGCTTTCCAAAATCAAAATTCGATGCGACATTTTACGTTTCAACTTTCAGAGCTTTCTGAAAGCTCTTCATGGTTATTCTTTCTGAAATTGCATCTGCTCCTGATCAAAATCTTCTTTGAGCAATGTTGACGATGATTCCCCTGACTTGGAATCGGTCGTACTACAAATGTCATGAGTAGATAACCCGAGAACTTGACACTTCCCGTCGTACCTCAAAGCCGTTGAAACGTTGCTGAAACGTGATTTGAGTTCGGCTCGTTCAGGCTCAGCTGATAACAGGGCGCGTACTCAGCTCTACGACGTCGTCACCCCTTTAATCTTGACTTGCCGTGTACCTCCGCGAGCCTTTCGACCTTCAGGCACGACTCGAGTCTAAAACTGAAGTCTCTCTAAGCGCGACTTTGCGGTTCCAACTTGTCAAACAACTTGCGGAGGAGCCCAGTCATTAGAGGTCCAGGCGGCAGGTTCCTCTCATCACAAGTTCACGAATATTCATCAGCAAACTTTAGCTGTGCGAGATCACAACAATCCTTTTGTAGTGTCGAACCACCGGTCACAATCAATTTTATGGCTTACTAAGGGGACTAGTCCAAAAAAGTCAAAATAAATCTATTATTCCATTCATATGTATTAATAAAACTACATAAAATTCTGAACAGTTTGGTAAAAATGAAATTAAAATCCGATGACTAGTTGATGAGTTACAATCTTTTGAAAATTTTGAGTAGCGGAACTGAAAAATATCGAAAAGTTGTTAACCCTCATTGGACCATGGTCTCACTAGTGTCTCCGAAAACATGTCGAGATGTTGGGACAAGGTGTCATCGGAGAAACCAAAATTATATGCAATTTTAAATTCAGTGACCAGCAGACTTTTTCGAGGGCTATTGAAAGCACCACAATAGAGTTATAACGAAAATTTCCAAAGAAATCGATAAAAACATTTTCAAATTTTGTCATTGTAATAATTAATTTTTAAACTTAGTTAACTTACAAAAAATTGTTTAGAAAAATCAGTTCTATTCATTAATTTTTATTTTCCAATTTAAATCTTGTTAATCTGGTGACACCATGGTACAGCTGTGGAATTCATAAGATGTTTTTGGTGTCACTAGTGACATCATGGTCCAATAATTGGACTCTAATTATTAGAGTTAAAAAAACATTCTTGATGTACATAGATTCATGGATACTAAAAAGTATAGCCACTGAACATGGACTTAAAAGAAATACTGAAAGTTCCACATGGGATGTGATTTTGTCAGCCAGACACACAAACTCAAGATCAGAACAGGTATGCGGGGGTGCAACCTGCAGTCAGAAAAACAGCTGTCCTGAAAAGTCACTTTTTGGTGGACGAATGTTCCATTTTCTCGGTAACTACTCGACTAATTTTGTTCTAATTTTCACAAGATACTCGCAAGGATGTATTTTTGGAGCCAATGAAATTTCGTTTGTAACTCTGATCTCGTGGGTACAGATTTTTGTGTCCAAAAAAACAAGCTTAGATTGGAAGGTCACTCTTTTAGTTTCGTTTATTTGGGTTAAAAAATCAACAAATCAACAAATGTTTTTACTCAAAACAGATAATAAACTAACATTCAATGTTAGTTCATATATGGGAGGGGAACGTGTGAAAACTTGGATTAGATCGGCTTAATCCTTAATCGGAAAATAGAACATGAAAATTACCCATTTTTCTACATTAAAAAATTGTCATTAATTATTTTTCAATTGTTTTTTTCTATTCGACTGGCTTGAACTAAATTTACAACAGACATGTATACAAGTGAATGAATGAATGAATGAAAGAAAGTTTATTCCAAAAAAACAAATAAAGAAATTACAAAAAAATATCATAACTGTAAATTAGTACGGCAACACAAAGGAAAAATTATAGTATAATAATGCATTGGAATATACCCCAGGAACCATAGGGTACGACCCTGTGCGGTTCGGGGGAGCTGAGGTAAACAAGTAATATTACCTATTACACCATTTTTACAAAAACGACCCAAAAGTGATCAGATGAAGAAAAAAAAGGATTAAAAAATTAGAATAAATATCTATGAACCCATGTGACAATTCCAAACGAATTTGGATAGATAACAATCATTATATAGGTAAAGATAAACACCATAGAAACAAAAAAGCAGACAAAATCATGACACATAAACACTAGTCAGTAAATTGAAACAGTTTATAGGACCTTGGGTTATCAACCATGTGAAAATTCTAGTTTTATAAACGGCACGCGAAAAATTTCCAGGTATGGTCATGTCGGCTGGGAGAGACCGCAATATATTAGGCATACTAAAAAATATATGCCTTGAGGTACACCATAAACGGGATAGGGGAGCTGGTATTACCGCCGAAGTGAGGCGAGCTGGGTATATGCTATGTCTAGGATACACGAAGTAATCGGGGTGTTTGTGAAAAAAAGTAATAGCTATTTTGACATACAGTTGTTGAACTGAGAATACCTGGACAGCTTTGAATAGGTCAGAGGTGGGGAACCGGCGTGGTTTCCTAGCGATTACTTTTAGGATTGATTTTTGGACAATACAAAGCGGATTTAGGATAGACGCTGAAGCGCCACCCAGAGCTAAAATACCGAAGCTAATGACACTTTGCACAAGAGCTTTATATATAGTAATTAAATTTTTCTTATCAAGACATCCCCTCAATCTATAAAAAATATGAATAAAGAGTGAATGATATGAATAAAAAGAGTGAAGAACATTGCCTTAAAATTTCAAATAATTTAATATCTACGTAATTGTGGGAATGGTGAAAGAAGAACGAAAGGAAGGCGCCCGCTTGGCGCTAAAGGCGGACTACTTCCCTTAAATTGTAAGGAAAAACGGAATTTGGTAGGAGGAGGACCCACATTTTTCGATTCTGTTTGATTGAAAAGCACACCTACCTTTGGTAGTGAGGGAGCAAAACATGAAAAAGATGTGAACAGTATTGCCACTCCCTTTCGAACTAAAGAAAGTTTCAACTCGCGTGTCCATTTGATAACTCGACGGCCCCACGTCCCACTTCAGCGGCAGACAACACCGAGGAAGCTTGCAAAGCGTTCAAAATGAACCTCGCGTCGCGTCGAGAGAATTGAATAAAGCAGATTTGACGGTAACTAGGAGCCGACGTCAGCTGGAACGAGCAAACAAGAACTTGGGACTATCAAAAGATACCTAACTCAAGTAAACTCTTCTCGCGCATTGTCGAGAGAGGGCGAGAGTTGATTCAAACTCATCGTTATTTAAGGGCGCACTGCTCGCTGGGACATCCATCACGTAGTCGAGTCGGAGGGAAATGAATTGGATGCGGAACAAAGTTAGGCTCCACGTCAGTTCCCGAGCTGTACAACATTTAATAGACGAGACTCGATGAACTTTCGGCGACCAAATTACCCTGAGAGGTGGAAAGTAGAGGTAGGTTGAGGGAATCGACCTTCCGACCTACGCTTGGTTGGTACCTATGAATTACCTGTGTGAATAGGAAATGTCTACTCACAGCTTGCTTCCTCATCTCATGGTTTACGGAGATTTTAATATAGCAATCTATTGATTCATCATACATAATGAGAGGAGAATAATAAAGAATTTTGAATAGCAGAAAGCCAGCTGCATCACAGTTCTAATTAACACTATAGTACGACTCCAAACCCCCCACGAAAGAATGACCTCTGAAGGCAAGAGTGACTGCGACGTGGTGCTGTGGAGCCTTGCACTTATTTTTATTTTATTTTATTAAATCATTCGTTTATTTTGCAGCATAGTACAAACATATTTATTTGAATGCTACTCCCCCACGTGAGAAAAATCTCGTGCTTGGGGAGGAGTTGAATAAAATTACCTACATCATTATGGAATATACTTAAATATAGATACATAGTGCAGAAAACAAGTTGAGATTACATGAGATTAGATCAGAAAATTTGTGTTATAAGCAATTTTTTATCGCTAGTTTGAATTTATGTAGGGAGGTCGCTTCTCTCACCTGGGAGGGAAGCTCATTGAAGAGCTTTGTACCTCTATACGAGCACGCTAGTTGACCCGCTGTGGTGGAACGAAAAGGAAGCTTAATGCTTCCATAGTTACGAGTGCTTGAGCTTGAAAATTCGTACATGCTCGCTTTAATGTTCTTATATGTAACAATTAAAGATATTTTTTTAGATGTCGAATCAAAATTGGATTCTTTGGAGACTTCGAGATGAGCCAATCACGAAAAATACTTTGACGAATACCTGACTTATTCCCGTGCATTGCATTCATCCGTTACTATACAGGGTGTCCCATAAGTTATCCACCAAACTTCGGGAGTGGAGCCTGAAGTAATGTGTTAAACAGTTCCAGGCTGAGCATCCAACGTGGGAGAAAAGGAGGTGTTTTTTTAGTGCGCGTTTTTAGTAGCGGATCCTTCAAGGTATCTTACGAGATCCAACTCCACCTGTGGATCTTAAAGATTTTCTCCTTCTAAAATCCGTCTTTTCAAACTTTCAAGATTTTTTCGTGTTTTCGACCTTACACATTAAAACGGTCATAACTCCCTTAAATTCCACTCAACAATTAAAAATGAGGATAACGTCGGAAAGATCGTAAAATTGCTCAATAGATGATTTGTTGACCAGTCGAGAAAAATCAAACGCTAGAGTAATATTTATACCTCAAACTTAAAAATTTGTCAATTCCTGTTTTTTGAAAATTTTTTTGATTTTTTCCCCATTAAAACAAGATATTTGACAGAGGGGCTCGAAAGCTCGAGAACTGCTCCATTTAATCGGCTTTCCAACGGTTTGATCAAAAAATATTTTACAATCGAATTTAAGGGAGAAATTCATGTTTGAACGCAGAAAAAAGTGCATTTTTTTTTCAACGAAATCGATGGTTTGACGAGAGGACTTTGTCTGCTCCGCAGCGGCTCCTCCGAAACACCGAGTCTCCCCGTTAAAAACGCGTTTTTAATTCAATTTCACATAGTGTTTGCACTCTTCCTGAAAAGGATTGCAATAATTTTGTTACAATATTCTTGCAAGAGTTGGTGCTCTATGATGAATTTTTTGCAGGAACAAAATTGTTTAAAAAAAAAGTTCCTACTGTTTTTTTTTATGTGTTTTTTGAAAATTTAGGTCAACAAGGTACTTTAGACGAAGTCTGATATCATCAGACTTGAAGAGTTGCATTTTACTGTACCTATGTTTTTAAAAATCCATTTCACTTTGTTAAGGCAGTCTTACGGACCTGCAATACCGCACGTTTGCCGAAGGCGGCTGCAACTGGAGAGCATGGCCTCAGAAACCGATGAAGAACCCGTGATAGATAATCCAAGAGGATAGTCCGGTAGATAATCCGACAAATAGTCCGATTTCCCAAGGAGGTCGGCTCCTTGGTGGTTTAAGTGAAGTGCGTAGATGGAAATTACTTCAGGATGTCCTTCCTGAGATTCTCAAGAATAAGCATCAGACTTGAGGAAAGTGCCGCAAATGTTGATCTTGACAAACACCTCGAGTCGAAGTTACGAGAACAATATTATGTTTATGTTAGCCAAGCCTAACCGTAACAACTGAAGTTCATAACAAATCGTGAGTTTCTAGGTACTTCCAAAAAAAAGATTAACAAATTACGAGTAGAGTCCTATAGAAAGATGCATGTTAGTTACTTCTATTCCAACACTGAGGAAACCGAAAAAGTCTCCCTTCTTGTTCTGGTAGAAATCTCAGAAGTTCCGAAGCCGGCATTGTACACAAAAGTTATGGAGTATAAATTGTTTTAAAAAACGAGTGAGATTACGAAGTTTCCGAATAAGAACCCGCACAAACGCTAAAAAGTTTCCCACAAATGCCCCTCGCCATGGAAACCAAAGTTGATTATGGATCTTTCGTGGGTATTTATTATTAAATACCAGGAGGGGAAAGTCTTCTTTGACTTGGATACCAGTTTTTTCGATTGTTCGCCGGGAAATTGTCGTACTTTGGGTGAGAAAGGGAAAAGGAGGTATTTTTCGCGGTTGGAAAGCGCGAGAAGAGTATGAAAAGGGCCTTAACTTTTATCCGATCCCTCCCGAGCTGATAAATCCCCATGTCTTATTGTCTTGAAGGCGAGGACTGGGAACCGGGAGGAGACGTAAAGTCGGCGGGATTAGCCGTGATTCCGAGCGTCTCCCGAAGGAAAACCGGGGGTATTGTTCTGGAAGGACCAACTTTCCGAGGAGTCCAAAACGTCTCTTCATTCACCGTGGTTTAGTAGGATAGTTGTTCCCAAGGAGGTACATTATTTATGCATGGAGGCCACCAAGAACCAGCAAACTTTGATGGGTTCCCGATTTCGTCTTGACAGCGAGCTTTGCATCAAGAGAGGGTGACGACACAGATATTGGACACCTGGTCCAAAGATATTGTTTATTTGATACCACGAAATCCTTGAATTCGTTTTAAAATGTCGCACGACCAATCTTATATAAAGAGCTTTATTAGATATTGTGAAACTACTAAAAAAAACGCTACAAATTATTACTCAAAGGTTTATTATTTTTCTATATTGATCACTCGTCTACGAAGCCACCAACCATCCAACATGAAGAAAAACATCGATCGCATTTCGGTCAGCTTCTATTTGAACGAAGATTAGGCCTCTTTTGCGATTCACACTCGTGTTTCTTATTTATCGTACGTAAAACCCTTAAATTCTCGTAGGGAGCGAACGGTTTGTCCTACAAGGCTCCGCGTGGTCTCAAAAAATTCTAAAAATTCTATAGAATCTTGAATTGAAGGAAAAACAATACCTTTATATCAAAATGTTTTGAGTTAGGGAGTTTTCAAAATTTCAAAATTAATTTCGAACCCTTAAAAGTGACCTACATAAACCAAAATCTTGGGGGCATAACTAGACCCCAAAAGTAAATACCAAAGGGGGGGGGGGGGTGTTAAAAAAAATTTTTCCTTGGTCGATTCCAAAGGTTCATTATTGAAAATAATAAACCAATAGAGACATTTTTGTTAGCGTGGTTCAGCGGTAACGAAGTGATTTCGGCCGTCAGACTTGATATTTTGCTGTGTGGCCAAAGAACTACGAGTGTCTTCTTTTTGGTTTATTATTTTCAATAATATGCCATTGGAATCGAGCAATAAAACAATTTTAACCTCCCCCCCCCCCTCAAAATTTGATGTTTTGAATAAAACGCTGCAAATTATTGCCCAAAGGTTTATTATTTTCTGTATAGATCCCTCCCTACCAACCATAGGTACCCACTACCTACTAGGGAATTTTTGGAAATTTCAACCCCAACCACCAACCAAATGGAAATTAAGGGTTGAAATTTTCAAAAATGCTGCAAACGTAATGAAAAATAAAGAACATGAGAACATGCGGGTTCTCTTTTCACAGTTTTTAATTCAGAATTCGACAGTCACGCTACTCAGCGAAAGGTGGAGCTTCTCGAAAAACCTACCGCTCGTTAACCAGGGAAGTAATTTAGAGGGTTCTGAGTGACACCGGAGTTTGCCTTCTTCGGTAGAATACGGAAAAAAAGTAACAACACCAGACGATAATGTCTTAGTAAACGAACCTCGGAGACGTTAGGTAGGATGACGGAGTAAAACAAACCTGAAAGTAAGCACTTCATCATGGAGCTTCCAAGGAGGGTGGTTGTCACTGCGGGTAAATCTTAAGTGATTGAGGCTCTGAGAGGTAGACGTAGGCTGATCATTCCAAAGACAACTTCATCTCAAAATATACCATTGAAACTCGGGAAAACCCCCAGACATCAACGCCTCGTTTATTGTTTACATTCTGAGAATTAATCGGTGCCCGAGATATAATCGACGATAATATTAAAGGAAGCTGTTCCTTCGAGTTTATTTAGGGTTGTGGTTAAACACTATTAACTGGGGCCTAACATTGACATAGTGCAGGTCTCCCAGACCTTCCCCCTTCGCCGAAGCAGGTTTCTATCCCGGGGTGGTTTGTGAAGGGTTGAATGGCTGTTCTTGTTATCTAAACGTCTGTCCTGCTCGGTTCAACAGGAGTCTTTGTTGTTCCGTATTTTTCTACCAGAGTTTTCAATGTTGACGTTAGAAACGACTTTCAACGTATTAGATGCACATCATATATGCCCTTACAAAAACATATTCTAGATAATATTTTGTACACTAACAGGCAGGTTATCGAACAGAGTGGAGGAAACATCGACGGATTTACAATAAATTACAGTTTAATTTTCTAGCAAGGTGGACCACGTCATTTCTACATCTTGATGGTCTCACATAACAATTGACGATTGTTTGCGATATTCACAAAATAAATTAAATGAGACATACAAGATGTAGGAGTGACACGGTCAGATGCCATGGAGTAACAGTAACCTTGGACAGCAAACTACATTGACATTACAACATTGTAATTGGCACGGTTAGCAGAAAAATCTGGAAGTTGATATATTTACTACCAAGTGAAGTAAACTCCATCTCGAGCGACTATTTTACCTTTCACTCTGAAGCTAAGCAGTCAATATTTGAATCAAAAGAGTTCAAATCATCGAAAAAGGAATGTTTCGTCTATTAGAATACTGTCAGTTATGTAATAATAAAATGCTGGTCCGCACTTCAAAATGTGCTGAGCGCAGCTTCACTAACAGAACGACTATAATAGAACCCGGGATAGAGATTGATCGATTGATATCGCTTTATTCACAAAATCTGGCAACATTTCATGGAAGTCGACCATTCTTACATCTGACCAGACTTACATGTCAATAATACAAGAATTAGGAAGAGAGAGAGAGAGGGGGAGAGAGAGAGAGAGAGAGAGAGAGAGAGAGAGAGAGAGAGAGAGAGAGAGAGAGAGTGAGAGAGGGAAAGAGAGAACGTTTTATTTTCCATCACATGATAGTGTATAACAACATCAATTTTATACTAAATAATAAAAACTATATAATTAAGGACGACCACTGGTGACTCTATGGATCCTACCAGAATCGGAATTCCGCGTTCCCCCAATAAGGTCGGCTCTTTCCTTACTTCTAAGTGTCATAATCCTTAGGAAATCAACCAAATTTATGAGATAATTATTAACATGTTTAATGTTTTAGGGCTGGGGGTCATTCTGTGAATTCCGACACGCAAATTTGCAACGGGCAAAACTATACTAACCTGTGGTCCGATTTTGATGAAATTTTCAGGGATTGTGCGGGTTAGGTCCTAGACGGTCCCCTATAAATTTCAGCACCTTCGGACCAATAGGAGCGAGTGCGCATGCGCAAACGTGAATTTCCTGGGACCTCGGTTTCTCGGTTTCTAATGAACCGATTTTGCTCAAATTTGGAGGTTAGTTAGGGACTAACTTCTAAGAGACACCCTATAAGTTTCAATCAAATTGGTCAAGCAATAGCCGCTGCGCATGCGCGAACTTTAAATTTATTGTTACAACCAAAACTCCGCAACTATTCAACCGATTTCGATGAAATTTTCAGGGATTGTGTGGGTTAGGTCCTAGACGGTGGACCGCTAATATTTTGGTATTCAATAACTCTTTGAATCATAATTTTTTCGCCAACTTAGGGTTAGGTCCTAGACGGTCCCCTATAAATTTCAGCACCTTCGGACCAATAGGAGCGATTTCTCTCCTATTCAACGCAGGAAGGTGAAATTTGAGAGGCAGGGTCAATGGAGAATGCTGAAGGCGCCTGAGTGGTCACTGATCGGCTGAGTGAGCTCCAAGGCCATTTTCTCTCCTGTTGAACGCAGGAAGCTGAAATTTGAGAAGCAGGGTCAATGGAGAATGCTGAAGGCGCCTGAGTGGTCACTGATCAGCTGAGTGAGCTCCAAGGCCATTTTCTCTCCTGTTGAACGCAGAAAGCTGAAATTTGAGAAGCAGGGTCAATGGAGAATGCTGAAGGCGCCTGAGTGGTCACTGATCAGCTGAGTGAGCTCCAAGGCCATTTTCTCTCCTGTTGAACGCAGGAAGCTGAAATTTGAGAAGCAGGGTCAATGGAGAATGCTGAAGGCGCCTGAGTGGTCACTGATCAGCTGAGTGAGCTCCAAGGCCATTTTCTCTCCTGTTGAACGCAGGAAGCTGAAATTTGAGAAGCAGGGTCAATGGAGAATGCTGAAGGCGCCTGAGTGGTCACTGATCAGCTGAGTGAGCTCCAAGGCCATTTTCTCTCCTGTTGAACGCAGGAAGGTGAAATTTGAGAGGCAGGGTCAATGGAGAATGCTGAAGGCGCCTGAGTGGTCACTGATCAGCTGAGTGAGCTCCAAGGCCATTTTCTCTCCTGTTGAACGCAGGAAGCTGAAATTTGAGAAGCAGGGTCAATGGAGAATGCTGAAGGCGCCTGAGTGGTCACTGATCAGCTGAGTGAGCTCCAAGGCCATTTTCTCTCCTGTTGAACGCAGGAAGCTGAAATTTGAGAAGCAGGGTCAATGGAGAATGCTGAAGGCGCCTGAGTGGTCACTGATCAGCTGAGTGACCTCCAAGGCCATTTTCTCTCCTGTTGAACGCAGAAAGCTGAAATTTGAGAGGCAGGGTCAATGGAGAATGCTGAAGGCGCCTGAGTGGTCACTGATCAGCTGAGTGAGCTCCAAAGCCATTTTCTCTCCTGTTGAACGCAGGAAGCTGAAATTTGAGAGGCAGGGTCAATGGAGAATGCTGAAGGCGCCTGAGTGGTCACTGATCAGCTGAGTGAGCTCCAAGGCCATTTTCTCTCCTGTTGAACGCAGAAAGCTGAAATTTGAGAGGCAGGGTCAATGGAGAATGCTGAAGGCGCCTGAGTGGTCACTGATCAGCTGAGTGAGCTCCAAGGCCATTTTCTCTCCTGTTGAACGCAGAAAGCTGAAATTTGAGAGGCAGGGTCAATGGAGAATGCTGAAGGCGCCTGAAGGGTGACTGATCAGCTGAGTGAGCTCCAAAGCCATTTTCTCTCCTGTTGAACGCAGGAAGCTGAAATTTGAGAAGCAGGGTCAATGGAGAATGCTGAAGGCGCCTGAGTGGTCACTGATCAGCTGAGTTTCTCCCTTGCGAGGGAAAAACATTAAACATGATTTAATGTTTTTCCCTCGCAAGGGAGAAATTGAACATTATACATTATGTCTTCGTAGTAAATGAACAACTCACTTATTTCGAAAAAGTCCATTCTAAAAATTTTTCCACACCTATGTATTCGGACCTCCATAGGTTTTCTATCAAACCTTATACCGATTTTATACCTATTACACTTCTTGTACCTATTTAACCTGTACCTGGACTCATCAGTTTATTTCAAACCATCAATTACCAGTTTCCTTTCCACAACGGTCCTCATTTTTCATCGATCTATGGTATTTCTATAGTATCATATTTCTTCACCTAACAAATACCATAATATTATATGATGACTAATTACAAAAATTCTATGAAAATTAATTGGTAGGTATTACTATTGGATGTTCTAAAGTTTTCAAGAAGTGAGGTACAAAAGAGGGCAAAAGTGGTCGGTACCTGCCAAAAAATCCCATGAAATGACGGTTTCAGCTTGCCCTCAACTTGAACAGGTAGAAGTGTGGAAGAATGATAATCAGAGCTGTCATAGTATAGTAGGTGGCTGACACATCTTGAAGCTCCCTGAGAGTACCCCCATCTGTATGTAGAGGGCTCGGAAGGCCGGAACATTTTAGAAGATTTTCTAATTTACCATGTTTTTTGAGGGCTTGAAATATACTTAGGGGGAAAATTTTGGAAGAATTGCCATGAAATGCTTTTGCAAAGTAAAGGGTTAATATGCCAAGTTGGTAGGAGTGCTGATGTGAAGAAGTCAATGCTCTTCAAATGGAATAAATTCTCCTCACGCCTGGTGGTTCTGAACTCGGTCACAGAATGCTCTCTTGGGAGTTCCCTGCCTTCTTCATGCTCTTTCCAACTTGTTGCTCCTTTTTAAGGGAAGTTGGCGCGTATAACTCGGCCTGAGCGCCTGAGCAGGTGGCGAACCCCTTCCTCCTCAATCCGTCCTTGAGTTTGATTTTAACTCGAACGAACCTGCAATTAATCCCTAGTTGGCCAACTCGACGATACGCCGCGTTTCTGCTCCAGGGAGTCTCCCTTCCGACCACAGTCTGGCAGACTTAGTTAACAATCAATACGTTGTTCAGGGGATCCAAACGGAGACGAAACTTCCCCGTTCAACGTCGGGGCAACCAATCTGTGACAGTTTAGGACCTCGATGTTGGAACGGTGTTGATCGTAACTTGTTATGATTAAGAAACGCAGGACTGGTGTAGCGTGTAATTGCGTTGCGGGTAACTTCGAACGTTGTTGTTACGAGCGTCATATTCTCTTGACGTTTATGCGTGGAAGATGTTCAGCTCTCCCATAAACTTGCTGAGAGTTGCTAATCAGGTACACTAAGACCTCGGCCGTTGCAACCCCGTGTAGTGCAGCAATACCTTCGGCTATCATAGCGCTGGCCGAATTCAAGATCGGTTTAAGTGCAAATTCCCAAATTTCTTAGCGAAATTTCGATAAATAACTTTGAATCATCTAATTTGAATATAAATCTTGACAAATATCACAAAAATATTGGTTGAGAGGTCAGCATCCCAAACGCACGTTTGTACAGTTTGTACAGTGTCTGCTAATAATTCAATGTTGTCGTTAGTATCATCTGATACCAACGAATCATCTGAATGGTATCGTCGAATGGTATCATCTGAACCCATTTTCGGCCATCGGTAGAAAAAACATAAAAATTTGATTTTTTTGTCTGAAAAACTCTTTAATTGGATGTTTAGAACATATTAAAGGCAGCAAAATGTTTTACATGTACTTCAATTAGAAAATAGCAATTGTTGCGTTTACGCAACAATGGCAGGAAGTGGGATCACACGTGAAATTGTTTGAAACAGTCCGGGTGAAGGTGAATATCACATTTTTCACACTTATAAATCTTTGGATTATTGCCGTTTCGACATCTTTTCCATACAGTTGGGTTGCTCCAAATTATGAGGTGGCCTTTGCCATCAGATTTTGTAAAATTATCGATTGATTTGCTGGCACCGCGGCCCCTCTGCTGAAATCCTTCCTCTGACTCTGAATCTACACCTCCTGAGGCCTCTTCTTTGAATTTTATAAGTTGAATGGTGACTGCTGAGCGAAATTCGATCTTCCAGATTTTCATGTCGTTCACAATTCGACGGATTTTTCATGCGTTTACCAAACAGCTGTCAACGGCATTTATGAACAAGGGCCACCACCATTTTTTTCCCTTTGATTCGGATTCTATAGTTAGCGATGCCAATGTCATGTAAGTCCACGAAATGCTGAAGTAGGCGAACTCACGGCGTATGGCAAACACTGGAACAAATACCCATCTGAGAAGCACAAACACCATAATTCGAAGCCAAACCTTACAGGCTTGCCTCGGATGAATTGTTTGGCAGTACGACGTCCGAAATAAGGGACCATTTCTTCGTGGATTGATAGATGAGCAGCGAATATCGCAAATTGCAGGTGAGAGAAAAGGGGGCATCAACTTCATTCGCTTCTTCATCAGGAATGTCATTTAGAAATATTTCCTGGATTCCCGCCAGTGTCCACGCGGATATTTTTTTCTTTCTTTTACTTTTACTCATCACTCTGGCCCGGAAAAAAACAAAGCAAGAACTAAAAACAACTTGCGGAAACTGGCCTGAAAACATCCCCTCCCCCTGAAGATTTGGCCCAAATGCTTAGCGAAATGGTTTCTGTCCGAACATGCATCAAAACATTAGCACTCCTGCCTTCCACCTCGGGCTGCAGCCCAAGAGGCCTGACCTCACTTTCCGCCAACGTTGCGCTCATGCAACGTTACCGCGTTTTTGACCGACTTCATGCGCGGCGAAGCCGCGCCGAAGGAAGGAGGTATACAGTTCGGTGTGTCATGGGACGACGATTTTTTTTTTTTTCTGTATGTTTGTACCACTAGCAGTTTCTTATTCGGCCACCAATCTGCCTGATTCTTTTCGAAAAGTGTTCTACAAGTATCCATAGTGGTCCCGTTTTAATCAGATTTCATTTTGCTTTGTTAAAAGTATCGAAATTTTGTGAAAATAGTTCAAAAATCGTGTTTTTTCGGAAGATTGTTCCGCATCCTCTCCCCCCGCCCGACTCGTCGAAGCCACCCACCCGCTCGTCCCACCCACCCCCCCGCCCGTCACCTCCGGCATATTCTCGGACGCCTGCCGCCCCTCAACAAATTCAAGGGGGACCACCCTCTCATTCATTGGGGACCATCCTCCCCATTAAGAGTGAAACGCTCATTTCTTCAAGATAAACTTGATTATGAGCAAAATTTTAATTTCAAAAAATGATATTGAACTCAATTTTGAAAATAACTTTAACATTTCATTGAAAGACGAGTTTCCCGACTCATTGTACATTTTTGTACATGTTTGTGTAGGTACATTCAAATTTAAGGTCCGATTCTAAGCTTCACAAAAAATGAGATGCTTTTTGAGGGGGTTTCCGATAACCATCAAATTTCGGTAGACTACCAAGTGGGTCTAGCACATAGCCTTCTCATCATCCAAAACATGTTGCAGCGGGCTAAAATATGAAGTTCAAGTCCGATTCCGATGAAATTTTCAGAGATTGTACGAGTTGGCGTGTAGATGGTCCCCTATGAAAATCATCGCCCCCGGACTGATAGCCACTGCGCATGTGCAAACGATAATTTCCTTGTAGCAGCCATCATTTCCACATTTTCCATCCGATTTCAATAAAATTCTCAGAGATCATGCAAATTGGCATATAGATGGTCCCCGATGAAAAGCATTGCCAAGGAACTGATAATAGCCACTGCGCATGCGCAAACGTGAATTCCCTGTAAGAGCTATACTTTCTACATTTTCCATCTGATTTCGATGGTATTTTCTGGGATTGCGCGGATTTGAGTGTAGATACTCCTCTACGGACATCAGCGCCCCCATTTTACTTACGTTGAGTGAAACAGTTTGGTGCAGGAGGAAGGGAAATAATAATGCGTGTTTTTTCGCTCACCAACAGGTTCTAATTGACTTAATGCTTATCCAATGGGACGTCCCCTGGAATGCATGCATTACTAAACAATATGTTTAACAATTTTTTGGACTCACTAATAACTACTTTAAACAATAATACTGTTGGTATAGGTACCAAAATAAAATGTAAAAATTAAACAATAATGTTACCTACTACCTTCATAAAAAAACCTCAAAAAGTAATAATTAATTCCACATTAAAAAACCATTAGTGATTAAAAAATACAAGTAAAAGATTTAAAAAAGAAAAATAGCGAAAAATGTCGAAAAAAGGTTAACGGTCGGTAACTCAAAGAATACCGACTTTAAACAAACGTACTTGGTAGAAGGTAAATTATGTAAAATTAAAAAAAAAAATTATATAATAAAAGTCGAAAAAATTAATGAGTTAAAAATTAAAACGAATGATTTAAAAACTTAAACAAAAGTACTTGGTAGTAGGTAAGTTATGTAAAATTAAAATAATTAAAGTCGAAAAATTAATAAGTTAAAGATTAAATCAAATGATTTAAAAAATTAAATTTTAAAAATAAATTTAAAAAACCACTAAAAAGTAAAAAATAAAAAATTATGAAAATACAAAAATAGTAAAATAAAAAACTTTTTAACAAAAAAACGGACCGACCTCAAAACTGATGATGGCATCCCACTAAAAAGGAAAAAATAATAACGACAACTTATTCAGTTAGGTTGGTAGGTAGGTACGCATTGAAGTCGCCGCCGTACCCATCTGCAGAGACAAACATACACAAGTAGATTCCACTTCCGTCTGGTTAGTATTACAACATGGGTCGATAGTGCAATACAAAACATGAATGAGAGTGGGTACCTATCATTGAGGTAATAAATGTGTTCCAAAACTATTAGGTAGTACGTCACTGCTGTCGTATGAAGGAGGATGAGAGAGAGACAATAAGTGTGAATCTCAGTAAGAATATTTCCTTTGATAACAGCTGAAGACGTCTGCGTCACCAAAAATGGCAGTTGGATAAAAATTGAACATGAGAAGGTTGTTTACTTACTTACCTACCCTTAATCCTGTTTTGTATTGCACTATCGACGCATGTTGTAACACTAACTGGTTCATTTGAGTATGAACTCATATCACAAACCCACATCATGATCTAGACAATTCTACATTCAATATGCCATACATGGAATATAAGATTAATTAGATATTATGTAATCAAAGATTGATCATGTATAATTAGATAAATAACTATTAGATACTATCTAATCAAGAGATGGTTTGTTCGAATCCCAACATTTCGTACGGGGATTCACACTTATTGTCACTCTCTCATCCTCCTTCATACGACAGCAGTGACGTACTACCTAATCGTTTTGGAACACATGCATTACCTCAATGATAGGTACCCACTCTCATTCATGTTTTGTATTGCACTATCGACCCATGTTGTAATACTAACCAGACGGAAGTGGAATCTACTTGTGTATGTTTGTCTCTGCAGATGGGTACGGCGGCGACTTCAATGCGTACCTACCTACCAACCTAACTGAATAAGTTGTCGTTATTATTTTTTCCTTTTTAGTGGGATGCCATCATCAGTTTTGAGGTCGGTCCGTTTTTTTGTTAAAAAGTTTTTTTGAATCTTCCCATCTTCTGAAGTAAAATATGACAATTATTGAAGTGTCTTTATGATCTGGAGATCCCGAACGACTAAGGTATGGGGGCATTATGGATCCTGATGAGCAGCAAGTGGACTAAAACAGGAACTGAAATAGCTGAATTTGGAACGATAGAAATTGACTAACTTCAGAATTTTCCTAGTTGGGCAGAAGTCTCAACGGGCTTTGTTAGGATATTTTCGAAGTTAGTTCTGCTTCTAAATAATGGATTGCAATTGGAAAATAAGGTAATTTATTTATGAAGTAAGAGATGAGAAATCCTCAAAGATAACGTTGCGTATACGCAACTCCTTTTCCCAATACACATTGAGCTCAACACACTTTCTCTCAAACCCACTAAAAACATCTCCTTTTCTCCCACGTTGGCAGCTCAGCCTGGAACCATTCAAAACATTTCACCAGGCTGAATCCTGGGGCCCTTTATTAGTTCTGGATGGCGGGACGGACCAGATGCTCCCTTCATTCTCTCTCACGTTCTAACAATGTCTTCCTTCTCAGGATACTTTCTGAGTACACTACCACAAGACTCCAGCTCCTTTCACCTTCAATGGCTTCGCTGGTGTTTCGGGTTGGTATTTCTGGATTCTACCGAAGTTGAGTATTGCTCCGATTTCGGCCTCTCCCATTTTAAACCGAGCTATGTACACTTACATTTTTTCAGTTTTCTTCGAATCCTCCAGCAATTTATTCGGTTGAGATTTCCAAAGCCCCATTTTACTCTAGCACCAACGTTCACGGCCATTTTGCTACACATGCAAGTTGATTTTCACGTTCGAATCAACAGTTTGAGTGACTTCCTCAACCCACCTCTAAAAGAGAGAAAAATTGAAATTACGGACAAAACGACTCCTCTCTATCTACATGATGTCATGGTGACCAATACACTTCCAAGTAGTGCCAAGTAGCACCTGAGTCACAATTTTAGAAGAATATCCGTGATGGAGAGTGTCTGGCAATTTCGTAATCTTGACTCGATCGATCTCGTGACGCCGATAATTACAGGGGTGAAACGGAACATGATCTCGGGCGACGGCTTTCGCTGTCGACAGCCGTGGTAACTACAGGGCGGCTCCGGACTAGCACCACCTTGAAAAACCTCTTCAGTTACCCAGACGGTATTGAGTGGCCCAAAGAACACGAGCTATTCGAACACTTTCCCTCCGCAGTTTTTAGAAAATTCGAGGTGGGAATCGCATGTACCGAGATTGTTAATTAAACAACTGAAAGAACCCTCGGCATGTTTTTTTTATTTTATTTATTTATTTATTTTTCATTTCAGGAGTTTTGAGCTTTTAAACGTCATCGAATCGATAGCTGACGAAATTTTAAATATTTAGATCTCCTTCTTTTCTTGACTCCACAGCCCTGGGTGGGCCTTGGCCTCCTTCAGGATGGCTCTCCACTTCACCCTATCCTTTGCCACATTCTTCCAATCCCGGCAACCAGTCCTGGCAACGTCCTCCTCCACATTGTCGATCCATCTCTGCTTAGGTCTTCCTTTTCCTCTGCTCCCTGATGGATCCGCTTTAAAGAATTTCTTCGCTGGGTCATCGTCTGGATGTCTTGCCACATGCCCAGCCCACCTGAGGCGCCCCAGCTTCGCAAAATGGACATCAATATCGCCCTACTGCTGGTATACTTCCTCGTTCGTCCTACGTCTCCAGCTTCCGTGGTCACAGACCGGGCCGAGGATCCTACGCAAAATTTTCCTTCCAAAAGCTCTAATTCTATTCTCCAACTGTTTGGTCATCACCCATGTTTCCGCTCCATAAACTTGAACCGGACGGAGGAGCGTCTTGTATATAGTGAGCTTCGATTTTCTCGAGAGTGTCCGGGACTTGAATAACGAGAGCAGCTCAAAATAGCACTAGAATATTTAGGTACTCCATTTTAACCAGGTTTCGCCTGGTTTTGGTATTCGCCTACTACACTTATATTGGGTTGGTTACAAATTTGAGTTCTCACTATGAGGACGAAAACTTATGGGAAATTTTTCGATGATTTTTAATATACAACATACGTGTTTAACAGGGGGATCGTGCGTTTTGTTCCAATGCAGTAACGAAAGCTATTCGTCTTGATGAAAGTCGCCAATAATGGTTGCTACAGAACTATTTGTCCAGACAGGAGGAACAACTCCAGCATTCTTAATATCTCAACAGCTCTTTTCCTGGTTTATTGGTGGCATCAGTAAAGAACCGAGCTACGGGCTACTAGAGAAGTTGCCGTTTCTTCTTTTAGAGTATACACTAGAATAATCAGCAAAGAGGCCGGAGCGGCCGTTATTGCTCGCCCTAGAGCTCTCGCAAACGAACCTCGACTTTCAACGCTAGGGCGAACAAACTTTAATTAAATACGCAAACATCAAGACAACGTGGGAGGGCCCACGATAAGCCCTGAAAAGGGCCGAAGCTCGTGTGAAAGGTGAGGTTACAAGAAGGTTACCTACTTGTTTTACTTCGGCCCCGGCGCACCTAGTTAACTGTGCACACAAATTAGAGAGAGGGGCTGTTCTGACAGTATTATAACAACCTTCCCTATTTCATCCACCCTTTCCTTTAATCAGTTGAGGTATATATTCTCGTAATATGATATCAAGTTGGCAGTTCCGTTGAAAAATGGGTATCATCCTTGAGCGATCCGTCCTCATTATTCAGTGACCCTGATGTGGCTAATATCCAATGGCACATAGCTTCATTATATTGTTTGCAGAGATAACCTAGAAGTCGAAACAAATATTCAAATATTCTGCCTTAACCCTGTAGGTACTTGGCAAAAGTATCCCCATGGTGATTCTTTCGAATTTTCTCCCCTTTAGGCCCTCCAAAAACATGTTAAATTGAAAAAGCTTCCAAAATGTTGAAATTTAAACAGATTTTCAACACGTGTGGAAGGTATATAATATACCTATATTATCGTATACTTCCAAGTCACTAAATATAAATGGGAGCTCTTATTATATAAAATGTATTTCATTCTATTTCAGCAAGACGAAACAACTTTTTTTTCCATAAAATAAAATAGTTGAAGTAATAATTAATAGCAAGGTGTAATTATTATACCTTCTCACTTGCTGCACGTAGTTATTAAATAAAGTAGTAAAATGTGAATTTACACCAATACAACTACGCAGTCTCGATCAAAGACGTAACGAGTTCATTATCTCAAATTTTGGTAGTCTTCCTGTTGGGATTTGTTCCAATATTTCCCCTAAACACTTGGCCCTCTAAAAACGTGAAAAAACTGAGAAAGCTTCTATACTGTTAAAATGTGTACATAAAACACGTATGGTATATTAGACGTTGTGAAGTACAGGGTTAACCCTAATTGGACTATGAAAACATCTTAGGTACTCCTCAGCTGTCCCAAAGTGTCACCAGAATAACCAAAATTAAATTGCAATTTTAAATTTAATGGTAAACACTATTCTTCAAAGTCAATTTAAATCTCAAATTATAGTTGAGACAATATTTTCAAAGGAAATGGATGACACAATTCTTCTCATAACATCATTTTTTGACTTCTAATAATTTACAAAAAATGGTTTTAAAAATTCAGCTCTGTCCATTAATTTTGGTTTATTATTTTCAATAATAAGCCTTTGGAATCGAGCAAGAAAAAAAAATTTTAACCCCCCCCTCAAAATTTGATGTTTTACGTTTCAAGGTACGTAGAATCCGAAAATCGAATAAAAAATTTTCCGTCCGTCCGCCGTACGCCGTCCGCCGTACGCGGCACTTTTCTTAGCAACACTGGACCGATTTGGTTCAAATTTGGTATATGGGCTCCATTTGGGGTCTAGTTGTGCCGCGAAGCTTTTGGTTGGTGTAGGTCACTTCTAATGGGTGAAAATTAAGGGTTGAAATTTTCAAGAGTGCCCTAGCTCGAAAACTCTCGAAATAAAGGTATCATTTTTTCACCAATTTTAAATAGTACAGAATTTTTAAAAATTTTTGAGACCACCCGGAGCTCTGTAGGACAAACCGTTCGGTCCCTACGAGTATTTGAAGGTTTTCCTTTGATAAAACAGAATCATGAGTGTGAATCGCAAAAGAGGTCTAATCGCCGTTCAAATTTTATCTGACTAAAATGCGATCGCTGTTCATTTCTTCGATTTGTATACAGTTTTGCCTTCTGCGTAACCAGTAATCAAATTTCCATATCAAGCTTTCTATTTTTCGAATCGAGTGTGAAGCGTTTAGTTCTTTCTAATAAACTTGATTGTGAAGGTGTGAAGCCATTATAGTGTGGTAGGTAGTACCTACCAATAGTTGGTAGGTAAAACAATGTTTGTAGGTAAAAAACGCTGCAAATCATTGCTCACTGATCAGATCACTGATCAGCTGAGTGAGCTCCGAAGCCATTTTCAATGCTATTGAATGGAAGTGCTCTTCCAGGCGTCTCCAGCATTCGAGGATATCTTCTTCACTCCTCACATCACTGATCAGCTGAGTGAGCTCCAAAGCCATTTTCAATCCTATTGAATGGAGGTGCTCTTCCAGGCGTCTCCAGCATTCGAGGAGATCTTCTTCACTCCTCACATCACTGATCAGCTGAGTGAGCTCCGAAGCCATTTTCAATCCTATTGAATGGAAGTGCTCTTCCAGGCGTCTCCAGCATTTGAGGAGATCTTCTTCACTCTTCAGATCACTGATCAGCTGAGTGAGCTCCGAAGCCATTTGCAATCCTATTGAACGCAGGAGCTGAAATTTGAGAGGGAAGGTCAATGGAGAATACAGATGGTGGTAGGTGCTATTGATGGAGAACCAGTGATCTATACAGAAAATAATAAACCTTTGAGCAATGATTTGCAGCGTTTTTAAATTGCAATTGAAATCTAGTTAGTCTGGTGACACTTTGGGGCAGCTGTGGAATTCCTAAGATTGGGTGACACTAGTGACACCATGGTCCAATTAGGGTTGATGATACGACCTTCAAACAGGTTTTTTTTAGAAAACCCACGCTTCAATTTTCCAATTTCCATTTAGTGTTCAAATTTATTGTACTGTGGTTCAGGTATACATCAATGATGTACAGGTGTTGTTTTACCATTCGCAAAATATCAGTAAAGTTAAATAAAAGAGGTGACAAAGTGTGAAATTCCGACTTGGTGAAGTCAAAACTACTCCCAAGTTGGTAGAGCAAATAGGGTTTAATAGGGTTTATTAACGATAATCTGAAGAATCAGTTCAATTAGGGTCAAACATGAGAGAACTTTTTTTTTTTAATGAGAGTATGAGCAAAATTTTGAAGATCCTTGTGAGAAACCAAGAAAAAGAAAGCCAAGAAGACAAGTTCTTGAAGAAAAATTATATGTATGAAATTTATAAAATAATAAACATAATGGAGTCCTAATAATTAATATATCCAATGTTTCAATGATTCGGTGAAAACATGTAGAAATTATGCATTGGAGAGGCATTTTTAAGCTCACAATTCTGGTTGTAAGTTACGCGTGATATTTTTGAATAATATAAATATCAAAACACGGATTGCAGACCTACCACTCTCGGAGACGTTTATTCCGTGACCTCGAGATTAGCTTGGCAAAACATCCAGTAGGAACGGCGGTTGTTCATGATAGTTGGAAATGAAAATAACTCGAGTGCTCCCCGTTGAAATTAGAATGTGGACAAAACTTTTCTGTAAAGGAGTGACAAGGGGGGATTCGGCACAAGAAAAACTTTGGCGTTCCTCTAGGCTCTCATAACAGCGTTGACTTTCGAAAATGAGGACACTAAAAAATTCCATCGCTCAAGTTCCTGACGCAGCGCTGACTGTCGGAATGGGGAGGAAACTTGTTGAAGTTTTTCGGGGTTGGGAGTTCAAAAGTTGGTATTTCTTGAGTCGAGGAGAGTTATTCGAGTATCATGGAAAACAGCGAAAAAATAAAGAGGCAGAGGGAAGAAAGAAATGCTTCTGGTTGTGGCCCCCATTAATTTAGTTGGCGGTAATTTCTATGCGGAGAAAACGGGTTTGTAAACCACAACGAGCTGAATAGACATGTTTATACTATCAACGGGACTCTCGGATGATTTCTATATTGAAGATCAATGCGATTTCACGTTCTGGACGAGGTATTTGATGAAAGACTACTCGAGAATGCCAAGTATTTTTTAAAGGGTACGTCTCTGATAAGCTATGTATTTTTAGAGGCTACTGGTAGGCACTGGATTTCAAGTGCTGTCCAACAATGTCGTAATACGATTGGCATCATCGATATGCGTCTGAAAATACGACTGTCCCTAACCCATCCTGAATGCTTTCAGGTATAATGAGATAACTTATGATATCTTACTGTCTTTGTAGATTGGCTCCGATCTATCCGAAGTCAGGGCTCATTGGGCATTGAGAAACATCTTCGAGTGGTTTTTATTAGGGGCCTCAAGGTGGGTAAATATATAAGAATTCATCATGCTACCTTATCTTACTTCAGTTCTGATCTTAAAAGTACCTACTAAAATATAATTAGTAGTATAAAGTAAACAAGGATTTTAAATTTGATTTTTGTTCATGTGATGCTCTTGATCTTTGGGTGAGCCTTTCACACTGCACAGATACTTTCTTAGATCCTTAGTACTCCTGAGCTCTACCTTTTCCTTGATTGTAACCGTATTTTGAGTGTAGCGATACATCACGCTTACAAAGAGGCCGAAGTGATTTACACCGTCTGCCTCAAGTCATCTCGTAGGTACCGGCTTCTCATGTTCACCAAAGGCTTTACGATGCTGTCCACCTAAGTTGCAGTACTATCAGCGTCTTCAACAGGTGAAATCCGCTTTTAAAGAACAGAAAAGGTTTACTGCACCGTTTACATTCGTTAAGACTCGGGACCTGAGGAGGTAGTCTAGTGAAGTCCGAAACGACCTTCCTGTCGGAGGCACTTTAAATATTTTGTTAAGGTGATACGACCGAAGCGGCTTTGGAAGAATCAACGTTAACGAGACGGCTGGTCTTTACTATTGAAACACTAAAAGGGCTTATCCTCTTTCTAAAGTGTTTCATCAAGAGCCACTACCGACGAGGAAGAGCTTCTTTTCTTCGGGGTTCTTTTTGATGGAAGATCAGGTTTTACCTCTCTTTGGTGTCTCATTCTTTCATTAGGTTGTCGACGATCTTCCAATAGGACTGTCAACAAAGATACATTAGTAGCCTCCACTCTAAACTGAGATATACCAAATATTTAAAAAAAGTAGAACCAGACAAGTTAACTTGTACAGCTTCTCGATTTGCTTATTAAAAAATGTTTTCTGAAGGTAGCTATAAAAATAGTAACCAGAACGATTCGAGAGTGGAATTTTTAACGGTGCAACCCTTGCCCGGTGTCCAGACTTTCAAAAGTTCCAAAAGTTCAATAATTCGAACTAAAAAGTGAAATTGTTTAAAATATATACTCTGTGTAATAGGTGGGTACGTGAAGTGGTGGTGCAGGGCAACGGTGTCCACTTCTTAAGTTGTGAGTGGTGATTGAATCGCGGTGTCACAAGAAGATGTCGACCGGGGCTTACTTGCCGCGATAAATCAGAAACACGAGTGTGAATCGCAAGAGGCCTAATCTCCGTTGATATTTTAGCTGACCAAAACGCGATCGCTGTTCGTTTCTTCGAGTTGTACTCAGTTTTGCATTCTTAGCAACCACTAATCAAATTTCCTATTGAAGGCACCCACAACCCCCTATTTTTTCAGATTTTGATGGCTACAGGACTACTTGTATTATGAAGATTTGGCTGGATTTCAGGAGAGAAGAAAAACTCTCTGACAACTCCTATTCCTAACAGGAACTTCATAACGCATGTTGTTCCGATAAATGACTTATTTCCGTTGCTACCAACAGAATAACCGAGCTCGCTTCGATATTCTGGATCGAGAAATTCCAACACCTCAAAATCCTGCTTTTTTTTCTTTATAAAACATAATATGTTTTATAGTAATTATTATAAAGCGTTTATTTCTTCACAATAAATTCGATTGTGAAGCAAAAATATGGTTGGTAGGTAGTGACAATGGCAAAGCTGTAATCTTTTCCGGCGATTTTTCGGGTACCCTAGGGCAATAACACGTTCCATGTTAATAATAAACCTTTGTGTAATAATTTGCAGATTCTGTCCTATCCTAGACAAATTGTAATACTTTGGTAACTGGATAAAAAAAAAATCCAAAATGATTATTCTGATTATTCTTTTGATTGGTGATTATTCTCATCAATTGGTCAGATTTCGTTTTAATTTCGAGGGTCGGTTGGTGTCAAGATGATAGAATATTGATTTCCTGACGAGAAAAAAATCGAATACAGGTTCCCACTTTTAGTTTCGCAAGGTATCGGAGTAACTTCCCTCTCTCGATCCTCTCAACCGACCATTCGATCCTCAGCGTCGAAGTAAAAACACGTTAGATTCTCCGGACAATCCCGAGAGCGTGTCTTTATAAAACCGAGTACCTGGCACAGGCCCGCTTCGCCCCTGCGGTTTGGAAGATTCGATCGCTAAGGGAACGCACCAGCTGATAGCTCGTAATACCACCGTCTGTAATTGGACCTCCCAGTCTTTCCAGTAATCCTTTTAACCCGCGATCGCCGATCTCGATCGGTTTCCAATCAGATCCCCCTCGCCTGAGGTCTCGTAGACCTCTCTATTCCGAAAGGCTGCTCTTCCCACAGTGGGATGTCCTGTTTTCCTCTACGGCCGTTCTATGGGTTTGAGCTTGGAACGTGAATGCGAAGTTTCAGAATACCGTGCTAACTCGATTACAGTGCCACCTGTATAGTTACATCCCAAGTAACATATTTCTTCCCCCTCTCCTATAAATATTCTACTGTTCAATAATCGAATATCACTAATAATTAATACATTTTAACACAGAATGTGTTTTTGCGATGACCTACCGAAAAAAAATCGTCACGAAAAAGCGACAGAAAAAACATCTGGTGATATGTTTATTGGTTGTCATGTTAATATCAACTCCACATTTATTATTGTTGTTTTTTATTTAACGGATGACTAGTATCGCAAAAACACATTCTGTGTTCCTACGATTTCTTACAGAGTATGGAAAAAGAAATAAACCGGGGGGTGCAGGGGGGCGGAGCCCCCCGCCGAGGCGCAAAGCGCCGAGTTTTAATATATATTTATTGTTTATTGAGTATACTTTCCATATTCATGACAACCACTCACACCTATTACGTGCTGAGATTCCAACTGTTCGGATCCATGCAATTTGTAAGCTACGAGTATAACACTCGAGCTGCAGTTGCGTAGGCGCGAAAATTGCTCCAGGTAGACGTTGAAATGATTGCGGTTAAACAGGGACCTTTTGGAGTCAACCCAGTCTATTCTTCTACACATAACCGGCCTCCCCCTTTCCTCCCTATTCCAGCGTCTTTGGTATTATATTCAGTGCACTAGAGACGTTTTGGTATATTATTTTCAATAATGAACCTTTGGAATCGACCAAGAAATCTCGGCGCTTTGCGCCTCGGCGGGGGGCTCCGCCCCCCTGCACCCCCCGGTTTATTTCTTTTTCCATACTCTGTATGAAATCATAGGAACACAGAATGTGTTTTTGCGATACTAGTCATCCGTTAAATAAAAAACAACAATAATAAATGTGGAGTTGACATTAACATGACAACCAATAAACATATCACCAGATATTTTTTTCTGTCGCTTTTTCGTGACGATTTTTTTTCGGTAGGTCATCGCAAAAACACATTCTGCGTTAAAAATTGGTTTAACCCCCCTCAAAACTTGTTGGTTACGTTTCAAGGTACGTAGAATCAAAAACGCTGCAAATCATTGCTCAAAGGTTTATTATTTTCTGTATAGATCACCCTTCTGTATAGATCAATGGTTCTAGATCAATAGCACCTACCGCCATCTGTATTCTCCCTTGACCTCCCCTCTCAAATTTCAGCTTCCTGCGTTCAATAGGGTTGAAAATGGCTTCGGAGCTCACTCAGCTGATCAGTGATCTGAAGAGTGAAGAAGATCTCCTCGAATGCTGGAGACGCCTGGAAGAGCACTACCATTCAATAGGAGTAAAAATGGTTGTGGAGCTCACTCAGCTGATCAGTGATCAGAAGAGTGAAGAAGATCTCCTCGAATGCTGGAGACGCCTGGAAGAGCATTTCCATTCAATAGGAGTAAAAATGGCTTTGGAGCTCACTCAGCTGATCAGTGATCTAAAGAGTGAAGAAGATCTTCTCGAATGCTGGAGACGCCTCGAAGAGCACTTCCATTCAATAGGATTGAAAATGGCTTCGGAGCTCACTCAGCTGATCAGTGATCTGAAGAGTGAAGAAGCCTTTGAGCAATGATTTGCAGCGTTTTTTACCCACCAACATTTTTTTTACCTACCAACTTTTTTTTACCTACCAGCTAGGTACTACCTACCACACCATACTGGCTTCACACCTTCACAATCAAGTTTATTAGAAAAAACTAAACGCTTCACACTCGATTGGAAAAATAGAAAGCTTAATATGGAAATTTGATTACTGGTTACGCAGAAGGCAAAAGTGTATACAAATCGAAGAAATGAACAGCGATCGCATTTTAGTCCGGTAAAATTTGAATGGAGATTAGACCTCTTTTGCGATTCACACTCATGATTCTGTTTTATCAAAGGAAAACCTTCAAGTACTCGTAGGGACCAAACGGTTCGTCCTACAGAGCTCCGGGTGGTCTCAAATTTTTTTAAAAATTCAATACTATTTAAAATTGGTGAAAAAACGATACTTTTATTTCGAGAGTTTTCGAGCTAGGGCACTCTTGAAAATTTCAACCCTTAATTTTCACCCCTTAGAAGTGACCTACATCAACCAAAAGCTTCGCGGCACAACTAGACCCCAAATGGAGCCCATATACCAAATTTGAACCAAATCGGTCCAGTGTTGCTAAGAAAAGTGCCGCGTACGGCGTACGGCGTACGGACGGACGGAAATTTTTTTATTCGATTTTCGTATTCTACGTACCTTGAAACGTAAAACATCAAATTTTGAGGGGGGGTTAAAATTTTTTTTTTCTTGCTCGATTCCAAAGGCTTATTATTGAAAATAATAAACCAAAATCGAATACAAATTTGGCCGTCCGTCCGCCGTACGCCGTAAGCGGCACTTTCCCCACTTAGCATTGACAGATTTTGATGAAATTTGGTATGTAGGCTCCATTTGGAGTCTAGTTGTGCTGCAAAGATTTTGGTTGATGTTGGTCTCTTTTAGGGTCCAAAAATGAATCTTGAAATTTTGAAAACGCCCTGAATCAAAAAATGTAGATATTAAGGTATTGTTTTTCCATAAATTCAAGATAGTATAGAATTTTTAGAATTTTTTGAGACCACGCAGAGCCCTGTAGGACAAACCGTTCGCTCCCTACGAGAATTTAAGGGTTGGACATACGATAAATCAGAAACACGAGTATAAATCGCAAAAGAGCCCTAATCTCCGTTCAAATTATAGCTGACCGAAATGCGATCGATGTTTTTCTTTATGCTGGATGATTAGTGGCTTTGCAGACGAGTGGTAATAATAAACAGTTGTGTAATAATTTGCAGCGTTTTTCATTGTATTCTTAGATCAATAAAGTTCATCAAAAAATACCATCAGTAACAAACAGGAACGAAAATTTGATTTTTGGATACTACAAAATTCGGACAGCAAACGCTGAGAGTGGAGGAAAGATGTAGGTTCATTAAGTATTGAAGAACATTACCCAAAGACTTTGTCAAATCATAAACTTAATAAAACCCTCTCAAAAGTGGTTCAATTTATCAAAAGTACAATATTTTGGGTTGAGAACATGAGGATTGGGAGATTGCCTCACCTTCAACCCAAAATATTGATCAACAAATGACCCCAAAATCTACAATGAGTGTGATAGTTGATGAACATTTGGAATAATAAGACATAATTTGGAATAAATAATAAGAAATCGATGTAGGGCTTATGCTGCAGGGGAGAAACTGTGGTTTGGCTGGAAATCATCCTGAATTACCCACACTACTTCCCCTTCCATTCACTCACTGGTTCCTTGAGATTGATGATACCCCACGAGCCTACTGTTCCCTTAACGAAGGCCTCGGTTGGTAACGAGCTTTGATTAATCATGTTTCCTTCACCCACTTCCTCATTTGCTCATTGTGCTCGTGCTCAGCAGAAGATACTATATACAATTTATTATTTACATATCATTAGGAAAAATTGTAACTCTTGTCGGTTGAAGTGGACTTTTGAAAAGTACATCAAACAACTTGTTGAAATCTGACGTAGACTGGGGTTATTTTATTTTGTTTTTTGAAAGTTTCGAGGTAGAAAAAATGCTTTCAATAAGTGGCGTACACAGGTATGAGGGAAATGTTGGGGGATTTTTTTTTTTTTTATAGACTAATCTACAAAAATTAATGAACGGATAGTAAAATAGTAAATAAAACGGTTATTTTGATGAGACTGCAACGGAAGGAAGGAGAACATCAGTCAAAATTGGGACGTTTATTAGATACTGCATTTCAATTTTGTAATTCAATGAAATTTTTTTAAAATAAAAAATTGCTTTTGAAGCTAATACTGATTTTAAAAAAAACTATTTCAGAAACCCATCATCATTATAAAAAAATTATCATTCAAAATACCACGAACATAGGACTATTTGCCTTGCATCAAACAGAGTCAAGCTATGTTGAGTCCTGGGTTGCCAGGCTGAAGCGTCTTATGTCCTTCCATTGGGCTTAAATCACCCAAATGATATTCTTTTCGTGCTTGTGTATGGAGTACAAAATTAAGAAACATATTTGTGGGTGTTTAATTAAATAAAGGTTCTTTTATGTGCAACGAGACGGATGGCGCAGGCAACTTCACAAAACCTCGTTTTTCTCAAAATGCAAGAAAATGGACTTAGGACGTTCTTCCTTTGGACGGCAGTATATTGTCCTGTTTGATTTGGGAGAGATGTACAGCTTACCTAATACCGTCCAAAAGTACGCACTGTAAATCAAACTGAATGAAATACGTGTATGTGTGAATTGATTCAACTTTAAAAGGTAGATTATTTAATTTCATGAGAAAGGCAGCACACTAAGACGCATAAGACTGAATGAAACAGGTCGTTCATTGACTAATGTATCAGACAGGTTAATATTCATCCACAATAAATTAATAAGGAATCAATCATATCAAAACTCTTGGCAACGTTGCTCGATTTTTTGGTTTATTATTTTCAAAAATGAACCTTTGGAATCGAGTAAGAAAAAAACAAAATATTACCCCGTACGCGGCAGTGGGGTTTGCCTAGTGCAACAATTTTCATGAAATTTGGAATATCCGCTCTATTTGGGTTCTAGTTGCGCTCCGAAAGCTTTGGTTATTGTCAGTCACTTCTATGGGGTAAAAAGAAGGGAAAACGTTTTCAAAACGCCCAAGATACGAAAATTATTATGTAATACAGGTAATGTTTTTTCAATAATTTAAAATTTCCAACATTTTATGGCATTTTCTTACACCAATTAGAGTATTTTTTAGGACCAACCGGTCGCCTTATGAGGAGTTTTATAACCTTAAGAGTTTGTTTATCACCTAATTAGTGAATGTTCGTTGTTTTCTTTTCATCAATTTAGAACAGTGTTACCACGTAGTTGGACAAATGATGAATCAGAATTGTGAATCGCGCCAATGAACGTTCACTGAAGGAAGTAAACCGACTTTCAGTTGATTAAATGCGATTTTTTGCAGACGGGGGATCTCTAAATATACATAGTAAATCGTCGTGTAATAATTTGCAGCGTTAGTACCTACTCTTTAGAACTAGGTTCCTTTTGGGAATGTCTACGAAGGGTATCTCAAGTTGGGCTCACCTATGAATAGACCATTCGGAAACGGTACATAATCAAATCACTGTAACATGAGAGAGCCTGTCACCTAAAGCGTGTTTGCGGCATCGCCTTGAGGTGCGTTCAACGACATGGACACATGATGGAGTGATGTACAAGGACGTAATGGGCGAGCATCGTATACAAACCGCATTACACGGGATTGTGATCGGGAACTGATAGAGACATGAGGAGAAAGGGGAGACATCAGTGCCGGAGATGGGCCACTCTGATATGGCAACTACTGGGGCCTCTCAGGGGCAGCAAGGGGGACCTGCCAAGAGTAGACGTTTAGCCTGAGTAGCTCCTCGCTCGGCGCCTACACACAACATGGCTTACAGACCATGGTATAACCACCTAAAATTCCATAAAAACATCTTTAAAACATTCTGAACAATCCCTCTCACACTAGGTACGTAATATCTATCACACAAACCCTCATATACCTTCCTACATATAACACCGCAAATTATTACAAAATGGTCTATCATTTTTCTGTAAAGGTCACCCATCAGCGAATAAAACGGCTTCTCTCTCAATAGTTCCATCAACTCGATGTCTGCATGCCAGCACAGCGCCTGTGCGATATGAGTTTCAAGCTCGATAAACTCACTGAATTGGCTCAAATGGCGGGACTCAAAATAAATGTGAGCGAGACAAAGAAGATCCGAGTCAACGTAGCGAAACGCTGCAAATCATTGCTCAAATGTTTATTATTTTCTGTATAGATCACCCTTCTGTATAGATCACTGGTTCTCCATCAATAGCACCTACCACCATCTGTATTCTCCCTTGACCTTCCCTCTCCAATTTCAGCTTCCTGCGTTCAATAGGAGTAAAAATGGTTTTGGAGCTCACTCAGCTGATCAGTGATCTGAAGGGTGAAGAAGATCTTCTCGAATGCTGGAGACGCCTGGAAGAGCACTTCCATTCAATTGGAGTAAAAATGGCTTCGGAGCACACTCAGCTGATCAGTGATCTGAAGAGTGAAGAAGCCTTTGAGCAATGATTTGCAGCGTTTTTTACCCACCAACTTTTTTTTTACCTACCAGCTAGGTACTACCTACCACACCATACTGGCTTCACACCTTCACAATCAAGTTTATTAGAAACAACTAAACGCTTCACACTCGATTGGAAAAATAGAAAGCTTCATATGGAAATTTGATTACTGGTTACGCAGAAGGCAAAACTGTATACAATCGAAGAAATGAACAGCGATCGCATTTTAGTCCGATAAAATTTGAATGGAGATTAGACCTCTTTTTGCGATTCACACTCATGATTCTGTTTTATCGAAGGAAAACCTCCAAGTACTCGTAGGGACCGAACCGTTTGTCCTACAGAGCTACGGGTGGTCTCAAAAATTTTTAAAAATTCAATACTATTTAAAATTGGTGAAAAAACGATTCCTTTATTTCGAGAGTTTTCGAGCTAGGGCACTCTTGAAAATTTCAACCCTTAATTTTCACCCCTTAGAAGTGACCTACATCAACCAAAAGCTTCGCGGCACAAGTAGACCCCGAATGGAGCCCATATACCAAATTTGAACCAAATCGGTCCAGTGTTGCTAAGAAAAGTGCCGCGTACGGCGGACGGCCTACGGCGTACGGCGGACGGACGGAAATTTTTTTATTCGATTTTCGTATTCTACGTACCTTGAAACGTAAAACATCAAATTTTGAGGGGGGGGGGGGGTTACAATTTTTTTCTTCTTGCTCGATTCCAAAGGCTTATTATTGAAAATAATAAACCAAAAGGGACAAACTTAGGGTTAATGGAGGAGTTGTAGAACAGGTGTAGATTTTCCAGTAACTCGGCAGCCTTGTGGACGCAAGGCGTAAAGAGCAGAATTAGGAAGGCCAATGGTGGCTTCATCCAGCTGTACTCCGTTTGGAGAAATAGAAATATTTCCTTAGGAACGAAGCTGCGACTCTTCAATACAAACGTTAGGTCCTCCTCTACGGTTGCGAGACCTGGAAGGTGACGAGTTTGCTCACAAGCAAGTTACAGGTTTTCGTCAATCGCTGCCTTAGACATATCCTTGGCGTTTTCTGGCCTGATGTCATCTCGAACGGTCAGCTTCTCGAGAGAACTGACCAAAAGTCTATCACATCAGATATTGAGAGATGGATATGCCACACACTCCGCAAGGATGAATCGTGAAAATCGTGAAAAGAGGGTGTTTGACAGGAACCCTCTGGGTTTCAGAAGGAGAGTACGACCACGCGCGACTTGGAGGAAGTTTGTGGAGTCTGAAGCAATACAAGCCGGGAAGTCATGGCAAGGAGTCAAAGCTTTGGCACCTAACCAAGAAGAAAGGCGAAATTTCTTTACGGCCCTATGGTCCTCTTGAGAGCTACAGAAAACTAGTCAAGTCAATCAATAGTACCTACCAGGCATATTGTGATGAAATCCTATTCAAACTAGCTGAATTATAATTTTGGAGCTGTTTCTGGAGAGAGGAGGTTCTAAAGTGAGGATTCCGTTACTGAATTCAGGAACGACAAATTCCAACCCACATATATTCAAATCAATTAACGTTTGAGCATGCTATCAGTCTGGGGATGATGATTTTCATAGGAACCGTCTACGCACCAACCCGCACAATCCCTGAAAATTTCATACAAATCTGACAATAACTTCGCTTAGTTATGCGCGTTACAAGGATCTCATGACAGACGGACAGACAGACAGACACGGAACCAAATTGTTCAAAAATGGTCTGAAAGGTAAAACGCGAGTGGAAATTTTGATTTTGGAGAAATTTTTTTTCATCCTTGAAAAGTGAAAACAAAGCTTCCGCTACCTTGGTAGACTCGGAAGCAAAAAAAAAAAAAAAAAAAAGGAATCTCAAGATCTTACATGGAGACCAAAATACTCAGGGTAACTTCTCCAAAGGCTTCTTTGAACGGTTGAGTTCAACATTGTCAGCTGTCTTTCTTCAAACTATTCAACTGACGCATTGCAGAAACACCTTCAAATATGCAAACAACATTAATAATGTAACGTAACACGTATATCTACTCAATTTTTTTCCTTGAAACTTGATCGGACGCGCCTGCTTGGCGTCGCAATAGGGTTCACAGAGATAAGACGTACCTAGTTCTGAGGAAGGTAGGCCTTAACGAGCCTTCATGATGATATGCAAAGACGCAAACCTGGTAAACGGGTTTAATGACCAATCCTTGTTCCGTCTCTCGAGGGGAATTTCAAAGCAAACATTGTATCATCCTGTCGTGACCTTTCAGAATCAATGAAGTTCCGAGAAAGGCAGAAAAGGGGGAGCTTTTGCGACCGGGGAAAACAACCGCCCCGAGGAGCTAATTGATTTCAGAAAATATTGCGACCGTAAAAGTTGTTGACGAAGGAGACGAGGTTGAGGCTCAGCACTTTAGCGTCCCTAAGGGAACTGTAAAGCCGCGGGAAAACGCGACTTTGCCCGAGAAAAAATGTTTATAGTCCCTACAGAGGGCATGGAGCAGTAAAAACCCGACTGTTTGCCCTTTTCAAGGTAGGCGAAAGGGGTAACTAAGGCGTTTTTATCCTCTCCTCGCACGGAATATGATATGCAAAGCCGCAATCACGATTCGAGGAGGGCCGTTTCTGCGGGTTTCATCCTAGAGAAGATGAAATTACCCGGAGATCCACGAGGTATCTATTTTCATATTTGAACAAGAGCATCTCTGGAGACTGGGAGAGTACCTTGAGAACCTACGTGGGAGTGGATTTCCAGTGGTAAACGCTTTTTCCCAGCAGAGTGCACTGAAAACATTGAAACAAGGATACGTTATTGGGGAATTTCACCACATCCACCGGTGTTATTTGTTCACCGTATCTCATAACCTGAATTCATTTCTTGGTTACTGTAAAAGATTTCCATTCGCCCTCAGTAAAAAAACAAGATTCATGACTTGGCATGATGAAAGTCGATGTGATGCCTCATCGGAGCGAATCCAAGAACGAATGAGTATATTCAGAGAGGGAAGAAACAACTTTCTTCACTCTTGGAAGCAATAGGCGAACTTCCATTTGCCCCACCAACTTTAAGCCATCTGCCATCCAAGCAGAAAGGAGGCAAAGCTTCCTCAGAAGGAAAAATGCTGCAAATTATTACACAAAGGTTTATTATTTTTCTATATAGATCACTCGTTTGCAAAGAGGACGGCATTGCCATTGTTACCATCAACCAACTTGAAGAAATACATAGATCGTATTTCGGTCAGCTCACATTTGAACGGGGATTAGGCCTCTTTTGTGATTCACACTCGTGTTTCTGATTTATCGTACGTCCAACCCTTAAATTCTCGTAGGGAGCGAACGGATTGTCCTACAGGGCTCCGCATGGTCTCTAAAAATTCTATACTATATTAAATTGATGGAAAAATAATACCTTTATATCAAAAAGTTTTGAGTTAGGGCGTTTTCAAAATTTCAACCCTTATTTTTCAACCTTTAGAAGTGACCTACATCAACAAAAATCTTCGGAGCACAACTAGACCCCAAATGGAGCCTTCATACCGAATTTCATCAACATCGGTCTATGGTGGGTGGGGAAAGTGCCACGTACGGCGGACGGACGGCCAAATTTTTATTCGATTCTTGGATTCTACGTACCTACCTTGAAACGTAAACCAACAAATTTTGAGGGGGTTAAACAATTTTTTTTTCTTGGTCGATTACAAAGGTTCATTATTGAAAATACCTAATAAACCAAAACTGACCTATTTTCGTTTGTTGATCAACGCGATTTTTTCTCGCTAGATTGTATGTGATCGCTATGAAGTTTATCAGCAACTATTCTGGAACCAAATCCTGACTGCCCTTCTAATAGCAACATGACATTGTGAGAAATCGATGATTTGGGGGAAAACACGAACGTTTTATTTGCACGTGTGCAGACAGTAGTTTAGTTGAGTTGGGATGAAATGGAACCATCTGAAGGAAAAAAGTTTGCCAAGTGGTGTGGCACATAGCTTCCTCGTACCCATAACTTTACTGAAAAGTAAGTAAAGTAAACAACCATTTTAGGTTGGATTTTCGTCCGACTGCAATTCCTGGCGTCGCGGGCGTCTTCAACTGTCTTCCAAAGGGAAGATCAGAATTTTCCATAATCCGATTTTACAGATGATCCGATGTATAGTAGTTAATCTCAAAACATCAGTCTCTAAGTACCTTGCACTACCCTCATGGGGGACCATCTACTCGTCAACCCGCGCAATCTCTGAATATTGTTAGAAAACGTTGGAGTTATGGCTCTGAAGTGCAAGGATTTCACGTTTGCGCATGCACACAAAATATTTCCGATTTGGGTGACATGATTTTCATAGGAGACCATCTCCACCCCAACTCACATAATGTCTGAAAATTTCATCGAAATCAGATGGGAAATGTAGAAGTTATGGCTGTAACAAAGAAATATACATTTGCGCATGTGCAATCGCTACTATCAGTCTGGGAGTGATGATTTTGATGAGGGACCAACTACAAGCCCACCTCCATAATCCCTGAAAATTTCATGGAAATCAAATGAGAAATGTAGAAGTTATGGCTGTGGCAAGGATTTAATGACAGACAGACACACAGACAAGAAACCAAAATTGTTCAAGAAGGCGTAAAACGAAAAACGCGAGTTGAAATTTTAATTTTGGAGAACTTTTTTTTCAACCTTGAAAAGTGAGTACAAAGCTTCCGCAACCTTGGTAGACTCGGAAGCAAAAAGGAACCATCTGAAGACTGAGGCATCTGATTCCTCAAATTACAATATTTGTTTTGGTTTGCCCGAAGAGATGTTGGCCAGATACTGTTTGAATTTGCTAACAAAGTTATTCCATTAGCTCTGAAACGCATAATGTAAGTGAACATTTGATTTTTGAATTCAATGCCTCCTTACCTCCGATGAGGAGAATGCAATATGTTGTCATTTCTCCTTCTACGAGTGAAACAATACCATGCGAATGGGTATGAAAACGTTCAGTAGCTCGTGAATTATTATCGACGATTACTGTTCCTTAATGCCTGTCACGGAAAACTAGAGCCTCTAAATCGTATCCACTTATAAACTACCTCGTTTTGCACTCTTCAGGTGATTGACTTTACTATAGCAAGCACCTGGTATTCTAACCACGTGCAGAACTCCCATGATGAGCGTCTAGATAGCGTGTTCCAGATGCAGACACCAACGCTATCTACCGTCAAGAAGTATGGACGAGACGTGTTGACATTATCGGCTGCATAAAATCAATTGGCTTGACAATCACGACGTACCTTCCGTGCAGAGGGCCGACGCTTCCGGCGTCGTATGCAGAGCTCGCAGTGATGGCTGAGTCTGGAATGTCTCCCGACTCCATCCCCATCGGCCACCCACAGCGCACTGAAAACAATGGAAAAAAAGGAATTAAAGGTTTTTCTTTATCTGTTGTAAAGAAAAAGAAACAACGACAAAACAAAACATCGTTTGAGAATGAACGAACTCGGAATTGTGATGAAAGTTTAAAAAAAAATCCTAATGGAGGAAAAAAGGACTGGAGGTAAGTTACGAGAAATACAGGTGGTTCACCGCTACCAGTTGAAGACTCAATCCCGAGAATTCCAGGCCTGAATCTGAAGTGGAATCCTTCTCTATAAGAAAGTTTCATTCAAGCGGTCCTTGATGATTTAATGTGGACAATTGTGTCTTATGGCCAATGGCGGAATTGAATTACTATATTAAATACTTATCTAGATTATCATAGTCTTCAACACAAAATAACAATAGAATCTTTTTTTTTTTGTTAATTTCCTCTCAAAGACAAGTTGTGTTTTGTGACGGAGGGGGCACGCCATAAATAAAAATAAATAAATAAATCAAATATTAATGGGGAGGACGCCCAGGACTCACCCAAAGCCGGCCCTAGGGATGAAAGAAGATGAGGAGGGTGGGGGTGGGAGAGAAGGATGAAGACCACATGAAAACATGTATTATCGCAGTTGATCATTACGATCATAGCCATTCAAGAATCAATAATCAGTTTATAGCTCAATATGGCAGTGTATAGTACAGTGTATAGTATCAATTTGTGCATATTTGTGTGTGTATAGTAAGTGAAATAAAGTAATCAACCATTTCAGGTTGGATTTTCGTCCGACTGCCATCGCTAGCGTCGCGGACGCCTTCAGCTGTCTTCCAAAGGGAAGATCAGAATTTGTTCTGGTGATTTCGCTCACGGCTTCCCATTGCCTCACCGCCCAGAGTTGTGACGAGGGAGGCAATGAGTCCCAGTCGGCGACGAGATTCGAACCCACGACCCCTACTTAAGTCGCCTAGGATTTCGCCACCAAAGAACGCGCGCCGCAGCGAACACGGCCACTCCGGACCCCGCCTAGTGCATTGTGAATATTGTATAGTATCAATATCATAGAATAGCTCAATCATATAGAATAACATGGAATTGATTGGTGTAAAAATCATTGAGCAATACTACTGATAAATTTCCCGATCCGGATTTTGATTTTTACAATCATGTTTCTGGTTTTATATGTCCGCGAACAGCAACACGCTTGTGAAGTCGTTCGTAGTAGTGTTGTCGATTTTATTTCTTCACCTACACCGTAGCTCACTGATCGAAATATGATAGAATGTTCGTTCTTCTAGAGTCCAGTCCCAAACTACTATTGATTAATAATTATAATAGTTATAGAAATTAACCCTCGGGTGAGCGCGCCTCTGAGTGTAACAAGAGCGGGCGCGGGCGGCCCTGAGGGCCGCTCTTTGTTGTTTAGCGTTCTTAAGTGTAGGATTATGGCCGCGAAAAGGAAAAAAATGTACTCAAAAACATGTGAGCATTTAAAAGTATTCATTTTTATCAACACAATATAGTTTCTTAATAGTACTGCAATATTCCCCTACATTGGTAATACATAAGTAGGTATCTCTTTTTTTTCTCACTAAAAAAACTCAGGAACTCGTAACTTGCGAAAATGTATTTACTACCGTCTACCTCCATATATTTTATCCATCTCTTTTCTAGAGAAGATGAAAAAAATGATTATTTCTGACTTAGAATGAAAGTTAGGAAAATGTGTAATGGTAACATCTGATAAAACAATAGAAATAATAGAAAAAATAGAAGTAGAGAAGATAGATAAGAAGTAAAGAAAGAAAGAGGGGTAGCGGAAATGTTGGAGGGGGTCTTGTAGAAGGATTACCGGGAGTAGGGGTTCAACCTTTCCAGATAGTTTTCGAATCTGAATAAAAACATATTGTTTAGTAATGCATGCATTCCAGGGGACGTCCCATTGGATAAGCATTAGATCAGTTAACCAGTTGGTAAGCGATAAAACTGTTTCACTCGATGTAATTTGGTTTATTACTTTAGGCAAGAAATAGTGACCCCCCCCCCTCACCATTATCTACCAAAACATTTCTAGCGGCATGGGAGCCTCGAATCTGAAGAGCATTTTAAAATCCATGATCTACGATACCCAACATGCGAATTCGAGTTCACACCCCCCCCCCCCCCCAACCACCACCAATGGTGCCAGTCTGGCACCAAAGGGGGAATACGTCGTAACATTGCACTTTCATCTATTAGTTTTAGTAGGCGGTCCGTCGAGGTTCACATCCGTATTCAAGGTGAAACACAAAAAAAAAGCACGAAATATGCGGTTTATGGTGTCCTGGCACCATGGTGGCACCACTATTATTTCCTTGGTGCTACAGAGAATAATTCATGAAAACCCGGAGGTATAATGAGAATTTTTCCTCAATTTCAAAGCTTGGGTACAATTAGTAAGCAGTAAAGGAACCGAAATTTTGAAAAATCGGATATTTTGTGAATATTATCCCCCCACTACACCCCCCCCCTTGCGAATTTTGGTACTCGGGTGAAATTATGTACAACTCGGAAGTTATTTGAGTCAAACAAAAAAAGAAACTCACTAATCGGTTGGAAATTGAGGCCTGGGCAAATTTTAAAGGATTATGCCCGCAAACGCACGTTTTTTAAGCATTAACCCCCCCTTTCTCCCCCTTAAAAGGCAAAATTCGAAATTCCGGCGCCGTAGTGCACAACTAGATAGTTTTCCGCGTCGAACAAAAAAAGAACCACAAAAATCGGTTGAGAACTAAGGCCTGGGCAGACGACACAAGATTATGCCCAAAAATGCACGTTTTTTGAGCATTAACCCCCCCTTTCCCCCCCTTAAAAGGCAAAATTCGAAATTCCGGCGACGTAGTGCACAACTAGATAGTTTTCCGCGTCGAACAAAAAAAGAACCAGGAAAATCGGTTGAGAACTAAGGCCTGTGCAGACGACACAAGATTTTGTCACACACACACACACATACACACATACACACATACACACACACACACACACAGACATACACCTATGGTTTTTTTCGCGGATTTGGATTCAGAATGGTCTAAAACGGATTACTGTGTGGTTATTTTTTTTTCTGTTGAGTGTTGTCCAACTTCACCCCAGATCGATCTTATAAGGACGCCCAAGTCTTACTGTGGGACGTCCTAAAAACTGCAACGGCGGACCTGAGGTCCGCCCCGCGCCCGCCGCTGGGTTAAGTAATAGAAACATCTGTTGTGTTATTAAGGGGGTCTCAGTCGGTCGCCGTTCGTTTCTCGTTCCGGGTCAGTATTTCCCTACATTTCAGGGGCTCAAACTTTGAAAGTTGTCCCTAACTTTGAAATGTCCAAGGAGTTTTGAAATTCATGCATGGGTGTAGGGAATTGAGAAGCTAAAAGATTGCCGCTGGAATCACCAAAATGGAACAATATTTGCCAGAGAAATATGGGAAAACCAAACTATACTATGAATAATAGGTTTTTCCCTTATTTCTCTGGCAATGGGTTTTTCAATTCCTTACACCCATGCATGAATTTCAAAACTCCTTGGACATTTCAAAGTTAGGGACAACTTACAAAGTTTGAGGCCCTGAAATTTAGGGAAATACTGACCCGGAACGAGAAACGAACGGCGACCGACTGAGACCCCCTTAAACATAGAGTACATAGAGTTAGTTCGATATTATATAACGTAGATTTTTGTTAATTGCAAAATTCGTTAGATAGGAGGACAGCCGGTCTTATTCGCTTCAATCTTCTCAAAGCAGAGTAGTAGCAGAGTAGGGTTTACTGCTATTTGTGATTCTGAAGGGTTCGTGTGGTACAGCAATGATTTATGAAGTCGGTTGAATGCATCCTTGACGACTTCTTTGGTCTGGATAATAGAGTTTCGTACGTAGTATGGAGCATTATTGCTTCCGAGTCTACCAAGGTAGCGGAAGCTTTGTTTTCACTTTTCATGGACGAAAAAAAAAAGTTCTCCAAAATCAAAACTTTCACTCGCGTTTTGCGTTTTAGAACTTTCTGAACAATTTTGGTTCCGTGTCTGTCTGTCTGTCTGTGTGTCTGTCTGTCTGTCTGTCTGTGTGTCTGTCATGATTTCCTTGTAACGCGCATAACTATACGAGGTTATTATCCGATTTCTATGAAATTTTCAGGGATTGTGCGGGTTGGTGTGTAGACGGTCCCCTATAAAAATCATCATCCTCGGACTGATAGAAGCGACTGCGCATGCGCAAACGTGAATTCCTTGTAACGGCCATAACTTCCACATTTTCCACTCGATTTCGATGAAATTTTCAGGGATTATGCGGATTAGATTGTAGATGGTCCCCAATGAAAATCAAGGCCTAGAACTTTACAGTAGTCTCTGCGCATGCGCAAACGTAAAATCCTTGTAACAGCCATAACACTTATATTTTTCATCCGAATTTGATGAAATTTTCTAGGATTGTCCAGATTAGCGTGTAGATGGTCTCCTATGAGGGTAGTGGAAGGTACTTAGAGATTGATGTTTTGAGATTAGCTACTATGCATCTGGTCATCTATATAATCGGGTTATGGATACGAGCAAGCTATGTGCCACACCCACTTGGCAGACGTTTTATCATTCGGAGAGCGCGGTTTTGTACGTTTTGTATGACATATATGGGTCATTTTCCTAGAAAGGGCCAATCGTTGTCCAGAGAAGATTCCGAATGCCCATTTATGATTTAGGCGTTTAAAAAAATTCTCCATGAACTATCAACTTTGTTCTACTTCGGGCAATCAATAAAATATGCACTTATTCACGATAAAATATAGAAATTAAAGATTAAACTGCTAAATGTCCAGTAATCTGCCATGTCCGGACCTTTGCTTGAACACTGTGAATAACCTATGAAAGCAGCAGCCTGAATTTGTAGTGATCCTTTATTGCATATACCTAGACATGAAAAAAATGGGTTTGCAGATATTTCAGAAGCAAATAAAGCGAGCAGGAGGATAAAATGTGCTTGTCCGGAGGTTTCTGTCTTTAATCTGCCTTTTTTGTGTTTTCGTATTTTGGCGGCTTTTTATCGTTTCCCGCGGTTTTACTACCACTGTAAGAGGTGAGGTTAGTAATTAGGTTATCAATGAAAGCGACGGGAATCGTATTTCTTCTATGTGGAGGGGTGCACAAGTGGTTTCAGTTGCAAAAATTGGTGTCACAGTCACCGTCTGTCTTTCATCTGCCCTCTGTGAAACGGTAAGAAATCGAAATTATTTTTTTCTTTTTGGTCTCTAGTTCTTGTTTCTACCGAGCTGGTTCCAGCGATATGGTTACACTTCAGCAGAACAGCACCAGAATGCGGGAAAAGCTGAAAAACCTAAGTGCCACCCAGGAACATGTGTCTTTCATCTGCCTTTTTCAAAAGACAAAAAAAGACTTTTTTCAAGTTGTTAACAATTTAATTAGAATTTTCCGTTGCAATTTAAAAACTTTACATTTTTCGACCTCAAAACTGTATTCAGCAACCGTAAAAATCCCCTGGTACCAAGTTTTGGCTCGAAAAACCGATAAATCGAGATTACTTGGTTACTTTCGGAGTTTTCTAGGTTGCTATCAGAAAAACCGTGTTCCACGTTGGTTTAACCCTTTTCTACACCTGCGTCCCACCCTGGTTCAATCTTTGGAATAACTCCCAGTTCTCGCTCCTCATGGAGATGGGGTTCCGAGTATTTTCCTTTACGCGGAAACCACGCCAATAGGTTTATTTCGATAGGTTTTTTTTTCTTTAATTTTTAATTAATTAATTAAGCGTCCCACTGTGTGTTCTCTCGTCGAAATTCAATCAGTATGTTGTGAGGTTAATCCCTGATTTTTGGCAGAACTTGAGTCGGACTTTAAGTTTTTTGAAATCTTGGGACACCGATTGTCCCTTTCTAGGAAAATGACCCATATAGTTTTTGTATGGCATGTACAGTTTTGTACGTTTTTTTGGCATATAAAGTAACTGGCATGTAAATTTTGATATGGTATTTTGCGGCAGAACCGCAGAGGCCACATGAGTATTCCCAGATTAGCCTGATTACAGTGACGTTAGTCAGACGTGTTATTCGATTCCATGATTGTATTTAATACCGGGAAAAATTAAATTAAAATGAATGTTCACTGATGGTGTGTTTGATCAGATCATTGGTAATCACTGGACATACGCCAACGTGATATCCGATAAGCTCGTACAGTTTTTAGACCTTCCATCCCACCTCTCATCGCCAAATGTGCGCCCTACCTAGAAAACCACATCAGCGTGACGGTTGAGGGTCATCTAACCTTCGTTTCGCCAACTTTATCTACCTCAATCTTACAGGAGTAGTTATGTTAATTAAATAGTACATGTTTTGCATAAATTCAATTATTCATGTTCTTCAGGTTATAATATCACTGGGATCCGTATCTAAGAGGGGTACTGGGTTTATTACTCAAAGAGTGGGAGGGGAAGAATCTCCAAAGGAGAAACCAGGTTCTTTCAACAGGAAAAAATAAAACGTTGTGTAATCATTTTGGGTGTATTCTATTAGCTTATTTGATTACCTCGAAGGTTAAAATGTATTGCCTTAATGCTCAATATATTATAAAAAATAATTAAACAAATGTTTCAGGGACCGAAACGTTTTAATAGTATAAAGAAGCGTTAGAGAAATTAGTGGTATTTTTCCTACTACTTCTTGATTTTTCGAGAGATTCTTCGACTTTTCCAGGATTTTCAGATTGAGAGGGTATCCCGCTAGAATTGCATGCGAATGCTGATTGAATACTAAGTAAGTGCGGATTGGACATCGGATATTATAACACCCGTACTCGACGAAGCCGTCCAGAGGTCGGAGCGGAACCCGGACCGGTCCTCTTTGCACCTGGAGGCCCCTTGCCGACATGCCATCTCCTAATACGGTTCATCTAAATTAAATTCACTCAATAATATTTATCTCGGATGGATTTTAATTGACTTTCCCCTCGCCTCGCCCAGCAGTACCGACCCCCTTTAATGCGGGATTGCGATCGTGCTAATTCGTCAAGCCTCGTGATGTGGGGTCGATGATCTCATTTGAATTTCACGAACATCATTCATGAGCTTGCCTACATAACTACTTATTCTAAAAAACGATGCCTGTCAAGCTTGGTGGGGAGTATAAATATTTCTCCAGATATACTACTTCAGAATGATGTCCATACTATGGTTTTCCTAAGAAGTATTCTCACAAACGCAATGAATTCCACAAATGTCTTCCAGGTAAAAAAAGAAGTAAAAGTAAAGTAAGCAACCATTTCAGGTTGAATTTTTCGTCCGACTGCCATTCTTGGCGTCGCGGACGTCATCAGCTGTCTCCCTAAGGGGAGTTCAGAATTTGTTCTGATGATTTCGCTCATGGCTTCCCAAACATCACCGCCCTGGGTTGGAACGAGAGATTGCCGATCGTCTAACAGACAGAAAACTTCCTGCTGGCGACCAGACTCGAACGCGCGTCCCCGCAAGACGGTTCTTATCCTATCACCGCAGTCGGGTACACTGTCCACTAGACCACCGACGCCCTCAATGTCTTCCAGGTAATTAAGTATTATTGTACAACACTTATATTTAAAATAATATGATATCTAATACATAAAATCAGAAGCGGCCTCATCGTTCTGGTATGTCACCTGTATTTCTGAGGGAAGTTATTGCGCAGAAAGTCAGAGGCTGGGTTGGCCTCAGCCCAACAGTAGCAAAAAAGCTATACTTTTTCCTTTCCTTCGTCAATGAAAATATAGGGAACTATGAAATTGTTTATCATATTATTGACATAAAAATGTGATTCCAAGATGTGATATATTTTTTACCATCCTCCCCCCCCCCCCATCTACAAATCAGTCATTGGGAATTTCTGTTTGTACCAGGTTTATACCACTTTGCTCCTGCTAGTTATAAGTATCTAGTCCAAGAATTATCAACTGCAAATTCATTAGGGAATGGAGAGGGTAAAATTACAATAATAAAATTGTTGGGTTATTTTTGGGGGACTACCACCTATCTTACGAGTAATAATTACTTAATTTAACGGGGTTCATTTTTATAACGTAGGTAACGTTTGAAGGAACCAAAATAGACAGACATTATTTCCAAATTACGAATAATAATGTCCCATTGTTTCAAAAACATTTCGAATTCAGGGAAAAATTAAATTACAAAGATTAACTGGCTCAAACGATAATTCATTTTCAGCGTTCGTTAGAGAGAGTTTAGGAGCGAGCATTAAAATCGCGTATTTTATTAACTTGAAAGGAGAAACACTGACAAATTAGAACGGGAGTGTATTCGTGGGAACGGAATTATTTATGTTTAGTGGCTTAAAATTAGCGTTGGGAGTGAAAACCTCAGAGAGCAAATTGGGTTGAAAGGCGCTTTTAATGTTGACCAATTTTTTTAACGCAGATAATGAATAGCTGGAAGGTAGAGTTTCACAAGTTTATGGTGTCAACATACCAATAATAGTTGTACTATTGCGAGAGATATTCGAAATAGATAGACTTTAATGAGGACTACAATTCATAACACAGTCGGTAGTCGCTGATGTGAACAGACGGGGTCGTCCTCGTCATTCAAGCAAGTAAACAAGAAGAATGCGAAAACTTTGTTATGAACAAGTTTCTCATCTAGTACCTACTACGGACGAGAAGCAGTGGCTGGCATTCCAGAAGGAAAAATACTGTTGTAATTTTATTTGTTTCACGTGTTTATATAAATTTTGTTGTTTTCTCTTCCTGCCAACATCATCCTAGTCAATAAACCTATCGATGATGTATTGTTTTTTCCATCAAGGGAGACATGTTTTAATTATATTAAATATAATTCAAAATTTTGGAAAGGGGTTACACATTTTTTCTTGCTCGATCTAAAGATTCATTATTGAAAATAATCAACCAAAATCGTGTTTAACCCTTCAGTAGTCACAGCATATCTGACAGATCGCGCGAAGGTATTTTTTGTTCCTCCACAGATAAGGTTGGCAGACCTGCGCTGTCCTTCACAGTAGAGGCTACCTAATGGATAAAGAGGAAGGGTTTAGTGTTGTCGTTCTCCCTGACGTTTGTCAGTGGCGGACAAAAAAAAAAAAAAAGAAAAAAAAATTTGTAAGTGATTGCTAATCAAGTCTGATTTTATAGTGAGACCATCGTGCATCCGGTTATGTTATAGGAGTTAAATACCGAAAAGAAAAACGCAAAAAAAGAAAAAAATTGAAATTATTAAGATGAAAGAAAGGTCCTGTTCCTCTAGGTTTCACACTTAAAATTAGCCATAAATTGATTTTTTAGATCGGTTTCTGCTACCATCTGCCTCTATAATCATGTATGCACTTTATGTCAGTTGATAAAACTCAAATTTGAAAAAAAAAATGTAAGCTTCCACAATTTTGATCCGTCAGATCGCCGCGACAAAAAAAATGTGTCCTGTAAAAGAGCAGCGACTACTGAAGGGTTAAGAGCTTTTTGAAACAGATTTCGGTTCACATTTGTCTGTCTGTCCAAAAATATCGTAAGATTTCAATGGTATTTTGAGAATATACGTGCAGATTTCTCCAGACAGTCCCGTATGATTATTTGCTATTAGCTAGCGGTGGCGTTTGCGCATGCTTAAACCCAAATTCGTTGTGACTAGAACTTTTCAGCTCTCGTTGGACTCCAATACAAATGGTTCAGGCTCCAATAAGTTTTCTCTTAAAGTCCATTGAATTGGAGCCTCAGCGTTAGATAATATTCAGTAAAACCTCAAGTTCCTCGTCCCTGGCAAATCTTTACCTCAGTAAAATGGTTCCATTTTAATTAACATTGTCGGGCATCATATGGATTGGGCATCACGTTGTTGGTCCCCCAATGATGTCATCAAATTAACAACAGTAGAGAACGTGAGAAACCTGGATTATGAAATTCATGTTTTAATTTTTTTATAAAGAACAAATTCAATTTGTCCATAATAAATCATTCTTTCTGTGAAAGCTCATACTGCCCACCTAACTTGGGGACCTCTAAACGAACTCTTTTGACCCGTTTTGGCTTGAGTACTACTGCCTCCCAGAACAAAAGTCTTGTTCAATGGTCGACGATAAAATATCTGATAGATCTTCAATACGAAGAAGAAACTCGTAGAGAGCAGGATAATCATCTTTGCAGAGATTCCATGAAGATGACCCCTCGTCAGTTCACCTGGAGGATCTCAGGCTCGGAGGAAAACCTTTTTAATGGCACTTTTACGAGTGAAAGCACTAAAACGATTCCCCATCTAATCGGGTCAAAGTCTATCTCAACTTGGTGGCGCTTTGTTCCCTTCATCAGATCATCTTAGTTCGGATACTCTTTTTCAACTCTTGAAACGGTCGTTCTTTCTGCAAAAGGCGACTTGATCGACGGTTACTCAGTTTTCATTACAATGGAACTTTGAGCTTGAAGGAGGATGGTAATTTCAAAGAGTCACCTACGACTTCCCAGCACTAGGAAATTGGAAAGTTAGGGTTGTATGGGGGAGGAGGGATGAGCGATGGGAAGAGCCTCATTAAGATGAACACGGGTTCATATATCGATACCTTAAATCGCAAAGGCCAGAAACGGTTTTTTGAGAAAAACGCAAAAGAAGTTTTCACCAGTGCATAATTCCTAAAATGATCTTTTATTACACTAAACTCTTTAATTTCTTCCTTGAATTTTCAAACTATAATCTTCAAAAAGGTCCATTATAGATTGGTTGAATTTGAGTTTTTTTGGTTATGCAAAATCAAAAATGTGGAAGATCGATATGAGGACGCGGGTAGTGGTACCGCGGACCACTCCCGCCGAGATCCCCAGCTCAAGTAACTCCGTGGCGATTTTCGACTACACCCCTCGCCATGATTTGATTAGCTGTCACATCTTCATCCAGCTCTCATTTGCCTATTTATTTATATTCCATATATTAGCCTGCCTCGTCTGCTCCATCTACAGGCAGCCATACTCTTATTTATGGCTACTTTTTGCTTCCTCACTACCGAAGGTAGGGAAGCTTTGTATTCGTGAAAGAAGTGAAAAAAAAAGTGTCCTCCAAAATCAAAATTTCCACTTGCTTTTTGCGTTTTAGAGCTTCCCGAACAATTTTGGTTCCTCGTCTGTCTGTCTATCTGTCTGTCTGTCGGTCTGTCGGTCTGTCGGTCTGTCTGTGGTCAATCCTTGTCCCGGGCAAAACTATACTAACCAGTGGTCCGATTTTGATGAAATTTTCAGGGATTGTGCGGGTTAGGTCCTAGACGGTCCCCTATCAATTTCAGCACCTTCGGACCAATAGGAGCGAGTGCGCATGCGCAAACGTGAATTTCCTGGAACCTCGGTTTCTCGGTTTCTAATGAACCGATTTTGCTCAAATTTGGAGGTTAGTTAGGGACTAACTTCTAAGAGACACCCTATAAGTTTCAATCAAATTGGTCAAGCAATAGCCGCTGCGCATGCGCAAACTTTAAATTTATTGTTACAACCAAAACTCCGCAACTATTCAACCAATTTCGATGAAATATTCAGGGATGGTATGGGTTAGGTCCTAGACGGTGGACCGCTAAATAAAATTCTACGTTGAAAATACAAATATCATACTACTCGTGCCCACACTTACTTCCAGGTTCCCGTGTAAATTGCTTCTCTTATTGTGTGATCAAATGTTGTGGTCTGCAGGTCAATTAATGTTGAAACCAAATGCGCATGCGCGAACTTTAAATTTATTGTTACAACCAAAACTCCGCAACTATTCAACCAATTTCGATGAAATTTTAAGGGATCGTGTGGGTTAGGTCCTAGACGGTCCCCTATCAATTTCAGCACCTTCGGACCAATAGGAGCGAGTGCGCATGCGCAAACGTGAATTTCCTGGAACCTCGGTTTCTCGGTTTCTAATGAACCGATTTTGCTCAAATTTGGAGGTTAGTTAGGGACTAACTTCTAAGAGACACCCTATAAGTTGCAATCAAATTGGTCAAGCAATAGCCGCTGCGCATGCGCGAACTTTAAATTTATTGTTACAACCAAAACTCCGCAACTATTCAACCAATTTCGATGAAATTTTCAGGGATCGTGTGGGTTAGGTCCTAGACGGTGGACCGCTAAATAAAATTCTACGTTGAAAATACAAATATCATACTACTCGTGCCCACACTTACTTCCAGGTTCCCGTGTAAATTGCTTCTTTTATTGTGTGATCAAATGTTGTGGTCTGCAGGTCAATTAATGTTGAAACCAAATTGACCCCTCATCACAGTCTCTTTTGCATCTTTCTTTCTGTCATCGAGTTAGTGGTCCACAGGTCAGTTTTGAGATGAAAATTGGCACTTCGCGTTTTTTGAATGCGCCGAACTAGGATTTTACAATGCGAATTTACACTCCATTGATATATAACCTATGTTTATACACTCCAATTTACACTCCATAGTATAACCTATGTTTGCGAATCAGTATTTCATTCATTTTACTTTAATCAATTCCAAGAATAGTCAATATTTTGGTATTCAATAACTCTTTGAATCATAATTTTTTCGCCAACTGATTCTATACGTCCATGTTACAATGAGTGAGGAAGCTATACTGCCCACCCAACTTGGCAGACGTTTTTTTATCTACCATACTTTTTTTATCTACCCCTTTAAATCGTCTTCATGTAGGGCGCCCAGCTTGGCATACCTATCGTAGTATAATATCCCCCTCTGTGATATCCATCCCGTCGACTGCACTATGTCCCATTGTGGACCAAAATTAATGAGTTTTGGTTAGGTACCGTCAGTCAATCCCAAGTTTCTGTAGGGGATGAAAATATTAATACACTCTAATTAAGCCTCTCTCATTAAGAGGGTATGAATTTAATTCTCGTGAAGGGCTCAAAAGATTGAACCTAAAAGTGTGTTGCTCATAGCATCCTCGTTTCCAAAACCCGAATGTAGATGATCCATGTGATGTAGATGATCCATGTGATGTAGATGATCCACATAATCTGAAAACATAAATTTCCATGTGCGTTACCCTCATAGGGGACCAACAACCAACAAATCCCCAAGAATTCAATGTAATTCGGATAAAAAATGTAGGAATAATCACTTATAAGGTTTTACGATTGCCCATGCGCAGCGGATACTCCGTCAGGAGGCGATATTTCCATGGGGACCATCTACATGCAAACTCGCTCAATATCTGAAAATTTCATCGAAATTGGACAATAACTTCTATATTAAATGAATGGGGTTAGTTCCGCTAGTTATAAGAATACAATTATTATCTACGTACCGTATTGGAGAATCCGTCGTAACCAGCAAGTCGAGTACAGGAGGCGAGCGCTTTCGATGTAAAGACATCATCTTCAGGCCGTCGAGAGAGTACTCTCTCGACGGCCTGAAGATGATGTCTTTACATCGAAAGCGCTCGCCTCCTGTACTCGACTTGCTGGTTACGACGGATTCTCCAATACGGTACGTAGATAATAATTATAACTTCTATAGTTTTGCCCGTTACGAGGATCCTACCTCGATAGACTCGGAAGCAAATAGATCTGAATCGCTTGTTTGTTTTGTTTATCTGTCGAAATATTTGAGGTAATCAGCCATTTATACGTCATTATCGCAAAATTTGGTTGTCTGATGTACCAAACAATGTAATTTATATCACAACAGTTAACATAACGATTTTAGTGGCTGAGATCATGTGTGTGATTCGCTAACTGAACGTCACTGACAAACACGAGCTCTGAATTCGCGTTGTTATCAAGATGTCAGTTCAATTCCGATAGATCTAAGAGAGATAATTTTTAATTATTCGTGGTCAAAGATGATCAGATTATAGATTTTCTCAAGGTAATCTGTTTCAAATGGAAGGAAGTTTTTCTATTTCACACAAACTAATTAGGAGGACGTCCAAGGGCTAACGATAGCCTCGAAGCGTTTGTTACTAACAACTTGTTTTGCTGGTATTTGTTGATTTTCGAAAGGTGCATAAACACTTACTCATACATACGAATTATACGTGGTTTTGAATAGCTCGATTCTACCATTGAAAAATCCCATTCTTGAGAATTATGAGCGTATTTCAACAATCCATTCCAACCAATACTATGCGATTTTTGAACGAGTATAAAATATTCCATATTTGACTGCACATTAATATTATATTCCAGTAAAATTTTGGCTGCCCCACCGTTTCAAATACTACAGGTAGTTAATTTAGATTCAACAACCGAAAAGGAGTTTACAGGAGTATTCTCTCAATGGTCTAAAGATGATGTTCTTACATCGAAAGCGCTCGCTTCCTGTAGGCGCTCAAGTTGGTGGGTACGACAAATTCGCCTGTAAAGTAGGTTCTTTTCATTTATAAATTTAACTTTACGCCAAACGGATTGAGAATGGAGTCCACTGAATAATAAACTCCTTCTTCACCGAGCTTTAGGTTAATATATTAGCTTCTTCAGGGCTCGAAGGACCAACAACTCAGTTTACTCAGTTGAGCGTATCAAGAGTCATTTTGATGGGGGTTGGTAGAGATGCCACCATAATTATTAAGAATTATAAGTAGCATCTCCAAAATTACTCAAAAATTACTCTTGGCATGCTCAGAGTTAACCATCCTTCGAGCCCTGAAGAAGGTAGTACATTGACCGAAAGCTCGGCGAAGAAAGAGTTTCGTATCATTCAGTGGACCCCATTTCCAATCCGTTTGAAGTACTGTAATTTGTTGGGTCGATCTACATAGCTGAAATTTAACTTTATCATCAATTTTTGACATCGCAGTTGAGCTTACAAACTACTATAGAAATACAAAGATTAATTTTCATGTAACGTCTCCTAGGTGCAGCCCATTGGCTGTCCTCAATAACTTGTCTCCAGTACTCTGTGGCTGTCCTACACCAGTAGTTGGTTTTTATTATAAATTACTATAATTATTTAATACAATTTACTTATAACAGTAAATAAATATAGAAACAATTAATAATAAATAAGATAAGAAGTAGTTATTAGTAGAACAAGTAGGTTGTGGTGGGTTTTGGGGGATGCAAGCTGTAACTGCATCAGCGTGTTCTAATTTCACTAATAAGGTACGTAAATAATAATTCTACTCTCATAACTAGAAGATCTAACCTCAGAAAACGAAAAAAAAAAAAAAAAAAAACACAGAAATAACCACACAAAAAATAATAATACAAATGTTAAAAACCCAAATTTTTGGTATTTTGATACAGGAACAGGAATTTATTTATTAAAAAAAAACAGTTCTTACTAAATCTTATTAAACCATCCATCGTAAAGTTGGGGTTGTTTTGCAAATTCTCGATTTCTAAATAATTCATAATAAATTGTTCAAACTTTGATATTTCCTTTTCTTTTCCCTTCATAATATGAAGGGAAAAGAAAAGGAAATATCAAAGTTTGAGTTTTGGAAATATCATATTATGAGTTTTCTTTCACTTGCTTCTAATACTCAAGTAAATATTAAATGAATCTCTTCTTTGAACGGTGGGTAGGTAGGAGAAATTCTCACCTTAAAAATGAAGGAACGGATACCAGTAATTGAATCGACAAAACTGCTATGCATATACATTCAATGATCTCAAAGAAACACGGATTTTCTCAGAGAGACATCGATTCTTAACGTAGATTACCTCCGGACGAAATGTTTCAAGCGAATCTCTGTCATCTCAAGACACAGAAGATCGGAAAGCGATCTGACGCGATCTCCAACCTGATAAGTCGATCTCCACCTTAGAAAAATGCGGGACTGATTCCATCGAAAAACAGGTTTCTCATTTGGAAGCTTTCGGTGATTGTTCGGGTCGAGGAAGCTCTTAATTTGCTTGGGAACCGCAAGGTCATTGCCACAAACAGCCGATGGGGATAGAAAGGTGGTTGATGTATAAAAGGGAAAGTCACTTGAAGTGACCATCAGTCGTGTCCGGACAATCGGGAAATCTTCTTCACCATGAAATTTTTCGTAAGTAGAAACTTGGTTATTCCTTCTCTATCCAGCTTAAGGAACATACCTAAGCTGGACGTTCAAAACCAACTCCAGCAATTCGAATCGTATTCATAAACAAACAGGTTTGTTATGAACATAAAAACAAAAATTATTTCAAAATAATAAAATAATAATTGAATTTATTATTTAAAATTCTGATATTATAGATACCTACTAATAAAAATTATTCCTTTAATTTTGACAGAAGTATGACAATTTATATAGTACCACATTTCAATAACCTACTCCACGAAAATATTTTGAATTCGAAGTTGAATTTTTTAGATAAATAAATCTTGTTCGAAATTACAATAAGAACAAGTGAAATGACTCGATATTTTCCGATTTACGACTGTGCTTACTCAAAATACCACGAAAATAGATAGATAGTAATAGGTTCCGTAATCCGGCACATGAAATTGTACTTGTAGACCTAAAAGATGCGCCAAAATCTCAGCTTTCCAACAATCTAGCCATTTTTTAGTCATTCTAGACATTTTGTCCTTATCCCAATCAAACGGCTATAACTCCTCAAATTTCCATGCAAATTCAAATCTAATTGAACCGTTGAAAGTAAAATAAAATTTCCTAACTCCTTGATTGAAAAAATCCATCCATCTATCCGGAAAAACGGGTAAAAATGGGATTTGAAAAGAAAACTTGGTAAAATCTTGAGAATCTCAACTTTTTTCAAACGTTCATAGGTTCCGTAATCCGGCACGTGAATTTGTAAATGTAGACCTAAAAGATGCACAAAATTCTCACCTTTCCAACGCGCTAGTCATTTTCATGTTTGAAGTAGGATTTACTACAAAAATTTGTGTTTGAACGCGGAAAAACGTGATTTTTTTCAACAGTATCAGCGCTTTTGCTAAGACGATCTGAGGGGTTTCGAGAGGTCCCACTGTCTCCTGCGCCTCACGCCTGACCCACTCATCGGCGAAACCCTCAGGAGCCTCAGGGGCCTTAGCAGGAGCGCTGATTCCGTTGAGAAAATTCACGTTTTTTCGGGTTCAAACACGAATTTTTGTAATAAATCTTACATTAAAAATTAAAATGACTAGACCGTTGAAAAGTCGAGATTTTTGCGCATCTTTTAGGTCTACAGGTGCAAATTCACGTGCCGGATTACGGAACCTATGAACGTTTTAAAACAGTTGAGATTCTCAAAATTTTACCAAGTTTTCTTTCAAGTCCCATTCTTACCCGTTTTTTCGATTAGATGGATGGATTTTTTCCATCAAGTAGTTATGAAATATCATGCTCTTTCCAACGGTGTAATTAGATTTGAATTTGCATGGAAATTTGGGGAGTTATAGCCATTTTACTGGGATAAGGTCACGAAAAAAATTTTAAAACTGAAATAATTTGAAAACGAAGCTTCTAAAAACAAATTACCACGAGTCGTTTTTTGCTGGAAATGAGCTGTACAATCCTGGCCTGTGACTGTTTTAAAATGTACCACCCAGTGTACACAAAACCCCAACCGTGCGCGTGTCGCCCGAAGGTGGGGGTCCTGGGTTCGATTCCAGGCCACGACATCAAAAATGTTTTCACATATTTACGATTTGTTTTTGCCTGCTTTTAGCAGGCTTTTCAGCTAGTTTAGAAAAATTTTCAACGTCATCCCATTCTATCACAAATGTATTAAATTTGGAATATGAACTTAATTACTTCCAATCAAGTACTTTAAAATTCACAAATTTCGGTAGCTACATGCCGTAAAATATAAGGATGGGAACAGACCCCATAAGAACTACAATCCTGCCATGTCATAAGGCAAAGTATCTATTTGATTAGATACTGTACTCAGAGTTGGACTTAATTGTAATCTAAATTATGTTGACAAAGTTTCCTCTGGTGTTTTATATGATTTCCATCAAATGGTGCTTGGAAATCACTTCAGTGGTTCCCAAATGGACGTGTAGGTACCGAATTTCAATTCTCCAGGATGAAGCCGAGAGGAATGAGTCTCATTCGTCTCAGACGTCTCTCATGTAGCTGATCAGCCTTTATTCCATCCCTTCCAATCGTCCTTGAAGAGCTATATCTCTACTGAATTTTGATTCTATAGAATTTAACTGGCGAGAAGATTACTCACAAATTTGATCATTCATTTTTCGTGAATACTCATTCATTGAATAATCATTCGATTCAACCAAGTATGAAATGTATTCACAGCTAATCGGACATCCTCCAGGCAATATCATTGGGAATATCATTGGTCCCGAAGACAAAAATACAAACTTTTGGTGTACTATGAGGAACATATAGTTCGCTTAATGGCTCACAAAGCTGATTTTAAACCCCTGCCTGATTATTTTCGTCCGAAGTTGACCGAGTTTTAGTGATCTTGCAGGATAAACAGGAGGTCAGTTAGTTCTAACTTTTACACAGCTGATCTGTTTCCTCCTGGATCCTTAAAGGAAGTCAGCCTAAACAGGGTTCCATCATTACGTTTTTTTATGTGAAGCTAATGCATTGAATTGTCACTCAATCGAACCAATTTATCAACAACAGCCTTCAGTTGAATACTTCCCGGCTTGTTGAAAATTAAATATCTCTATCAATTATCAACAGCTCCCATTTCTAATAAAACTGTGATTACAGGCCCTCTTCTTCACCCTCCTCTTCGTCGCCGTAGCTCTGGCTGCTCCCAAGGTGGACTTCGAGCTCGACGACACCCTTGGCGACGCAGCTTACCATCCAGCTCAGCTACAGCCCACCATCAAGAAACTCGCACTCAAGAAACTCCTCCTCCTCAAAGGATAAGATCTTCCAAAAGCCGTTACTTCCCAAGTATAACCCTTTGGTAACCTCCCAAGATCAACCGTTACCAGGAGATCACCTGAAAGTGACTAAACTTACCTATGAAACCTTTCCAAAAACCACCTTAAATGTGTGGATCTCATCACAGGATCCAAATTCAGTTATTTATTTGAGAAAGAGTGCACATCAGCACAAGAAACGTATCATTTCATATTTGATAACTTTCAAAGCTCAAAAATTGAAGAATTTATTACTCAACCGAATTTTTTATAATATTGGTCGCATATAAATAACTTGTGTAAATAAATACTTTATTATTTCATATTGAGTGGCGTGATTAATTTGTTATTGCTCTAGCCCTTTCCTATTTGCGTTCTAATTTATCTGGTATTTCATTGGAGCGCCATCATTAGAAACAACAACGCTTGGAATTCGAACAGCAGATCGAAAAAATATTGGTCATCCGAATTTAAACAGTTAACTCGAAATTTACATTTATGAGCTTTTTTCAAGAGCTATTTGTGTAACTGTTATTTCCTATTTCTCTCGTTCTGATTACTCTCGAGAGCTTGTGAGGGTGATTAGGGGAACAACACAAGATGTTTGATTTTGATATCGTCATGAACATTATCACGATCTTGTCTGTAGGAGTCATGAAGGACGTGAAAATCAAAATAATATTTTGATTTCACAAAGATATTATCTTTGTGAAATCACAATTGGGAGAAACTTTTCAAAGGTGATGTTGATATTTTCGTGTTATGATCGTGGAAATTACATTTCAAAGGTATATCACCGTTGATTTTCAGACATTTGACCATTAATTTTTGCAGCATTCAATCTATAACTCTATGACTTTATGTGTGAAGTACGTTCTTTCTCGACCACAAAAGTTAAGAAAAATGTCACTCAAAAATCTATAGCAGTGTTCGACAAGATTGGGATCGCATGAATCCGTACAAGTTGTGAATTTGAACTCATTTGGTACTTTTATTAGGCCTCAGGATCCAAAAATACATCAGAAGGGCTGTTCGAGATGAGGTTTTTTCGGAGTTGAAACCGCCTTGACACGTGTTCAACTTTATAAGGGGGGCCATTTGGTTCGAATTAACTTCGAAGCTGGTGACGGAACGCTTAGCGACAAACGAAGCGAGGAAATACTGTTACCAGACGTCGATGCGAGGGACCCCCCGGGTTTTTTATGTTAGAATTCGAGTTTTTGAAGGGTTGTGCACCTAAAGAAGTGTTCAAGAGTGAATGTAGTTAGTTCTCATTGGAGAGGTCTAGGATTGGCGTATTAATGATCTCCTATGAATGTAGCCATCCTTGAGATCGTATTACGAGGATGAGAGGATTCATAACAATAAATGAAAATTGGGAGTATACTAAAAGGGTTTCATTGATGTGGCCATGGAAGTACATTCAATCTATGGCCCATCCCATTCAATGATATTCAAGTATATTCAATAATAGAATATTTAACATTTATTTCAATAATAGAATAGTTGCTACCTATTTGGGCCTGAAAATACGTTGCACACTAATTTTGCATTGAGGACTACCAAAATTCCAAACTGTAATAATTTCATTGAATTATTCATAGGAATTTTATTGGACACGGATGAAAACCCGCTGAAAAGTACGCGCTGATCATCAGATCTCAGTGAAGCCTGCCATCTTGTCCTTGAAATTACGTCACTTTACATCCTTACCATATCGCTACATAGCGAGGCAAATGTGAGCTTAGGTGCTTACGTTTCACATGAATTTCATTCAGATGTAAGAAAAGATTTTTGCCGTAATATTGTAAAACGAAAATATTGACCACTTGCTAACCTATGAGTAGAAGATGAAGAATAAAATGTATATTTGTTCAACTATTGAACACATCTGACATCATCAAACTGCATTATAAGACTGGGCCTTAGGTCACCTGACGATTCCACTCAATAGGCACCCTATTAACAATTAGTTCAATAATTGAAAGCTTAAACGAATATTCCTCAAAATAGATATTAACCCTTAATATCCTGAGGTATCTTCTTGGAAGTTCAATTTTTACCTGCAATAGTTAAGTATGCCATTTTTAAACCAAAACTGATAGCCGTTGGGTTTCTTGATACTCCAACTATCGATTGGGAAGAAAATGAAACAATAAATACAAAAAACTGAAAGAAAAAACCAAATAATTCTCCAGTTGACAGACAGTAATCGGGCCTTCGAGGTACTTTCTACCCTCATTTCTCACCTTGTAGGTTTTTCCTTCTCAGTGATGGCGCCACTGTCTAAGGCACCACAGATCCCTCTATGAAGTGAACCTTCTCCTCCTTATTCCTTGGTTCTGTACTTTATGAGAAATAACAGACCCCAACTTCCCACCAAGGATTTCTCCAAGTTTCCTTCTTCTACTCCAACAAAATTGGACTCTGCTGATGCAGATTGCGACAGTGTGGCCCTTGGAAAGATCATTCTAGAGCTGACAGACTCTGAAAGGGCCTTTGAGTTACCTTCAGCTCAAAATACATGAAAAATTAATTTAAAGAATCCGAAAAAACAACTTTTTTGAAAAAGTGGGAAATTAAGGGTTAATAATATTTTATACCTATTCATTGATAATTCGCAGTAATAATTAACACCACAATTCATCCTAATGTAAATTGTGTTCTTTACCCTTTATTTTTGCTATCTCATCTTCATCTATTGTAGGTCTTGTCTCATCTTCACCTACCTATTGATCCAATTATTCATAATTATTCAATAATTTGCAACAAAACTTTATGAAGAATATGACAATTTTTTTTTAAATATGAAATATTAAGTGGCTAGACAGAAAACCACAATAATATTTTTAGCTCAGCTTCCCAAACAAAAATTTACGCAACTCAAATTATTTACACATTGCATCAGATATCCAATGTTCAGTAGTCGAATTGGCTGAATAGAAAGGACGTGAACTTCGGAACTTAAATTTGAATAAATATACAAAGTCAAACAATTCGGCCCTTTTAGGATCTTGAGGATCTTTAAATTTCACTACAACAAGTTCCATCCTGAACTGTGAGATTACAGGGATGATGCACAGGTAACTTGTCTCCCTAAGTAGGCATCTCTATCTTATTGCTTGACAACGTAGCAAACGTGAGCATCTTGGGTGGTTAATTTTCTCAAGGATTCCAATGAGATGACGAAAAAGATTTTTTACAGTAAAAATATGAGAATATTGAGTAATTGCTTAGCTAAAAGTATCTTCAAAGAGAGTTGGAGGGTTTGGCAACGCCAGTCGCTTGCGTGCTCAAATGCTACATTAGTATAAAGGTAAATTACAGAGAAATTTATTCGATTCGAGGGTTAGCTGTAAACGGGATTATATAAAAACCCGAAATAACCCAAGTTCGTTTAAAAGCCTTGAATCCTTAAAAGGCCCATTAAGCACCCAAATTAGGGCGGGACGAAGACCAACAAGAGGTCGAACCGATGAGGCTATAAACATCATCTTCTTCGGGTTTGGGGAAGTTAACGTTTGGACGCACTCTGGCGACAATTAAGGGAACTTTTGGAGTCACAGGAGGAGGAAACGTTGTAGCGGAACCCTCTCAGCCTCGAGGGAAGCGTTATTATCCACATTTTAACCCGTTTCTCCTAACATTGGCGGCCATTAGGAAGCTGGAAGGAGTTACCAAGGAAGGTCCTGCGGGTTACCAAGTATACCCTTCAAAAGAGGAAAATAGCCCATAAAACACTATGCATTCTCCTTCTTCATCTTCGGGTTTCCAACTTCTTATTCCTTCCAGTAATCGACCTGTGGCGTAGACTCCTGACTCATACCGCTGACTGTGCCAGCTTTGCGATGTCATGCTGATAAATGTGGTGTTTTTGTATCTTTTCCATGCCTATTCTGCAATAATATTTCCTCTAGTATGTTTTTGAAGTGTTCGAGTGATGTACATTAAATTTTGAGTAGGAAGTAGTAAACTGTTGATAGTAGAGGTGACTAACCCGTGTGGCAGTCATGTTTGTACTACCTACCTCTACAGTACGATGTAGCGGTCCAAAGCAATATTACACAATAAATTAAGGGAGTCTCATATCGGTCACCGTTCGTTCCTCGTTCCGGTTTGTATTTCATTCAAGAACCGATGCTCAAAGTTCAAATGTGCCTAAATTTGAAATTGTCAAGGATTTTCGAAATTAATTAGTGCACCGGCCTAGGGAATTTAAAAACCAAAAGATTGCTGCTGGAATCATGAAAATCTAACAATAATTGCCGGCGAAATGTGGGAAAAACCTAACTTAACACGTTGGCTGCGGGAGCCCATTCCCGAGTTTCGCCGTGTCCTGGAACGTTCTTTCGAGCAAATTGACGCCTAATGCAGGTTTTCCATCGCTTCTGCGCATAATTATGACAAAACGAAAACAAAAACAAAAAACGCATTTTTTTTGTCAAATTAATTTTTTTGATTATTTGTCCATAATTTGACCCAGGCAAGGAATTTCGCTCGGCGTCCGCACAAATAATGAGTAATGCGCGTATAGACTAGACCCGCACATCACCAACCTATGCAGAAAACACCCCTTTTCCTGATAGTTTCTTCGTCTTCCTCCGAAGTTCTAAGACATAGAAACGACTTATTCTTACTCAGGAGGTGTTGAGGAGCAAAACCATATAAGGATTTTTTTAAATGCCTCAAAATATTCAAGAAAATCGATTCTTCAATTTCAAATGATAGGTAATCGAAAAATATCCCTTCGATTGTGGAACTGAAAGTACCAGTCAGTATCGAAATCAATATAGATCGAGATTCAACATCGATAACATATTAAAATCGAAATTAGGCTGAGGAGCAATCGAAAACCACAGTCATGTCAGATGCTTTTGATGATTACCTGTCCATCATCCTGCACAAGAGCAGAAACGATTTGATGAACTCTCCATCGACCCGCACCTGACGTGTTAATAAAAGGTTTTTCACACATTTCGCCGGCAATTATTGTTAAATTTTGATGATTCCGGTAGCAATATTTTAGTTTTTCAATTCCCTAGGCAGATGCACTAATGAATTTCAGAAATTCTTGAAATTTCAAATTTAGGTACAACATTCTGAGCGTCGGTCTTGAAAGAAATACTAACCCTGAGCGAGGAACATACGGAGATATACCTAGGGATGGCAACGATATATCGATATATGGAATATATCGATATAATATATCTATAGATATATAAACGTATTATAGATATATAAACATATTATATAGATATATAAACGTAATATTATTACGTTTGATATATCGATATATTTATATCGATATAGAGAACCGATATTATCGGTCAATATCGATATATTTATCGATATATCACGACCTGTTTTCAAGTAAATTTTTTTTTTTTTTTTTTAGTAAAAATTAAATATTGAAATGAATGGACGAGAAGGGACGCCTGTACTTGTAAAAACATCAAGTAATTTTATTCCAAATTTTGTAGGTACCTACTGATGGGTTGATTTCAGACTGTTGACTTCAGCTCAGACATGATTGTGTACATAGTATTCACCTACAGTGGCTCTCAAGGCTCAAATACTTGACTTAACAAAAATTAATGGAGGCTCGTCCAGCTTAAAACTACCTACTATACGAAGTGAAGCAGGTTTTCACAACAACTATTTTCAATTTTGAAGGATCATGATCGTCCACAGTACCTATACCCCTGTCAATTTATAAATTAATCTAACATTGCAATGACATGTTCGCACTTTTTTCCAGTTTTTAAACAATGAATTTCGATCATTCATACCCAGTAACTTTTGAAAGTAGGTTAATACGTATTTCACACGGTTTTTCCAAATAGATCTTCCGATATGTCGAGTATATCGATATAATTCCCTCAAAATGATGTTAGTAACTTTTCTATTCACCTACCTACTTACTTCTTCAAGTTTTTCCAAGTAGATACTCCGATATGTCCATAAATGTCATCCTAAATTATTTTTATATTGTTTTAAAACTATTAAATTCACCTACGTACTTCACATGTGACATTTTAAAGTAGATCTTCCGATACGTCGAAAAATCGATATATTTTCTCCGATATATCGAAATATCGATATATTTTCTCCGATATATCGAAGGTATCGATATCTCATTGACGATATATCGTTTGATCGATAAATCGATGTATTTCATTCGATATGCCATCCCTAGATATACCCCCTCTCCATTCGTCTGTCTGACTGTCTGGAACCGATGAGGTACAGCGGCTCAACAAACATTCACCTTTGAAACATTCTATGCTATTAGATAGATCATTAAATTCGAGTCGAGGGCGAAGACAGTCAAGAAAAAATAAAAAAAAGGAATTTGACGTTTTTAATGCTTAAGATGCAAATTTTAGAGCTCAGTTTCATGGTGTTCTCCGTATTTTAAGTAGGTAGCTTGAAAAGTGCATCTACCTAGAAGGGAATGTTACTTGTTAGCCGCAGCATCCAGTTTCCTCCTTCTCTTGTTTACAATTCATCTTATTTCAAAGGGCTCATTATTGAGCTTTCTGTAGGGAGCAAATTAGGTCTTCGAAGACGTGAATGACGATGAAATGGGAGAGGGGTTTTTCTACGGTGTTTTTCTCCCCCAAGTTCCATGGACATTACTTTATTTTGCGCTTGCGTTGGTTTGAGGTAACCTAGCAAAGTGCCTTAGATAAATTCTATGTTTTATTCTATTACTAAAGTTTATCAGGGTCAATTTATTCATGACGTTTGCTGCTGCCTGAGGAATATTAATAAAAGTAAAGTAAGTAAGTAAAGTAAAGTAAACAACCATTTCAGGTTGGATTTTCGTCCGACTGCCATTCCTGGCGTCGCGGACGTCATCAGCTGTCTTCCTAAGGGAAGATCAGAATTTGTCCTGATGATTTCGCTCATGGCTTCCCATTGCCTCACCGCTTTGGGTTGGCACGAGAGAAAACTGCGACCAGCTTACCCGAAAATATGCTCCCGAGGCGAGCCCGAACTCAAGGCCCCGCAACCGGTCCGAGTCTCGTCTCCAGAGACACATGCCGCAACTCGCTCGGCCACAGCTGAATAGAAGTACTCAGTCAGTCCAGTTTATATAAAGGTATGTTTAGCCTTTAACTTAGTGATATTCTTGTGATTCTTGTAAATTTTGCTTGTGATTAGTATGGGGATTTTCAAGTATCAATTTTATTTATGTTATATTGTTTTGTCAGTGGTTTCTGTTGTCATTACATTTGCATTCTTTTTGATACTTCTCCAATCATTAGTTATAATAAATTACTAGTCATTTAATTAATATCCACTCTAGTCACTCATTTTCATGGGCGTGTGAGTCCCGGTCGGGGTCTCCTGGTCGGCCCGGGGGCGGCCCTCTTGTTGGTTTTTTGTCATTGCCCTTACCGGCGTATGTCGGGAACCGCCATGGTGGGTGGGTCCGGCTCGGTTGGGTAATTCCTGGCCGGGCTTTGCTGGCATTTTTGCATGGGTGGCTTTTTAGTTATTTTTTATTTTCATATTTTGCAGGCCCTTTCCTTTTATTCATTAATTTGTTGTTTCGCTGTTTGTTGTATCACACTGTTTTATTGTTACTTTTAGGCTTTAAGATTGTTGACCATTGTCATTGCAAATTTATTGTTATACGTCAAATTAAAAAAAAAATAGACGAGAACGAAAAACTTTTCGAAGACATTTTAAGACATTTTACTGGGATTTTTAAAGGAGGTTGAGCTTTTTCCTGGTCGATTCCAAAGGTTCATTGTTGCAATTAAAGGGACCCGTTTTGTTCGTTATATTCTCAATTTTCAATTAACAATCGGTTTCCACATATCTTACCACACGATTTTGTAAGTTCCATAGAAGAAGTGTCATCATTTTTTTATTTTTTACTTGAGAGCTGTCTAGTGGCAGTTAAAATTGAAATTTAGTAAACCGCTATGTAAATTTCTTGGCCCAGATCTGTTCTACAAAACAAAAAAAAAAGCGAATAGGGTCAGCCGTTTTGAACAAAAACGTCCGTGAATATGAAAAATTATTACTTTACAGGAGAGCAGAAAAACCAACAGTATCCATCTTTCTCAAGACGTCACGGCGCACTATGCAAATAGAAGCTGTTTTTGCTTTTTCTAGACCTATCTAGAATGCAGTGTATCATGAATAATAACTATGTTAGTCATGGACAATATAAGTGAAATATCCATGGTTGTAGCACAGTCGAAAAGAAGAAGAAATCGACGAAGAGACTTATCATTCTGTGATCTTGGTTTCTGCAGTCTGGTTTATCAGTTTATCTTTCGCTTGTGTTTTGTAACTTTTAGTAGCCCAGCTTAGTTTTTACGTTTTCTTTTGATTGTTTATTGAAAATGGGTGGTTCTACACGAATTTATTTTAGCCTGTGAATCCATACTGGACTACAATGAAGGTCCCATTGGAAAATGCTTTGCCTTCGAGTTGAAAAAACGGATTTGATACTTGTCAAAAATGGTGTGGAATTGTCACACAAAAACACTTACAGGAACGACGAAGGGCAAGGAAAAACTTGGAAAAAAAGTACGAGGAAGAGGAACTGGACGGGCCAGCCTAAGCTGCCGGGCTGTACTAAAACCAAATTTTAACACACTTATGAGCATAATTTTTACAATGTTATTGCACTTTCTTGTTCCCTAGATATTAATATATTATTTTACAAAAGCAAAAAAAAAAAAGATTTTTCTCTTATTTTTTTCTACCGGGTCCCCTTAAAAATGTGAGCTTTAGAGGTTTATTGATACCTTCGCTACTCGATGGATCAATATATTTTTTGCAAAAAATCAAAACAAATATCATGGTTCACAACGCATATTTTTGACGGATTTTTCCAATCATAAAATCATATTTTCCAATCCTCTACATAGTCGTCATTTCTCAATGTTATGTTTATTTTCATTCCCGGGATTTTCGGCAACAGATAAATCGACGCGAGCTTCCGAGTTAATTTTCGAAGGAAAAAAAAGCCGCCGTTCATAACATTGAAATCTATTTTTCTCCCCGATGGTATTCCATATTTCAACTCGGCATGCCCTCTCTGCCACCTCATTATCTGCCGCTGGATATTAATAATTCCGAACCGTCCGCACCTCGCTCGTGAAACTCAGTTTTTCAAGTTTTATTTTTAATGTTTTTTTCGGGGGGGAGGGGGAATTCTTATATTTCCAACTGTCATCCACGCCTAACGGTATAAATATGCTACGGAAATTAGTCAAAGCGCTGACGGATTATGAAGGATACGGCACCTCTTGTTTATTTCCAGTTTCCGGCGTTAAATGTCTACAACCAAAGCAATTTGGAGGGACATTCGGGGGGTTGACTGTCAGAACAGAGAGAGCATCATTATTCGATAGATAGGTGCTTAAAATATCAATATTTTCACTCCTGGTAATTTCCATGTCAATATTGAACAAAATTGATGTAATTTCAACTCATATTTAAAACTTCTCATTCAGGATGATCCCTCGAGAAAAGAATACCCAGGTATTAATAAATTAACACGTGTCGAAGCGATGGTGTCGTTCGACCCCATACTGTTTTTCACAACCCGCTCGTACGCCCTCAAGCAGTAGGTAATGTAGTGTTGGGTCAGTTCGATTCGAGTTTAACCCTAATTGGACCATGGTATCACTTGTGTCACCAAAAACATCTCAGAAACTTCACAGCTGTTCCAAATTATCACCAAAGTAATGACCAAAGTATATACCAAAATAAAGATGTAACCAAAATTAAATTACTATTTTGAATGGGTCGGAAAAACTGTTTATTGTTATTTTTAATCGAAAGTAGACCTCATTCTGAGAATTTTGACACCAACTGCGACCTTTTAGCGTGAGAAGACCTTTTTCTATGATTTTTCAAAGTTTTGAGCGTTTATGACGTCACAGTGGTCCCAGCCCACTGTGACGTCATTAACATTCCAAACTTTGAAAAATCATAGAAAAAGAACTTTTCACGCTAGAAGGTCGCTGTTGGTGTCAAAATTCTCAGAATGAGGTCTACTTTCGATTTTAAAAAAAAAACAAATCTTGCGCACCCTCCATTGGAAGTCTCAAAATAGAGTTATGACAATAATTTCCAGGGAAATCGATGAAGACATTTTCACATTTTTTTTCATTACATCATTTTTTTTTTACTTCTAATAACTCACAAAAAATTCAGCCATTAATTTTCAAATTGCAATTTAATTTCGATTACTCTGTTGTCCAAATATGCTTAAAGCCCTTAGCCCTCAGTTCTTCTGTTGCCTCTCGATTGTCATTATAGAGAAGTTGGACTGCCGGAGTTTCTAATTGTTGGTGCCTATAATCTACCTTATCAGTCTTCTTGCCTTATTTGAAAGTTAGCGGCTGCATTGTTTTCACTTTTCAAGCTTAAAAACCAATGTTACCCAAAATCAAAATTTCCTTTCGAGTTTTACGTTTTTGGACCTTCCTGAACAATTGTTTTGGTTTCGTGCCAGTCTGTGTGTCATGAAATCCTTGTAACGGGCAAAACTATACGGTCATTGACCGATTTCGACAATGTTTTCAGGGATTGTGCAGGTTGGCGTGGGGATGGTCCCCTATGATGGTATGGCAAAACTGCTACACACCCACTTGGTAGACATTTTTATTAGATTTTACTTCAACGTATTCCATCGAATTTACTATTTCCTTCACCCTTCTTCTTCCCTTACATTTCCCATTCAAGCTGGCCGACCAAGGGCTGTCGTCCTCCACTCTGATAGCCCGGATGTCGTCAGTTACATCGTCCATCCAGCTCCTTCTCGGTCTGCTTCGTCGTCGAGTGCTGTGGACCTCTTCTTTAAATACTTTTTTCGGATACTGTGGATCCTCTTGTCTTCCATGAGCAAAAGATGGCCCAATCACCTGAGCCTCTGAGATTTGACGAACCTCACAATGTCCTCTTTCGGTATCAGCTCTTCCAGTTCTTGGATCCAACGTCTCCTCCAATCTTTCCCGTCATTCACAGGCCCAAATATCCTCTCCAAGATCCATCTTTCAAACACTCAGATGGCATTTTTGTCGGCGCTACTCGTCACTCAAGTTTCAGCTCCGTAGCAGGCTATGGGTCGAACCAGGGCGTGGTATAATCCAAGCTTTGTCTGTCGTGCCAGAAGAACCGATAGAAAAAAGTTTGCCAAGCCAGAGTATATTGCCTTCACCAAAATTTTCGAAAATATTATAGACCACACCTGTATTTCAATCAGGACATGAGTTGCCAAAGAGCCAGTGAGTGGAGGTTGAGCATTGGCCAATCCTGAGTCTGAAACCTCTGGGGCTGAAGCGGGGATTCCTGCAACATTGGCCAACTTATCCAGCCCTTAAATATGCTTGAAAATTTCGAAATTCACAGGATCAAATTCGCCTACTTCCATTAAAATTCCGCCTAGTGGGCGTGGCAAATAAAAATAGCCTCATGTTCAAAACGTCAACAACATTCGAGGGTCATCCAATATGTCCCCACGTACCCTTCAAGTTTGGTGGTCATTTACGTTCGTAGGAGCTCTCAATGGTGTTATTGGTATCTCAATGGAATTCATATGGGATGGTCCCCTATGACTTCCAGCTACAGGGAATTCCTTCAAAATCCTACGGAACCTGTAGAATTCCAATCATTCAATCACAATGGAATCAACAAGAGTTTATCCCCAACTACCCCCAAGTTCGCAACGGTTTTTGCGGATCTGAAATCTATGATATTCCTTTGAACCTCCCCAAGACCCCTATATAGACCCATCCAGCGCAATCTCTGAATATTGGACCAAAATTGGGAATCTCAATAGAATTTTTAGGGGACCATCCGGACTTCCAGCTACAAGGAATTCCGTCAAAATCGTACGGAACCTGCAGAATCCCAATCATTAACACAATGAAATTAACAGAGTTTATCCCCAACTACCCCCAAGTTTGCAGAGATTTTTGTGGATCTAAAACCCATGATATTTCTCTGAACCTCCCCCAGACTCCTATCTAGACCCATCCAGCGCAATCTTTGAATATTGGACCAAAATTGGGATGTAACTTTTTAAGGTAATGTTCGATACAAAGATTTGTGGACAGACGAAAAAACGCTGCAAATTATTACACAACGGTTTATTATTTTTATATAGATCACTCGTCTACAAAATCACCAACCATCCAATATGAGGAAAAAAAGAAAAAAAAATCAAAAAAAAACAAAACTTTTTTTTTTAAATCCAAAAAAAAATCAAAATCACCAACCATTGGTCAGCTAAAATTTGAACGGAGATTAGGCTTCTTTTGCGATTCACACTCGTGTTTGGTAAAATGCAGGAAGTACCCTCCGAAACACACACATTGGCGTGCCCAGAGTGGATTTATAAATTTTTCTTTGAGCTGCAACCACTACTTTAGCAGGTGTGTTTGCCGTATCCGTCTAGTAACATGACATAGACTGTCTAGCATCTTGGCATAGACTTTTGGGAAAACGGTATCATATGCCCCGGCAGACGTGGATTGGATAAGTTGTGATTATTATCTATTTATAAGGGACCAAAGACTGGGAAATTGACGATTACGTGTCTAATAATTATTGCATACGCCTTGATTGTAAAGATGCTGAGAGAAGCTGATTGACGGTGGACCCCCCGATTGCACGTTGACAATGGAGGGACTGAATTGTTAAGTTTTACGTCCGCCAGATAATTCACATCTATCAATCAGCTGAGGGAAAATTTGAATTTGAGACACTGATCATTAAGAGAACTTGTGATGCACGATGATTCAACAAGGGAACTTGAGACACTGGTCAACAAATTGTATGTAGGATGTGGATAGGTATTAACCTTTAGGCCACTCGATAAATTGTAGTCAGTATGTGGATAGGTATTGAACCTTTAGGCCACTCGACAAAGTATGTGGATAGGTATTTATAACCTTTAGGCCACTCGATAAAGTATGTGGATAGGTATTTATAACCTTTAGGCCACTCGACAAATTGTATTTATTATGTGCATAGGTATTTTTAACCTTTAGGCCACTCGTTTATTTTTGTTTATTTAATTTATGGTGTGGATTAATATATTTATCATTGGTTTAGTAGTGTTTATCCATTTTGTCTTTGTTGGAGCCCCAGAGAACGACGTATCGAGCCCGGTGACTCCCTATGGCGTCTGACGTCCGGACCCAAGAGCGACCTAGTGTACTACGAACTCGGATGTAGCCCGGAGCGTCAGCGCACCTCGAGGGGGGTGTGTGTATGGGAATTTTGTAGGTAGTTGACACACGCCCATTGTCAAGGCCAGCTATAGGTCTGTCGCCGCCGGCCGCCGCCGGTACGCGATCAAGACCAAGGGGGGAGTGGTAAGATTCATTCGTACACACCCAGAACCCGCAAAAAACGGAGAGCGATCCCGCCAAATCGCAGAGGGGGTAGCTAGGCCCCAGAGCGGCATAAAACGGGGCACTCAAGGCTAGTGCGAAGTAATAAGCGGAAACGATCGGAATCAGACGGTTTGTATGCTTCGAATCATACCAACCGCAAGCCGGTTGCATCTAATTACAATCAAGGGTGCATCTTTCTACTTCAAGTATTACTGTTGGACACTCAAAGGATGTGAAAAAAAAAAGACTTGAAATTAATGTTTAAAGTGACTTGAGTTGCCCATAATTATTGTTAAAATTTTCGACTATAATCCTATCACTCACTGTCTGTTTCTGAGTCGGAAAGATTCATTTCCGGGAATAAGGATGTGTCCTCTTTAATAAGTCTTAGTCGCTCGTGTGGGTATTTAAGGAGTTGCCCATTGACGAGGTTTTTAATAAGGTATCGGTCATTGGGCAAAATTTTGTCAATTTTGTACGTGCCCTTGAATTTCGGAGCTGTTTTGGTTGAAGTCCGTGGTTCCACATGGCGAACGCACAGATCTCCTAACTGAAAGGGAACAACAGGCGCTTTTGTGCCCGAGAATCTTGAGAGCTCATAGTCGGCAGATTTTTGCATATTAATGGATGCCTCCGCTCGTGTCTGTATCATATCAGACCGAGTCGGGACAATTAACGAATCGTGTACTTTGAGCGCACCCGGGAGAACGGGTTTCCTCCCTGTGAGTAGTTCGATCGCCGAGATTCCGGTGATTCGATGGATAGTGGAATTTAAAACTAATTGTACCTGTGGACGGAGAATCTTGGGCGATTTAGTTTTTAAGTATTGTGCCACCGTTAACAAATTTGTAATTGAAGCCATAACCCGCTCGACTTGTGAATTAGCGCGGGACGCTCCCGATGCTATGACGTGTGTGCCAATTCCGTTGAGCTCGCAAAAATCACTGAAAATTTTTGACGTAAAATTTGTACCTTGGTCATAAATAATTCGTGACGGTGTGCCGAAGAGTGACATTAGTTCGCTAACGGCCTTGACAGATGCCTGGGCCGTGATGGACGTGATGAAGGACAGGTGTACGAATTTGGTGAAAGCGCAAATTTGTACGATATAATACCCTGGTGATCCTCGTCCTGTTAAATTACCTGTTACATCAATATGAATGGTATGGAACGGAACATCTATTTTAGGGATGGGGTGGAGAGACATTTGCTTCTTCCCCGAAGGGGATTTGGCCACCTTGCATGTTATGCAATTCTGAATGAATTTTTTTACATATTTATTCATGCCTTTGAACCAGAATTTTTTAATAATTGCGTCTAGTGTCTTTAAAAATCCTTGGTGAAGCGTAGCTTCGTGGAAAGAATTTACTACGATCCATCTGTGGGAATATGGTACAATGGGGGCTTTAATAGTTTTATTCCTATACTGGAACACTTTAAAAAGTACCCCATCAATTATTTCATAGGTCCGTGCTAGAGTGGGTTCTAGGGCATACAAATTTAGTTGTGAGATGATTTGTTTTATCTCATCGTCCCTTTGTTGGGCACAGAGGATCCACTCCGCTGTTATTGAAACAACATTAACTTGTTTACGAATCAGCTCGGCGTGTCTGCGGTCGGTTACCTGCGGCACAAGGGAGGCTATGACGTCATTCCTCCCTTCGCATTGTTGGTGAGGACCTGTGACTTGTTGTGAAAAAAAGACGTCAACCTCGGAGGGTTCTCCGACGGGGTTTCGGGACAAGAAATCAACACACTGCATTCTTGACCCTGGCCTATATTGAATGCGAAAATCGAACTGTTGCAAAAAACTCCACCAGCGATGTATCTTTGTTATTAAATTTTGTTTAACATATGTGGCCTGGAAACTCATGCAATCTGTCACTAACAGGAATTCACTATGCATCAAATAGCATTCCCAAAACTTGAGTGCTTTCACAGCTGCGATCGTTTCCAATTCATATGAGTGATATCGGGATTCCGCGGGGGTGGTTTTACGACTGAAATACCCAACTACCCGTCGTTCTTTGTTAATTATGTTAAACATAATTGCGCCAAATCCTAGGCTCGAGGCATCGGTCCAGACCTCAATTGGCGCATTTGGGTCGAAAATTGTTAGTACATTATCGCCAGTCAAAATACCTATGATTTGTTGGCGAATCGATTCGTGTTCCCCTGTCCATTTGAATGGTACTTGGTCGGAAGTTAAATTGTAGAGCGGGGCGCAAATTGTGGCAAAATTTTTAACAAAACCGCGGAAATATGACGCTAGTCCCAGGAACGACCTCAATTTACTTCGGTCTTTAGGTGGGTCCAAATTAGTTAATGCCTTGATCCTATCGTTATGGGGGCGAATTTGACCATCTTTTACCAAATATCCTAGGTAGACAACAGATGATTTGAAAAAGCTACATTTATCCGGGTTTAAGGAAAATCCCGCCTTGGCTAATACTTCGAGAACTTTCTCTAGAAGTAGAAAGGCTTCCTGTTTAGTTGAGCTAACTAATAACAGATCATCCATGTACGCGAGGACGTTTTGGTTGGCTAAGTCACCGAGGGCGTGCATGATCGCTCTCTGGTATGTCGTGGGCGCGTTCCGCGTTCCCATCGGCATGCGAACATATTCAAAATGGCCATCGGGGGTTCCAAACGCCAAATATTTTTTCGAGTCCTCGTGAACTGGAATGGCGTAGAACCCGCTCGCTGCGTCGAGCGACGTAAAAATTGTGTTTCCACTGATGCGAGCGATTTGATCTCTGATTAGTGGAAGAGGAAAGCGCTCGGGTACAGTTACCGAGTTCAGTTGACGAAAATCTGTGGTCATCCTAAGCTTCCCGTTCTTTTTGGGAACTAAGAGAATTGGGCTAGAATATGGGCTCGTTGATCTTTGAACGATTCCGGCCTCGAGAAGGTCTTTGATGTAACTACGCACTATCACCTTGTCTTTGGCATGAAGGGGATAGGGACGTCTATAAATCATTTTACTCTGGTCGGACAATTGGATTTTAAACTCGGCCGTATTCACCGTTCTACGGGGGAGACCCCTGGTGAATAAATCCGTGTACTTTGTCAAAATTCCCCTAAGTCGACCCAAGTCTTCGGGGTCGTTAAAATCCGTGTCTATTTTCTCGGTTTGAGGGGAGAATGTTTCAAGTGTTTTATCCCCGTCCGTCTGTCCTTGGATTAACCTAGGTACATCTATATTTGATTCGGCATTGTATAATGTGTCTACCCTACGATCTATTGTAGGAAATTTTGCGGAAATCTGAACATGATTTTCTCGTGCATTATGGAAAAAGTTTCCCGGATTAATCGGCTGTTGCAATTCAATTTCTTTTTGTGAATTATTCGCGGTTAGGTGTGGTATCCGTGTTGCCGATTTTTCTGTAATTGGTAGGGAATCTTTTTCTACTTTTGTAAATTCGTAGCGATCGTGGAAGATAGTGACTTTCAACCCTGCGGATAAAATATCGTTTCCCAACAAAATTTTCGTAGGTAGCGCTGAATCAGGTACTATTAAAAAAATGATAGGTATGTCAATGGAATCTATCGTAATATTGACTGCAATTTGCTTATTAGCAATTAGTTCCCCTTGCCCTAAACCTGTTAGTTTGATGGGTCTGACGAATTGTCGTCCACTAAATTGGGGGCTAATTGATTCGGCCAACAGGCTAGCCTCTGATCCGGAGTCAAACATGAATCTGTAAATCCTACTTAAATGCGTCAACGTACCTTGTGGATTTCGAGAGGTGAAATTGATCCGCCGGTTCTCCATCCTGGGTGGTGGATTTCCGGGACGTTGTCCTGGTGGCCTGAAGGAGGGTGACTTCGGGTCCTTGAAGCACCGCCGGCGAGGGTGTCCCGTAATGCGACAGAAGTCACAATATGGGGGTCCACTTCTGTTGTCGTCCCGTCGTGCCGGAATGAGAGGACCGAGCCTCGGCAATTTTGCGGGAGGCTCCGTGGACGTGGAAGCGTACGGTTGCTGGTGTGTATGCGAGCCCGTGGGGGCGGTGAATGGACGCTTCCATGAACCCTGGTATCTGGGGTTTCTCTCCTGAGTCCCTTGTGTCGAGTGGGACTTCACCGACTTGATTTTTTTAATCAAAGTTAGTTCGGTGAAGGTCTCTTTTTTATAGAGCCATTCACGGATTTGTGGTTCCGTTCGGGCTATGTTAGAGGCCAATATCAGGAGGATCAACTCTTCCACAGTTTTTCCGGAGGCCATGCCCCGTAACTGAGTGAGCTGGGATTGGGCCTGTACAGCTAGGTCCGATCTGTAGGGTGTCGTCAATATTTTATGGAGGACGGCACCCGGGGTGTCTTGGTAGCAAAACCTGTTGGAAAATGCCTGGTGGAACATTTCCCAGGTTAGGCCCGGATGAGAAATCTCGGACAACCAAGACGAAGCGGGCCATTTCATCGCCTGCATCAGTGCTGAAAGAAGCGATGAAAGCGTCTCGTCTCTTCTCTCCGACATTACGACACTGGCTGTTGAGAGCCAGGTCTTTGCATCAGTTTTGCCGGGGAGAAAATCGGCGAAACGTAGGTGCTTACCTTGATTAAGCAATCCGCCGAATAGCACCGCGTTTTGACTAGCCATCTGGTTGGCAACGTTCGCCATCGCCGCCTGAAGATTGCTCATTTGAGACATCATGTCAAATGGGCTGAATTGGCTGGCGGGCGGATCCGACGGGTACCTGTGGCCCCAGGCCGGAGCGTCATGGTGTTGGCTGCCGGCCTCTTCCTGATTCACCCCATCGCGGTCGGAGTAGTAATCTCTGTCATCTTCGGGACGTGAACCGGGGCTTCGCGACATATTCCCACTGTAGGTTACTTAGTAGGAATAGAGTTTGACGAACACTGTAGTTTATCGACACAGAAACTCCGAACTTCAAAACTTTGAAAAAAACTCGTAATGTTTTTTTTTTCTTGAAAAGAAAAAAAGTTTCGCGTCGCGGGAAATCCGTTCTATTTAGGCGTAGGAATGGATTCGACCACTTCTGATATCGGTAGATAGTAGGTAAAGTTTACTTCTAGATTCAGGATGGGTGAGTGTGTGAAAATAAAAGATCTGTTTGAGAACGGTAGTGAAAAGGTTTAATACAGTTCTCTTGAAACTAGGGAAAGCGACTGACTGTCCTACGGGAGAATTCTTCCCTTCGGATCCAAATACCTACCTACCCCTTCCTCCTCTCTGTTTCCCCACTTTGATGTTACCCCTGCCGACCCATCCAAGGGGGGTGACCGAAGGATGGCGGCGGAGGGGGTGACATTATGAAAAACGGTCATTATTGTCCTGTCACGGATTGATCAATCCGATATATATATATATACATTTCAATATAAACCCTTAAATTTTCGTAGTGAGCGAACGATTTGTCCTACAGAGCTCCGCGTGGTCTCAAAAAATTCTGAAAATTCCATAGAATCTTAAATTGAAGGAAAAACAATACCTTTATATCAAAATTTTTTGAGTTAGGGCGTTTTCAAAATTTCAAAATTGATTTTGGAACCCTTAGGAGTGACCTGCATCAACCAAAAGCTTCGGGGCACAACTAGACCCCAAATGGAGCCTACATACCAAATTTCATCAAAATCGGTCAATGCTAAGTGGCAAAAGTGCCGCGTACGGCGTACGGACGGCCAAATTTTTATTCGATTTTTGGATTCTACGTACCTTGAAACGTAAACCATCAAATTTTGAGGGGGTGTTAAAATTTTTTTTTCTTGGTCGATTCCAAAGGTTCATTATTGAAAATAATAAACCAAAACCTGAGAGGTTTCACCGAGAGGTGGAAAGTTGGAATGAAAATTTTAATTTCGGACCAATCTTTGTTCACATCTTGAAAGTAAAAACAATGCTTCCACTACTCTGGGTGCGTTCGGAAGCAGAATAGTAAGAATTTCAGACTCAAGGGTTCGCTCATTGGCCGCTACTGTAAAAGACAAGGATATGACTTCAGTTAATTAAATTGATCGTGGCAGGTCGTTTGTGGGAGTATCGTAAAAACAAATCCTCGATTTAATCCGATGTCCTCTCGAGAGAAACTCTTTCGGAAAAAGGGGTCCTCCTTTTATCTGAGATGCCTCTGATGTGCGGAGCTGATGCGGGATGGTGATTGCAAACTCCCAAGTGAGGGTCAGGAGTCGGGTCTAATGGGCGAGAATGGAAGCTAAAGGAAAGAGACCAGACATCTAGGGAATGGGCGAGAGACCTTGAAACGAAGAACGGTGGTCCACTCATGCCTTTCAGCAACTGACTCTGCGTAATCCGCCGGTTGGGTTGAGTAACTTTGTCTATTCAAGCAGCATCATCTGATTATATGGAAAACATAATATTATCATGTTTTACGGTGATATCTGGACGATATGATGGTGTCTGTCATGCTGTAAGTAGCGGTTGTGCTTTGGAAATTTATGGCTGAAGTTGCAACCTTGAGATTTAAACGGACACTGTTTTGCAATTGAATTTCTGGGGTCATTATTCAAGAATCATGTACTGAGTACTTGACAGTAAGAACGATTTTTTGAACTGGTGGCAATCTATAAGGCAATCATCAAAATCGTTAATTTGGTCTCTACAGGGTGTAAGCCTAACTGGTCTGCCATACTGCAGGAGTCAATTCTACAACTAATTTGCAACAATAAGTTTTTCCTTGAAAATCTTTTCAAGAGCTTCGATTTCGAGTTATTTCAATTTTAATTTTTTTGTTGTGATTTTGACCTCACGCCATAAACTCCTTTAATTTGCCGTGAAAATTACAATTTGAGGATACCGTTGGAAAATGCATTGAATTCCCTATTGCAGAGATGCCTTACCTTTTTTTTGGGTCAGGGCTTGAAACATGAAAACACCTTCTGAAAAGAAAATGTTACGTAATTTTTGGAATTTTGAACTTCTTTCAGAAAATTGAACTACGAGAACCAATACTTTTCCAAGATGCAAGAACAGTGAAACGACGTAAAATTAACCCTCCACATTTCACATGCGTACGTGATAATCAGGCTCGTCAGGTCGCTCAAACGTGAGAATCGCTCACGAGAACGTTTCCCTGCAAAAATTATCGGAGTGGTTACGGTTAAAGGGCCCCCTTGTAAGAGACATCGGAGTCGTTAAAAACGTCGAAAAACGGGTCGTGAACGGAGAAACGCATGAAGCTTGAGGCGACACGTTTTCAATTAGGTCGATTAGGCAACAGCTACGAGCATTTTATGGAGTTTTCCAGTCGTTATGCGTCCTGTAACGATCTTCCGAGGGTCAGGCGTGTTCTGCTGTATCGAGTATGAGTTTTTTCTTCTTTAGAACTAAAAGTAGTCATCAATAGTAGAATATTTTTGCTTATCTCGTTAATTTACGATGTCTTTTCATGTTTCTAAATGTAGAATACCAGGAAGCTGATCGTATGTTATTGCAAACCTAACAGCTAATGTTGATTGAAAATAAGTTAAATAGGTTTGACTTGTAGATTTCGTGTAGATAAAAATTGTTAGAGCAAAGTGGTCTAAGAAATACCTAACCAGCTTTGCCCCTCACACGATCAGAAGAGACAGACCAAGCTAACAAAATTTCAGCAGAATTCGAGAGGCCCTTCAACTTAGACGTAGTCCTTTCCACGGAGCTTTTGATTGATGTCAGACACTTCTAAGGGGTGAAAATTAACGGTTGTAATTTTCAAGAGTGCCCTAGCTCGAAAACTCTCGAAATAAAGATTTGTTTTTCCAACCATGTGAAATAGTATTGAATTTTTAAATTTTTTTGAGACTACCCGAAGCTCTGTAGGACAAACCGTTCGCTTCCTACGAGTACTTAGGGTTGGATTTACGATAAATCAGAATCGCGAGTGTGAATCACCCAAGAGGTCTAATTTCCGTTGAAATTTTAGCTAACTAAAATCCAATCGCTATTCGTTTCTTCGAGTTGTATTCATTTTTGCTTCCTTAGCAACCAGTAATCAAATTTCCATATGGACTCCCTATTTCTTCGAATCGAGTGTGAACCGTTCATTTCTCCCTAAAAAACTTGATTGCGAAGATGTGAAGGCAGTTTCGTGTTGTAGGTAGGTAGTAAATACCTATGGTCGATAGTTACAAAAAAAAAAAGTTACAATGGCAAAGCTGTGATCTTTGTAGACGAGTGAAATGAAATGAAATGAAATAAGTTTATTTCCATGCTGACGGCAAAAATGGTTCAAAACAAAATTTTATAGTAGTGGAAACTACCCCCCTCATAGATTAACGATCTGTGCCAAGGGAGGGAGCTGCTCACCTAAACTTGTAACATAATTGTGAACTTGTAGTTATCTACTTAAATTCTAAAAAAATATGTACAGTATGATTTTGTAAAATAATATTTAAGAAAATATTATATATGTTGCACCGTAAAGATGAAGGGAAAATTAAAACTTGTAGATGCTGGTGGTCATTGAATCTAATAAAGATGGTTCGGCGGAGATGAGAAATGAATATACCTGTTTTTTGAAAATCGATCTGTTAGCTAGAGAGGGGGGAATTGATCGCAAAATTAATGGTAAATAATTTTTTTTACATCATAATTATTATGATGTAGATGACTGGTAGTTGAGTGTAGACGACTGGGTGGTGCGGATTTGACTGCTTGAGTGGTAAGCCTCAATGCACAGCTGGTTTTCTTCTGTTGGGCTACCACTATATCAGGTTGCAATTGGAAATACATCAAGGCATATACATTATGTATAATTGTTTAAGTGTAAAAACTTTGGCCACTTCAAACAACTCAACACTTAGGAATCTACGGGGTTTCTTGAGGAGAACCTTCAAAATTGATTTTTGCTTCACTCTGATCGGTTCCAAAATACTGCTGAATGCACTTTTTTTGAACAACTGATTTTATTTGTTCCGTCCAGTCAAGATTTTCATCAATAATTATACCATGGTATTTTCCACAAATTACCCTATCAATTTGCTCGCAGGCACAGCACTGCTGATCTAAATTTAAAAAATACAGTTTGAGGTTAAAGGAATGTGAATTTTTGTATCTGTCACGGGAAAAAAGAACGTATTTGGACTTGTCCGCATTGATAGTGAGTGATTGTGAATTGAACCACTGACATATTTTGTTCATATCTTTGTTCGCTTTTTCAAAAACATCATACCATGAACTATCCTCGAACAAAATGGCTATTGATCTATACAGAAAAGTGATAAACCTTTTTGAAATAATTTGCAGCGTTTTTTGATTCAGAATAAAGACACAAAATGTCAACAACATTAATGTGCTTCATTACCTACTATAAAACTAAATGTGAGTTCTTATATGCAGAAGCTAAAATTATTATATTTTATTCTTTATTCATTTTGCATCCTATTCTATGTTTCTGACTAGATATTTGTTCTCAATTGTAGTGAGATTCTTGGTTACTGAGAGATTGCTGTTGTCTCGTCAGCCTTTTCGACAAAGAGAGGATGGAATTTCCTTAAGAAAAATACGGCTACACTATTGGGAATTTCGTACAGAAAGCAGATACCTATAGGAAAGTTTTCATGTGCTCTGAATTTGAATTTAACCCATTTGAAACCGTATCTTTTTTTGATCGAATTTTTACTCAAAACTTTGTAGGTTCACTAATTTTGACCTCAGGAACACGGGAAAAATATTGAAAAAATTCTGCCAATAGCCAATTTACTGAAATTGGTGGGTACCATACGGCATCGCTGGTAAGATATGACACGTCCGATGGAGTGCATGTGAAGACCAAGGATAATAATAGGTAACAGTTTATTTTTGTTGAAAAAACGTATATTATACGTTTTTTCAACAAAAATAAACTGTTACCTGGTAGTAAATAGAAGGAATAACAATATTCACATGAACATAATAACATAGTTTAGTCAATTCTGTATTTTTTACCACAAAACGATACATTTGAAAATCCTATATAATAGAAATATTGTTATGGAACATTCAAATTTTCGATAAAATAACATAGAACAAACCACGTATAAGCCCACATAGGACTTGTGGCACATTGTTCTAGTCTGGGACTTCCAGTTGAAGCCAGCCCACTTCTTTTCTTCTTTTCATTATGAAAAGACACCTATGATAGGTGTTCACGACATAATGGTCCCTGCGATCAAACAGGATGTCGTCCAACACTCAAGAAGACGGTATTTGTAGGTACCTCACAAACGATTCTGAATGTCTCCTTGACGTTGTATAATTGAAAAAAAAAAAACTTTCGTCGCCTAGCATTGCTAAAAATTTCGCAATTCTTGTCAGATTTCAGATCCCAGTAGCAGCGATTGTCAGAAATCTGAATAATTTTGCTGTGGCCAGCAACTACACCTTGTTTAATCGCCTGACTCTTCATCAGTCAGTACATTTGGCTCAGGTGGTTCAACATTCCATCGGGTGTATTGGTTAATTCCATCAGGGATATCACCAATTGGTACCTACATCAAGGGCTTCTTGAACAGAAAATTCAGGCCTGCAATGAAAAAAAGTCTGTCAAGTGGGTGAGGCACATAGGTTCCTCGTATCCATAACCCGATTGAATAGATGGTCCGATGCATAGTAGTTGATCTCGAAACATCAACTACCCACACAATCTCTGAATATTTCTTCGAAATCGGATAAGAAATGTAGAGGCTATGAGACAGCAACTAAGAGCCCCTGAGAGACCAGCGGTGCCATATGGCATCGCTGATGTAAAACCACTTCTTGTGAAGTTATAACTTGAACAAATTCCAACAAAACATTTTTATCCCATTAATAAACATTCTGGTAAAAAGAAAATGGAAAAAATACTGAAAAAAAATACATATTTTGATTATTTACACCAAGTTATTCAGCAGCGATTCAACACCAACAGATTGGTCCATTTTCAAATGAGAAACAATTGTACTGAATCACGTTCTGAACTAAACTAACGTTGGTATGGTTTGAGGTGAATATTCTAGATCAAGAAAATAAGCAGAAGTAAACAATTAAGTCAAAAGTTTACTTCTAAATTATGTTCAAAGGAGGTTTCCTCCAGCGGTGCCGTAAGGCACCGCTGGTTCCAAATGGGTAAATAATAAAAATATACGAAGATAAAAAATACGAAATTCCAACCTATGCAACAAACCTACTGGTGAAGTAATGTAAAATGAGTAAGTAGAGGCCTTATAGGAAAGAATGATATACAAAAATTCACGACACCGAATTAGCGAAATCAACTAGGGCCACCCTGCGGTAGCTGTGGAGTCGGTCGTTTATAAAGAGAATGAAGACTTGGATCTGTAGATACAGAAAGAACGTAACATATGGAAGGAAAAAGACGTCCGGACACATCGATATTCATGGGACCACCGTGTCGGGGGGCTCCCGAAACAGTTTTATGGCTGTCCTAATGCCCGGCCGGGAGAAGATCAACGAGGGCTGGAAAACGTTCGGGAAGAATCCCTTACGGAGCGATATTTTTGTCCCCGTTGTAATACATCCGCCGATATATAATAAATATCATATATTTTATACATATAAATCCGCATTATTTTCCGCGAGGAGGGGGGATCCATCTGGCTCAGCAGACCCGAGAGTTACGAGATCGGTTCGTTAGAATGGGACGCTCGAAGGTGTAATCCGGTGATTCATGCGGTAGCTCGTCCCGATACATCCTATTCCAACATGTACGGCGCCGTTATACACATAGGTAGGATATTTGTTGTATTATCATCACTTAGCAAGCCAACAACCCGGTCATAACCCGACTTAGCAAAATTTTCGCCCGACCTGGATTTTGTGGAAGAAATTATTATTGTAATGGCGGACGGACGGAAATTCTTCTATTCGGTTTTCGGATTCTATGTAACTTGAAACGTAAAATGGGGTTAAATTTTTTTTTTTTTTTTGCTCTTATTAATTGATTTTTTTTTTTGAGGAGGTTTTTCTATAAAGACAATGAAGGACATCAATATGGCGACGTTTCAACGGAGTTTCGAAGGACCCAAAAGTACCTTCTCTAAAGCGTTGACAAAGAGGAGATTCTCGATCGTGATTCTGATTTTTCGCTGACACCAAGCTAAAAGTTATAATATCCATGTCAGAACGAGTGATACCACTCAGGCGATACACATTCATTAAATACGCGTTTATTGTGAGATTCATCAGAACACGTGTGCCTGTCAGTCTGGCCTCAGGATCCAAACCCCCTCCCTCCACCACACCGCTGGTCCTTAGAGGTGTTGACAGTTCTCTCGCTAGGTTTGTTGCCTCTGTTTTGTGTTGAACGAATGATGAGTCAGAAACACGAGTGCGAATCGTACATGAACGTTCGGCAGAAATCCAAATATCAGCTAATTTATCTTGGAATACATTTGTGTTGCAATAATGAAAATGTCCCCGTCACTATCAATATATCATGAAACCACCATGTAATATCATCTTGTACTCAACACTTTAATACTAATGTGATGCATGTTGGTTTTTCTGGAGAAAAAAAAGTCTGCCAAGTTGGGTGGTCAGTATAGCTTCCTCACTCATTGTAACATGGACGTATAGAATCAGTTGGCGAAAAAATTATGATTCAAAGAGTTATTGAATACCAAAATATTGGCGATAATATGCGGGATAGGGTTGCAGGTATTAATGTTTATAATAGTGTTGTAAATAGTTGTGGTATATAAACCACTGAAATAAAAGAACGAAAGAGTGTAGGTATAAAATAAAACTACGAAGTTATGACGATAATGATTATTATTATTCAATACTAAAACTATAATAGGTGTACGTATTAGGATTATGGGTATTAATTTGTTATATACTCGTAATTTGAGTTTTGTTTAAAATGGTTGTGGTATATAAACCACTGAAATAATTGAACAAAAGTGTGTGGGTATACAACTAAAATCACAAAATTACAATTTGAATTAATTACGAGATCAAGTGAAAATTAAATTAAATTTCAACATTAATTGACCTGCAGACCAAAACATTTGATCACACAATAAAAGAAGCAATTTACACGGGAACCTGGAAGTAAGTGTGGGCACGAGTAGTATGATATTTGTATTTTCAACGTGGAATTTTATTTAGCGGTCCACCGTCTAGGACCTAACCCACACAATCCCTGAAAATTTCATCGAAATTGGTTGAATAGTTGCGGAGTTTTGGTTGTAACAATAAATTTAAAGTTCGCGCATGCGCAGCGGCTATTGCTTGACCAATTTGATTGAAACTTATAGGGTGTCTCTTAGAAGTTAGTCCCTAACTAACCTCCAAATTTGAGCAAAATCGGTTCATTAGAAACCGAGAAACCGAGGTTCCAGGAAATTCACGTTTGCGCATGCGCACTCTCTCCTATTGGTCCGAAGGTGCTGAAATTGATAGGGGACCGTCAAGGACCTAACCGGCACAATCCCTGAAAATTTCATCAAAATCGGACCACAGGTTAGTATAGTTTTGCCCGGGACAAGTTTTGACCACAGACAGACCGACAGACCGACAGACAGACAGACAGACACGGAACCAAAATTGTTCGGGTAGCTCTAAAACACAAAAAGCAAGTGGAAATTTTGATTTTGGAGGACATTTTTTTTTTCACTTCTTTCACGAATACAAAGCTTCCCTACCTTCGGTAGTGAGGAAGCAAAAATCATGAATTAGGTAATTTTTATGTGACGGTAATTAGAAATGCCATCTTTTACATTTCCTCAATATTATTTCTGCACTATATAAATAATACATAATATACGTAGTTATGATGTGTGATAATAATGTGTAATAAAGTCCCTGAAAAGAATCACATACGAGACAATTAAAGTTTACGAGTACAGCCCGACTTGGGATCCTACGAAAGACATTCTCGCATCTCACGTCTCCAAGTATAGCAAAGTATTCTGTGATGCAGTTAAGGACGATTCTTTTGTTGTCGGTTGAGTCATCTTCTATTGACAGCTTCCTAGGCGGGGACACAGATTGCGTCACTGTCGCCGTTGTATAATAAAAACGACGCAGTATTACGTGAATTTTCCTATCGGCCACGGAGGTTTTATCGGAAGCACGAAAGACAAAATCGAGGGAAAAACAGTTTTGGTTTATTATTTTCAACGACCGAGCAAGAAAAAACTTGTAAACCATCAAAATTTGATGGTTCATGTTTCAAGATGTAGAATCCAAAAAATCGAATAAAGTACAAGGCTCTGTGCCATCCCATGATTCAATTTTGATGAAATTTGGGATATCGTCTCCATTTGGGGTCTAGTTGTGAATGAAGGTTTTGGTTGATGTCAGTCACTTCAAAGAGGTGAAAAACGCTATTTCTCGAAAAAACGAAATACAAGAGTTGTTTTTTCAATAATTTAAAAATCAACGGAATTTTTAGGAGTCGAAAAACTTTGCAAAGCTCTTTAAGCCCCACCGTTTGCCATTGAGGATAATAATTACATAATTAATGGGTGATCCATGACTTTTTCCATGAATTTAAGATGATGTTCAATTTTCCTCCCAGACTATCAACTATCGTTATTAAATGAGCAATTATTGTGAAATTTATCAGAATACTAACAGCCACGAGGCTCCCTTATAGTCCACGAGGACCGAACCCACCCGTGTTCCCTATAAGGGTCGGAAGAAGCCGTGTCCTTCCCAGACTGGCGATCTTTACAGGAAAATAAAAAAAAGTTATGTATTTGGAGCGTCCTTATGCGATTATTCTGGGGTGAAACGAGAAATCACTCATCGGAAAAAATAACCAAGTAAGAATCGGTTTTAGACCATTTTGAATCCAAATCAGCGAGATATAAACCATTGCTGTATGTCTGTGGGTGTATGATCCCCAAAAAAAGGTTCAGTCTGACAATATCCTGAGCGCGCTGCCTAGTCCTCAATTCCCAACCGACTTGAGTTTTTCTTTACTTGTTCCCAGTTCCACATTATTCGATCAAAGTAACGATATTTGCATGGGAGGCGGGAGAGTGGGGGGAAATATTCACAAAATACCCGATTTTCAATATTTTTACCTGATAAGGCTTAATAATGGAGCCCGAGCTTTGAAATTCAGGATTCATACAATATACCTCTGTAGATCAGATTGTGCCACAGTAGACCAAAGCACCATGGTGCAGGTTATCAGACACTCTGTATTGTCTTGGATTTTGAGTAAGTAAAGAAGTAAACAACCATTTCAGGTTGGATTTTTGTCCGACTGTCATTCCTGGCATCGAAGACGTCATCAGCTGTTCCATAGGCAGATCAGAATAAATTTGTTGTGATGGCTCCTATTGCCTCACCGTCCTGGGTTGGGACGTGGTGGGCGATGAGCCCCGGAAGCACAAACGCTCAAACGTCGGCGGCGAAACTCGAACCCACGACCTCCGCAGAAGTCGGTTCGAATCCCGCCACCAAAGAACGCGCTCCGTAGCACCCACGGCCACACCGGACCTCGGATTTTGGGTTTCACCTAGAATACAGATGTGGTCTTCCGTCCGGCGGTGTTGATTTTCATAGGGGACCATCTACACGCCAAACTTCACAATCCCCGAAAATTTCATCGAAATCGGATGATAATTGTAGAACTTATGGCTGTGACAAGGATTCCATGACAGACACACAGACAGACAGACAGACACGGAACCAAAATTGTCCAGGAAGGTGTGAAACGTAAAACGCGAGTGGAAATTTTGATTTTGGAGGACTTTTTTTTTCATCCTTGAAAAGTGAAAACAAAGCTTCCGCTACCTTGGTAGACTCGCTAGCAAAAATAGTGACAATGGCAAAGTTGTGATCTTTGCGGACGAGTGACGTGTGCAGCGTTTACTTCTTTCAAATAAACTTGATTTTGATGGTGTGAAGGCAATATGTAGAGGGAAAGTAGTGGATATCTATGGTTGGTAAATGGCAAAGCCGTGGTATTTGCAGACGAGTGATCTATGGAAAAATGATAAACCTTTGTGTAATAATTTGCAGCGTTTCTAACGTTCACAGGTTGAACGTTATCCAATTGGACGTCCCATGGAATGCTTGCATTATCTACTGAACAATTTGTTTAAATTTACTTAGAAAACTTATGAGCTGCACGAAAAATTTGCTCCTACCAAAATCATAATGTTTATTCTAATTATTGCAATGTTCGCTTCAGCGATGAATTAAAATAATATATAAATTTCAACTCTTGGCCACATGAATTCTAAATCCATTTTCGATATGTTTCTGAAGGTCATTCTGTGTAACATTATTTAAATATAATGCAAGCTTGTTCGAAGTTTCTTGGCGGAAAAGTCGTATTTTCTGTTTAAGTTCATTTTGAAAAATATTACTTAAAAGTGTAAAGTGTCTCAGTGGTTTCAGTGTCTTAGTGGTTTCATTTCGTTTTGAGTGATCACTTATACGGATAGTTCAAGTTGGTGCTGCAATGCAATAAAGGGCTTTATGAACAGTTTTGATTCCGTGTTGTCCTGTTAATCAACTGGTGTGTCGGTCTATATACGAGGAAAAACCTGCGTTTGAGTGAAACATTACGTTTATCGAGATTTTGGTGGGATTTTCTGGAACTTCTTTCGAACAGGAAAAACTCCCATACTGATGACATTCTCAGGCATAACTCGAGCTGGTTTCCAGATGTTTCCGTATGAGGTAATTTGGTCATAGTCGCTCAAAAGTACCGATGTGAAAGCACTAACAGAGCAGAATTCATTTTCCAGTTGAATTGATGGTGTTATGAAGATAGGTGGCAGCAGTTTCGATGCTAGGTTGCCTTATCCAACTAAAAGCTAGATTTCAAGGTCCCAGATCTGACCTCAGACATTATGGGGTGAGTGACAAGTCCGAATTGGCTTGTCACCAGTGGGTGAAGGGAGTGCTTGTGGTGGAGGCAAGCTTCCCTACCGCCGGTAATGAGGGAGCAGATTCTGCCAACCTCACTCCAATGGGTGATGGTGATATTCAGATCTTTTCGCCTTATTTCATACTGCGTCCTCCTAACTTGATGGCATGATTACATCGGCAATCCGAGTTGAATGAGTGGAGATTCCTCGAATGTATCTCACCGACGATATATCGAGAAAAGCGTTTCCTCCCCTCATTTCTCCTACGAACCATTCGGGGGCGGGCGATCTGACACGTTATTACGAACCATATTGAAACTGTCAGCGGCAATCAAAAGCCCTCCCTTCCACTGGAGAGATAGCATGCATGTCCGGGATATTGGCTGGAGCCTCCATCCCCAGCCTGATATCCCCCGTAGGGCTATCTCGCCCCCTTCTCCTCACATATGACTTGAAGTTCTTGTTTGATATCTTAACCCTTATATGGCGGTATCAATCAAACTGGACGTTTGATAAGCACGACTGATATTTCTTCCTCCTTCTCCAGAGGAATCTTCTCCCAATGGTCTACAGACATAATAGATTAAAAAACGCTGCAAATTGTTACAAAAAGGTTGATTAATTTTCTGTATTAATCTGTCGTCTTCAAGAACACACGCTTTACTGTTGTCACTACCTACCAATCAGCTAGACATTTTATGTTTTGTGTACGAAAAACAAAGGTTTTCTCCGAAAAGTCCACTTTCTGGGAGTCAGAATTATTCAGAAGTATCGTCATTCGATTCAGCGTAAAACATTACGTAGGAAACAATACCAAACTCATCAATTCATCTTGATATCGAGGGGGCCATAAACCGCTTAAAACACGGGATTTTCTTATAAAACACGTTTTTTGGCATTCAAATTTGATTTACTCTTCTAATTTGAATTTTAAAAAGAAAACTTGATAGACTGTTGGAAAGCTGACAATTTGACCATGTTTTTGGTTTATTATTTTCAATAATAAGCCTTTGGAATCGACCAAGAAAAAAACAAAGCTTCCGCTACCTTGGTAGACTCAGAAGCAAAAATTTTAACCTCCCCTCAAAATTTGATGTTTTACGTTTCAAGATACAAAAAATCCGAAAATCAAATAAAAAATGTATTATTATTTATTTATTTATTATGATTTATTATTTATCATTATTAATTTATTTATTATTATTTATTTATTATTATTTATTATTTATTATTATTTTCTGTATAGATCACCCTTCTGTATAGATCACTGGTTCTCCATCAATAGCACCTACCCACCATCTGTATGCTCTTCTAGGCGTCTCAAGCATTCAAGAAGATCTTCGCCTTTATCATCAGGACACTGATCAGCTGAGTGAGCTCCGAAGCCATTTTCAATCCTGTTGAACGCAGAAAGCTGAAATTTGAGAGGGAAGGTCAAGGGAGAATACAGATGGTGGTAGGTGCTATTGATGGAGAACCAGTGATCTTTACAGAAGGGTGATCTATACAGAAGGGTGATCTATACAGAAAATAATAAAACTTTGGCGGCGTTTTTGGGATGAAACATTTTCCTCAAGCTAAAAAACTCAAATTACATCAAATTCACTTTCAAAGCTAACAATGGGAGTATCCCACTGCTGTATTTATCTGTGAGCTTTGGCTCCTCATCAGTGAAACCCAGTAGGAGCAAATCCCACCACTGCCACCAGTTTTAAGCATTGGCACCCAATCTGTGACACCCCGTAAGAGCAAATCTCACTGCTGTCTCCGTTTGTGAGCTTTGGCTCCTCATCAGTGAAACCCAGTAGGAGCAAATCCCACCACTGCCACCAGTTATAAGCATTGGCACCCAATCTGTGACACCTCGTAAGAGCAAATCTCACTGCTGTCTCCGTTTGTGAGCTTTGGCTCCTCATCTGTGAAACCCAGTAGGAGCAAATCCCACCACTGCCACCAGTTATAAGCATTGGCACCCAATCTGTGACACCCCGTAAGAGCAAATCTCACTGCTGTCTCTGTTTGTGAGCTTTGGCTCCTCATATGTGAAACCAAGTAGGATCAAATCCCACCACTGCCACCAGTTATAAGCATTGGCACCCAATCTGTGACACCTCATAAGAGCAAATCTCACTGCTGTCTCCGTTTGTGAGCTTTGGCTCCTCATCAGTGAAACCCAGTAGGAGCAAATCCCACCACTGCCACCAGTTATAAGCATTGGCACCCAATCTGTGACACCTCGTAAGAGCAAATCTCACTGCTGTCTCCGTTTGTGAGCTTTGGCTCCTCATCAGTGAAACCCAGTAGGAGCAAATCCCACCACTGCCACCAGTTATAAGCATTGGCACCCAATCTGTGACACCCCGTAAGAGCAAATCTCACTGCTGTCTCCGTTTGTGAGCTTTCGCTCCTCATCTGGGAAATCCAGTAGGAGCAAATCCCACCACTGCCACCAGTTATAAGCATTGGCACCCAATCTATGACACCCCGTAAGAGCAAATCTCACTGCTGTATCCTTTTGTGAGCTTTGGCTCCTGATCTGTGAAACCCGGTAGGATTTAGTCCCATGACTACCACCGATTGTAAGTTTTGGCTCCCATACTGTGACTTCAAATAGGAGCCAGACAAACTCCTACTGGGAATAGCAGTGAGATTTGCTCCTACCGGGTTTCACAGATCAGAAGCCAAAGCTCACAAAAGGATTCAGCAGTGAGAATTTCTCCAACCGCGAGTCACAGATTGAGAGCCGAAGGTTTTCTCATCCCAAAAAACTAATATTTTTCCATTCGAATTTTTTGTTTTTATTTTTGAAAAACCAATCCAATCGCAACCTCTTTAATAACACACCTATTTATAGTTGTAAGAATCAGCTGCATTGAATGCTAGAGTTACCTGGAAAGCACGTAAAGCTTTTCATCTGCAGGCATTCGCCTCGACTGACAAGTGTTAGTGTGAGTGTAGAGTGTTTAATTGTTAAGTTTGTTTAGATTGATTCAGTTGTTTGCAATTGATTTCCTCCCATCTCTTGTTGTAGTTCGTCAAAACCAGAGTGACGATTAGTCACCTCCAGCCCTGTTGGTCACCCACTACCCAGATAATCCGACACCGCGCGTCCAGAAGCGGATAACGGCGCACACTCGATAAACCCCGATAATCCGCCTTCCGCGGACAGAATGACCGATTCCGGGAGCCAATGCATTACTAATGTTAAGCTACTTAGCCCTCCTGAGGGATCAGTGGGTGGGCGGAGGGAGGAGCGGCGAAACGGGAGCGAGACTCCCATCTGCCTATCGAAGAGGGGGGGAATGTTGTCGGGAGGCGCTGGCTTAGTTCCTCGCCTCGAATTGCTGGAAACTCCCAGAAAGGGAATTGGCCCGGTAACGGACGTCGTCGGTAATCGCGTCAGCGGAGGGCGGTAACGTGGCGTGCGGCTCTTGGAATATTCAAATTGCGTTTGACCTCCTCCTCACCGCCGGGTCAAATGGGAATTAGCGATTAAGCGCGAGTGGATACGAGTAGATTGAAAGCTCTTCTGATGTCGTTGGTGTGGATTTTTTTTAATCCTCTCTGTAATCCACTCTGTAATCTCGTCTGTTAGTTCAATTTAGCGAAAATTAAATTCCTAAAAATCTAATGTTCTAAATAATCAAGCAAGAGCGTGAGTAAATCACTAAAATAGTGAGAACTTTGATAAATCAATTGCAAATTCAATTAGGTAAACGTTTTCGGGTGGTAAGGAAAGTAAAACCAACACATTCAGCTCAGTGTTAGCTACAATGATCGGATCATCTATACTGTTGTGTGAATATAGTGGGAGCGCAATCACAAATAATTATTTATAAATAAGAACCAACTTGGTCGAATTACAAACACGGTCTGAACTTTTTATTGAACATAAATGTAAACAGATATTTCATCTGGTTAGAAACCATTAAGATACCGTAGGTACCTCAACACTATTCCCCTCCCTCTTCTTCTGGGCTTCCGGTATTCCATCACAATAAAGTGCCAATTTGTCCCTATGAACCACACGTATGCGGCCTCGTGGTACGCGGATTCGGAACACGACATCTGAAATAGCCTTTAAAACTTGACAGGGCCCAACCCACGGTGACTGTAGTTTGGGACATCTCCCCAACTGACGTCGAGGCCAGAAATACCAGACTTGGTCCCCAACTGCAAATCTTGGTGCTGTCGCCTTAACATCGTAGCGTCTCTTAGCGTCCTCTGCTGCTGCTCGAAGTTTCTTTCGTGCCAGCTCATGGATAGATAACAATTGCTCCTGTAGTTCTTTGGCATACGAAGTTACGGAATCATTTCCTGGCACTGTTGACCCAGTGAGCATGTGCACCGGGAGTGTTAGTAGGCGTCCCAGTTCAACTCAGCTGGTGTAAATCCAGTAGCTGTGTGCTCTGTGGCTCTGTAAGCCAAAAGCACACACGGTAGCCACCGATCCCAATCCCTTTGGTTCTTGCTAACCACTTTTGCCAGCATGTTCCATAGAGTGCGGTTAAACCGTTCTACGAGGCCATTACTCTGTGGTCGTAGTGGACTAGTTCGGGTCTTCTCTATTCGTAGCAAGGTCATTACCTCTTGAAACACCTGCGCTTCGAAGCTGGTGCCCTGATCAGAGTGTATTTCTCTGGGAATGCCAAATCTGGAGATAACAGTGTCTACCAGTCCTTGAGCAACCGTTTCTGCCCGAATATCAGGCACAGGAAAAGCCTCAGGCCATTTAGTAAAGTGGTCAATCACTACAATAATGTACTTATTACCCTGCTCAGTCACTGGCAATGGGCCTACGATGTCAACTGCCACTCTCTCAAATGGCACTCCTGAAACCAAATTATGAAGTGGTGCCTTGTGTGTTCTCTGTTTGTCCCCTCTCTGACCACAAACTTGACAGCTCATACCATGAAGCTTCACGTCCCCATTCAGTCCAGGCCAATAGTACTTCGTCCTAATGACTCCCAAGGTCCGCCTACGTCCAAAGTGTCCCACATTATGTGCTGTGTCGAGAATTTCTTTTCTTCTTGAAGCAGGGACCACAATTTGATTTAATTTCCGTGTGCCACTATCATTCTCCCAAATTCGCATGAGCACACCATCTACCAATATGAGACTTTGAAACATAGACCACAATGCTTTCAGTGAAACGCTGGCGACTTGAATCTCTTGCCATACTGGACGTTGACTGGATGCCACCCAGGATCGAACGCATTTCAATTCAGGATCAGCTTCTTGATCCAGTACCCACTGCTCCATATCTGCACAAAGTTCAACCCGAGCAGCCAGCCCTTCAGTCTGCAATTTTTGTTCCTGGTTTAGACAGTGGCGGCAACCAACATCCCAGCAAGGTCGGCGAGACATGGCATCCGCATTCTGATGGTATTTCCCAGGCCTATGGACAATTCTGTAATTATACGACGATAGGAGCTGTATCCATCTGGCCAATTGTCCATCAGGTTCTTTAAAATTTCGAAGCCATTGAAGTGCGGCATGATCAGTCCTGATTACGACTGCTTTCCCACAATCTAGCCCAAAAGAATGGAAATGTTTCAAAGCTTTCACTACACTGAGAAGTTCTTTCCTCGTAGCGCAGTAGTTACGTTCAGGTTTTGAAAGACATTTGCTAAAGTAGGAAAGTACCCGCTCTGTTCCCTGCTGTCTTTGGGATAAGACAGCGCCAACTGCACGATCACTCGCATCCGTGTCCAATATAAATTCAGCTCCTGGAAGTGGATGTGCCAAAATAGGAGGTTCAGTGAGTGCTGCCTTGATGCTTCTGAAAGCTTCATCACAGACGGGTGTCCAATTGAATGTTGCTGTTTTATCCTGCAGGGCATATAAAGGGGCCATTTGCTCAGCAAAGTCCTTTATAAAACATCTGTAGTAAGAACACATACCAACAAATGTCCTAATATCCTTGCTGCTTGTTGGCAATGGCCATTCCCTAACTTTAACAGTTTTCAACGGATCTGCCTCAATTCCCTTGCCTGATATAACAAAACCTAGATAAGTCACTTTCCTTTTGAACAAATCACATTTTTTTTGGATTGAGCTTAACTCCGTTCTCCCGCAGTACACTGAAAACCTTCCTCAGCCAACTCACATGTTCGTCAAATTCTGAATTGTCCACCAAAACATCGTCTAAATATACTTTTACCCTCCCTAACCGTATCTGCTCCCGCAAGATGCCATGCATTGCTCTCTGGAATGTAGCTGGTGCATTACATAGACCAAATGGCATAGTTTTGAAGTGCCAGAGTCCTCTAGGAGTGCAGAATGCAGTTTTCTCTCTATCTGCACTAGCCATGGGTATCTGCCAATACCCAGACTGGAGATCAAGCGTTGAAAACCACTGGCTTCCAGCTAGAGCCCCTGTTAACTCGTCTATTTTTGGTAAAGGATGAGAATCTTTCCTGGTTATATCATTCAATCGACGAAAATCAATACAAAACCTGGTAGATCCATCCTTTTTTGGTACGAGAACAATGGGACTGGCCCAGGGACTGTAAGAAGGTTCTAATACTCCAGTATCTTCCATGTCTTGTATCAGCTGATCAACTTCTTGTAGTCGGTGAGGTGGAATTCTTCGAGGTGCTTGTCTGATTGGAGGGTGATTTCCGACATCAATAGAATGGGTGTATCCAGATATAGTACCTAAATCTTTCCCTCCTTTCGCAAAAATATCCGAAAACTCTTGAAATAAGCCCCTGACCTTGACCTTCTGTTGGTTGGTAAGGTCTGCAGTTGCCTCCTCAACCAAATTTTGAATGTGCATAGGACCCCCATCCCCATCCTGTGGGACTGCTCTTTGCTCATCAAAAGGACTCATTTCTTGCAGTCCATCTTCATCAATGTCATCCACTACAGTTGAATATAACGATCCAGCCTCAGCTCCCAGACATTTTCCATCAAGAATAATAAAAGGCCCAGCTGGATTTATTAAACATTTATTTTTCACCAAGAAGTCGAGTCCTAGAATGCAGTCTTCTTGAATCTTGGCCAATAGCACAGGATGACTGCGCCTGATGTCACCCTTGAACTGAAATTCTACGATCACCTCACCTTGCACCGGTATAAGTTCCCCAGAAATTGACCTTAAGTTTTGCAAACCTTTTGATTTTATGGGTCCTCTGACATGCTGCATGAAGTCCACATTGAGTATTGTTTTTGTTGCACCAGTGTCAATAACAATGAAACATGTTTTTCCACTCACCTTTCCCTCCAAAACCAAAGATGAACAAGTTGAAATCCTGTATGTTAGAGATTCTTCTTGGGGCCCTTCATTTCTGATCGGCCTGTGCCCCATCACTCCGACCGCTTGGCGTTTCCCGACTCTCGGGGTTGTGGAGGGGAAAGTGCTTCAAGTTGCCTGCGAGATTGATAGCCAGGGAGTTGATACTCTGGAGCATACGGCATATTCCCTGAAGATGACTGGTTTGGTACCATCCCCTGTTGAATCAGTGCCTGTACAGGTGGAAAAGGGCAGAACTGAGCCACATGCCCTGGGGTTTAACATCTCCAGCACATCACCTGTCGTCGAGAAAATCGTTGTTGTCCTAATTGACTTTGACTGCGTTGAACAGGAAAATAAGTACGTTGCTGGTTGGTCATTTGGTGTTGCAAAGTAGCTTTTGTCATCCTTACAGCAACCTCTTCTGAGTTTGGTTGTGGTTGTGCCGTCTCATCCTCCTTTTCTTGTTCTGAGAAACAGCGTATTGCAACCGGGCGAGTATCAGTTATTGCCTGAGCTACAGTCTCAAATCGTATCGCAACGTCCAAAGCCTCATCTAATTTCTTTGGCCAAATCCCCATAACTTTCTCGCGTAACTTCTGATCACGAAGCCCTTGCACAATATGATAAAACACCATTTCTTCCGCTGGACTATCCTTCACTCCTGTCGGCCAAGCACGACGCGCAAGTGTACACATAGCCTGATGATAGGTGGTTACATCTTCCTTCATAGCCTGTTTCCTTGTTAATAACATTGTCATGAATCTTTGAGCTTGATTACCGCACCCAAATTTATTTTCTAGTGCCTTGACAATGTTGTTGTATGTCCTTATTTCTACTTGGGGAAGTACTTCAAGAGCTGACCCGATCAATGCAGACTCGAGAGCCACAGTTTTTGTCTGATCGTCCCATCCATTCCGACTAGCTATATCTTCAAACTGCAGTTTGTAAGCATCCCATTCTATACTTCCATCATAGGGTCTTGGCTTGAAAATTGACTGCATCGTCTGGCTGGTACTAGGGACTGGCTGCGCTGAGCCTATTCCTCTCGATGTGTGACCCTGTTGAGGTACTGGCGGTAAAACATTTCAAAAATCAACCAGAAACTGGGTCCAGTCATTCTGCATTGCGATACGCAGTTCTGCCAAGGAAGTGCTCCATTCAGCTTGCAATTGATTCATTAGATTAGCCTTTTCGGTCTCCCAATATTGTAGAAATTGTTCAAAAGGAGTAGCTTGAATTCTCTCTTCTTCGACATTGGGTTGGTCCTGGGTCTCATCAGCCGAGGTCTCAGCAGCTACTTCTCCCCCATCACGAACAGTGAAACGTGTGTTCATAGTGAGAACCACTGCTGCCACCAGTGTTGTGTGAATATAGTGGGAGCGCAATCACAAATAATTATTTATAAATAAGAACCAACTTGGTCGAATTACAAACACGGTCTGAACTTTTTATTGAACATAAATATAAACAGATATTTCATCTGGTTAGAAAACATCAAGATACCGTAGGTACCTCAACACTACAATCGGGTTATGGATACTGGGAATCTATGTGCCACACCCACTTGGCAGAAATTTTTTGTTTTCTTTGTTATTGGAACACAAAACGATGTAACTAGAGATATTTTCGTAAAGTATTGAGGTTCTGTGTGAACAACGCCAGGTTCTTCGGATTGTAATTCGCAGTAATGTGGCCAGTTCGTACTGTCGTGACACTGAGAACATATCATCGTTAAAAATTTCTTATTTGGATTTAGCAAACGTTTAATTTTTTTTTTGGATTCGTTCCATTATTCGATTGCATAGGTACTATCCAATTTTCAGCGGTGTTTATGACACAAAATTATGTCAAAATTAAATATATAAATATATACTTATACATACAAATATTTACACACATAAATACCAGTCGATTTTACAACTGATTTGCAACAAAAAATGTCTCTTAGCAATTTTTTTTGAACCCTTCGTTTTCAAGTTATTTCAAGTTTAAACTTTTTTTCGTGATTTTGACCTTATGTCATTAAATCGGTCATAACTTCTTCAATTTGCTGTGTAAATTACAATTTGAGGATACCGTTGAAAAGAGCATGAAATTTCCTATCGGATTGATGCCTTAACTTGTTTTTGAGTCAAGGTCTGAGACATGAAAACGTCCTCTAAAGAGAGAATTTTACGTAATTTTGGAAACCTCGCATTCTTTCAATCTCAAATTGAACTACGAGAACCCATACTTTTTCAAGATGCAGGAACAGTGAAAACTGCGCCAGAATCTCAGCTTTCCAACGGAATAATCAAAACATATTCTACAACCGAATTTAGGGGAGAAATTTGTGTTTGAACGCGGACAAACGTGCATTTTTTCAACGAAATCAGCGCTCTGGCCTCCTGTTTCCAGAGGGCTCGCGGCCTACTGAAGCGCCGACCCACCCACTGCTATCCTCCGACCCCTCAGATCGACTAGGTGGAGCGCCGATTTCGTTGAAAAAATGCACGTTTTTCCGCGTTCAAACACAAATTTCTCCCCTAAATTCGGTTGTAGAATATGTTTTGATTATTCCGTTGGAAAGCTGAGATTCTGGCGCAGTTTTTACTGTTCTTGCATCTTGAAAAAGTATGGGTTCTCGTAGTTCAATTTGAGATTGAAAGAATGCGAGGTTTCCACAATTACGTAAAATTCTCTTTTTAGAGGACGTTTTCATGTCTCAAACCTTGACTCAAAAAAATGTTAAGGCATTTATCCGATAGGAAATTTAATGCTCTTTCCAACGGTATCCTCAAATTGTAATTTACACAGCAAATTGAAGGAGTTATGACCGATTTAATGACATAAGGTCAAAATCACGAAAAAAAGTTTAAAGTTGAAATAACTTAAAAACGAAGGGTTTAAAAAAAATCGCTATGGGACATTTTTTGTTGCAAATTAGTTGTAGAATCGACTGGTCGAATCGTATGGCAGACCAGTTAGGCTTACACCCTGTATAAAGAAACCTCGATTCAATCATCACTATCGTATCCTATAACCTGTGAGACCAAGAAAAGAACAAAACAACACACACCCATAAGCCTGTAAAATATAGCCATATAGCCTGTAAAAGCCTGTAAAACCGCTTTTATATTTTTTCACACCCTTTCCCACTTAAAATAACATAATTTTTTTCAAAATTCAAGATTTAGTGCTAAAACAATGTCTTTAAACGTCAGGAAAAATATTGTTCTTATGTATTTTCGTATTTTGAATCGAATGAAACCATTCCCAAGACGATACACTAATTCGTTTAGAAGATAACGATTTTGGTTTATTATTTTCAATAATGAACCTTTGGAATCGACCAAGAAAATAAATTTTTTAACACCCCCTCAACCCTCAAAATTTGATGGTTTACGTTTCAAGGTACGTAGAATCCAAAAATCGAAAAAAAATTTGGCCGTCCGTCCGCTGTACGCGGCACTTTTGCCACTTAGCATTGACCGATTTTGATGAAATTTGGTATGTAGGCTCCATTTGGGGTCTAGTTATTCCCCGAAGATTTTGGTTGATGTAGGTTACGTCTAGGAGTTCCAAAATGAATTTTGAAATTTTGAAAACGCCCTGACTCAAAAACTTTCGAAATAAAGGTATTGTTTTTCCTTCAATTTAATATTCTATAGAATTTTAAAAAATTTTTGAGACCACGCGGAGCTCTGTAGCACAAACCGTTCGCTCTCTACGAGAATTTAAGGTTCGGACGTACGATAAATCGGAAACACGAGTGTGAATCGCTAAAGAGGCCTAATCTCCGTTCAAATTAAAGCTGACCGAAATGCGATCGATGCTTTTCTTCATGTTGGATGGTTGGTGGCTTTGCAGACGAGTGTTCAATAAAGAAAAATAATAATCCATTGTGTAATAATTTGCAGCGTTTTTCGGTATTTCCGAAGAGCGATTGCAGTAATTTTCGGACCAACACTTTCTATTGGGTAAAGTTATTCACAGCGATGATTCATTACTGCTCACACATCTCTCTCGTACCGATATATCATTGGCGACACGTCGACTGATCGATATTCCGTTCTATTTTCCCCACGAAAGGGTTAATTTTCCACTCATTTCTCGGGCGGAAGAGGGTCGACGTCCTGGCGGGCGGTTGATGAATCGCGACCTTCACCTCCACCCCCTTTTATAGGTCACTCCCTCGCCCTACTACGAATTGTCCTTCCGTAGGTCACTTTTACTATCGGCTATTTATTACAAAACGTCAGGAAGGTACTCGGAAACTGTACTTGGTACTCGCTCCTTCTCCATATAGTGTAGCGGTTTTCCCTGACAGGAAGTACTCGCTCCTGCTGCCTTCTCTGTAGCGGTTTTTCCTAACAGTATGTACTTGCTCCTGCTGTCCTCTCGAAGAGAAGCGGTTGTCCTCCTGAACTACACTCTCTTTCACCATACAGTGTAGCGGTTTTCCCTGACAGGAAGTACTCGCTCCTGCTACCTTCTCTGTAGCGGTTTTTCCTAACAGTATGTACTTGCTCCTGCTGTCCTCTCGAAGAGAAGCGGTTGTCCTCCTGAACTACACTCTCTTTCACCATATAGTGTAGCGGTTTTCCCTGACAGGAAGTACTCGCTCCTGCTACCTTCTCTGTAGCGGTTTTTCCTAACAGGATGTACTTGCTCCTGCTGTCCTCTCGAAGAGTAGCGGTTGTCCTAATGCACAGAGTACTGGAGACGAGTTAACAGAGGAGAAAACAAATGTTAAAATGGCGTACAAGCTTTTTTGAGGCTGCCTCAGTTGCGCCATCTACTTTCAGCTAAAGAACTATCACTGAAACTGAAGTGGTGGGAGGAGGCCACACTCAATTCATGCCGCTTCTTTACAAATCTTCTCGAATGACCAGAAGTTGATAATTTTGGTTCATTATTTTCATTAATAAGCCTTTGGAATCGAGCAAGAAAAAATTTTTAAATCCCCTCAAAATTCGATGTTTTACGTTTCAAGGTACGTCGAATGAAGAATTCGAATAAAAATTTTCCGTCCGTAATCGGTTTCCGCCTGAAAAGTCATAACTAGGCGAAAATTTTGGGTTCTTACCATACGAATATGTTAGATAAACAGCATGGAACATGGACGTGTGGACACATCGAAAACCATCTGGGAGATAATGGTACGGAAACGCTGCAAATCATTGCCCAATTATTTAATAATTTATTTTATAACAGAAAATATTTCTGTATAAATCACCCTTCTGTATACAGGGTGTCCCCGAACCCCCCCCCCCTGCTAAAATCGTCCAGGTAGTGGTAAAAACAAAAATTTTCTTTCAAATCTTCATGATTTTTCCCAAGATCTCAAATATGACCACAGTGCGCATTGCGCACGTGCGCAATCGTGCGCAACACACACCAACTTCGTTTTTTCAAACAAGACCCCCCCATTTTTTAATGCAGATTCGGATTCTACGTGAAATTTCATGAACATTTCACCCCTCAACCGAGTTTTTTGTTGTTGCGCGCAACCCGCTCAGTGCGCGCTCAAAGATGCGCAACCGCAAGGTTGTGTCAAAATGTGCATGTACGAAGTACCTAAGTGTGATACATGATATTTTAGTATTTTTTTACGCTGAATCACGTGGTGATGTTAGTTTCTTGATTTTACTGCATTTTTATCAAAATATTGACGAAAAATGAACTTTTAAAAAAGGAAAATTGCATTTTTACTCATTAAGCATCTTCTGTGCCCATCTGTTAACTTCATCCTTGTTAATAAATTCAAATTTATGTTTTGACATTAAAGAAAAAAACTCTCCGATCGCACGTAATTTATTGCAGTGTTCTAGAGAACCATGCTTCATAGCTACCGATATTTAGCTATGATTTTGTTTACTGGTTGCAGCATTGCATTTTTTGTGATGAAAAAAAGTGCCGCGAAAAATTCCTTGACCCCCAGCCAAAAGACATATCCATGTCAAACGATTGTTTATCACACTGGACTCTTCACTAGTAATTTCACAAGGACTCTCTACTTGTAATTTCTCGTGAAAAACCCGTCCTGTCTACTTGGAAATCTTTTTTCGATTATCTTGGAAAAAAGTTTTTAAGTAGACAGGGCGGTTTTGCCCTTAAAAAATGCAATTTTCCTTTTTTAAAAGTTCATTTTTCGTCGATATTTTGATGAAAATGCAGTAAAATCAAGGAACTAACATTACCACGTGATTCAGCGTAAAAAATACTATAATATCATGTATCACACTTCGGTACTTCGTACATGCACATTTTGACACAACCTTGCGGTTGCGCATCTTTGAGCGCGCACTGAGCGGGTTGCGCGCAACAAAAAAAATCGGTTGAGGGGTGAAATGTTCATGAAACTCCATGTACAATCCGAATCTGCAATAAATAATGGGGGGGGTCTCATTTGAAAAAACGAAGTTGGTGTGCGTTGCGCACGATTGCGCACGTGCGCAATGCGCACCGTGGTCATATTTGAGATCCTTGGGAAAAATCATGAAAATTCAAAAAAATAATTTTGTTTTTACCACTTCCTGGACGATTTTAGCAGGGGGGGGGGGGGGGAACGTTTTCGGGGACACCCTGTATATCCCTCCCTACCAACCATAGGTACCTACTACCTACTAGGGCATTTTTGAACATTTCAACCCTCAATTTTCACCCCTTAGAAGTGACCTACATCAACCAAATCTTCGCGGCACAACTAGACCCTAAATGGAGCCTACATACCAAATTGCTAAGTGGACGGACGGACAATTTTGGTTTATTATTTTCAATAATGAAACTTTGGAATCGACCTAGAAAATTATTTTTTTTAACACCCCCTCAAAATTTGATGGTTTACGTTTCAAGGTACGTAGAATCCAAAAATCGAATAGAAATTGACCGATTTTGATGAAGTTTGGTATGTTGGCTCCATTTGGGGTCTAGTTGTGCCCCAAAGATATTGGTTGATGTAGGTCAGTTCTAAGGGTTCAAAAATAAATTTTGAAAATGTGAAAATGCTCTAACTCAAAAAAATTCGATATAAAGGTATTGTTTTTCCTTAAATTTAAGATTCTGTAGAATTTTTAGAATTTTTTTAAACCATGCGGAGCTCTGTAAGACAAACCGTTCGCTCCCTACAAGAATTTAAGTGTTGGACGTACATAAATCCGAAACACGAGTGTGAATTGCAAAAGAGGCCTAATCTTCGTTCAAATTTTAGCTGACCGAAATGCGACCGATGTTTTTCTTCATGTTGGATGGTTGGTGGCTTTGCAGACGAGTGATCTATATAGAAAAATAATAAACCATTGTGTAATATTTTGCAGCGTTTCTATTCGATTTTCGGATTCTACATCCCTTGAAACATCAAATTTTGAGGGGGGTTTAAAATTTTTTTTTTTCTTGCTCGATTCCAAAGGCTTACTATTGAAAATAATAAACCAAAACGAATCCGAAATTTTGAATCGTGATTCCCAACACTGTGATTTGAGGGTTAGTCGATTGTTGCAAAATGGCATCCATTTAGTACCTAACCATACCGCAAAAACCGAGACTTCTTCAATACCGCCGTTTCCTCAATTAGGGTCTTCCTATTTATTTTTATTATCCAGGACCTCTAAGGGCGTTATGAAGATTTATCCTTGGGTCGGACCCCAGCGTCGGATTCATCAGTCAGAGGCCATTTAGGACGAGCCTGCTATTCACAGTCACCTGCCCGAGCTCCTCATTACGAGCCATTCATGCGTCCAACCAGCTCCTTCCACGAGGTATAAATTTATATTTACCCCTCGACTGTACCGCGTCCAAGGCCCTTTCTACTTTCTTTACCGCCTGAAGATTGTGAAAGAAGTAATCCGTTCTGTCGTGTGAAAGAAAAACTACTCGTCCCCGAAATCACAAATTTTCAGGAAATGAGCTTCAAGTTTATCATACAAACCGGATCTTTGTGAACATCCAATCGATTTAAAAATGCTGAAAATTATTACACAAAGGTTTGTTTTTTCTATACAGGGTGTCAACACTTAAGATGGGCATAACTTTTCAGGGTTCGATTCTACAAAGTATTTCCAACAAAAAATGTCACATAGCAATTTTGCTTCCTCACTACCGAAGGTAGGGAAGCTTTGTATTCGTGAAAGAAGTGAAAAAAAAAAATGTCCTCCAAAATCAAAATTTCCACTTGCTTTTTGCGTTTTAGAGCTTCCCGAACAATTTTGGTTCCGTGTCTGTCTGTCTGTCGGTCTGTCTGTGGTCAATCCTTGTCCCGGGCAAAACTATACTAACCTGTGGTCCGATTTTGATGAAATTTTCAGGGATTGTGCGGGTTAGGTCTTAGACGGTCCCCTATCAATTTCAGCACCTTCGGACCAATAGGAGCGAGTGCGCATGCGCAAACGTGAATTTCCTGGAACCTCGGTTTCTCGGTTTCTAATGAACCGATTTTGCTCAAATTTGGATGTTAGTTAGGGACTAACTTCTAAGAGACACCCTATAAGTTTCAATCAAATTGGTCAAGCAATAGCCGCTGCGCATGCGCGAACTTTAAATTTATTGTTACAACCAAAACTCCGCAACTATTCAACCAATTTCGATGAAATTTTCAGGGATTGTGTGGGTTAGGTCCTAGACGGTGGACCGCTAAATAAAATTCTACGTTGAAAATACAAATATCATACTACTCGTGCCCACACTTACTTCCAGGTTCCCGTGTAAATTGCATCTTTTATTGTGTGATCAAATGTTATGGTCTGCAGGTCAAGTAATGTTGAAACCAAATTGACCCCTCATCACAGACTCTTTTGCATCTTTCTTTCTGTCATCGAGTTAGTGGTCCACAGGTCAGTTTTGAGATGAAAATTGGCACTTCACGTTTTTTGAATGCGCCGAACTAGGATTTTACAATGCGAATTTACACTCCATTGATTCCATTGATTACACTCCCTATCCCGCATATTATCGCCAATATTTTGGTATTCAATAACTCTTTGAATCATAATTTTTTCGCCAACTGATTCTATACGTCCATGTTACAATGAGTGAGGAAGCTTTACTGCCCACCCAACTTGGCAGACGTTTTTTCTTAACCCACTCAAAGTAGTACCTTTTATTTCACTTCGAAGTTTTTTTTAGCGTTTTCGACCTTACGTCATTAAAACTGCCATAACTCCTGTTATTTACCAAGTAAATTCAAATTTGAGGATATCGTTGGAAAAAGCGTTACATTTACAAGCTACGTAGTGTAAAAACAAAATTCTTCAGCCATGAACCATTCCTAAAAAGTCAAGACGAAAAACAAACTTCAAATTTTTTCGAAAAAATATTTTACCACATCTACGAATAATGCGTATTTAATGTACAAAAAATGTCGATTTTCTTCGATAAACCCTCTTTTTAGAAGTCAGAATCATTCGGAAGTATCACTATTGGATTCAGCGTGAAAAATTACATAGGAAATATAGATATAGATACCAAACTCGTCATGTCATCTTGAGATCGAACACCGCGTAAAACACTCGATTTTCTAGTGAAACTCGCGTTTTCTTGCAATCAAACTTGAATTACACTTCCAATTTGAATTTTAAAAAGAAAACTTGATGAACTTTTGGAGAAATGACAATTTGAGCAAGTCTTTTCTGCGCCCGTCGAAATGAGTAGAGATTCAGAGTAAAAACTTGGGTCAAAGAAAGTCAAGTTTCAAAAAAAAATTTAAAGTTTGCTTTTTAACTTGCTTTTGTAACTATTTTATAGATTAAAAATTTCGTTTTGCACTAGGTAGCTTAGGAATTTAACGGTCTTTCCATCGGTGTAGTCAGATTTGAATTTACATGGAAAATAAAGGAGTTATGACCATATCGGTGCCGTAAGGTCAAAAACGCAAACAAAAACTTTAAAGTGAAAAAAAGGAATTTTGAGTGGGTTAAAAGAAAATTGCTTTGCGACTTTTTTTTTTGGAAATACCTTGCAGAATCGAACTGTGAGGTTATGCCCATCTTAAGTGTAGACACTCTGTATATAGATCACTCGTCTGCAAAGAACACTGCTTTCCCATTGTCACCATCCACCAACCCTAGATACTCCCTACCTACCACATACCTACTTCACAGTCAAGTTTATTTGGAAGGAATGAACCCTCACACTCAGTTTGAAGAAACAGGGATCATTAGGAATTATTGTTATACCCTAATAAATGATTAGAAAATTCGATTATTGGTTGCTAAGGACGCACAATTGAGTACCACTCGAAGAAACGAAGAGCGATCGCATTTTGGTCAGCTAAAATTTGATCGGAGATTAGGCCTCTTGCGATTCACACTCGTGTTTCTGATTTATCGTTCGTCTAACACTTAAATTCTCGTAGGGAGCAAACGTTCTGTCCTACAGAGCTCCGCTCTGTATAAAACAATACCTTTATATCAAAATTTTTTGAGTTAGGGCGTTTTCAAAATTCCAAAATTCATTTGTTGACCCTCAGAAGTGACCTATATCAACCAAAATCTTTGGGGCACAACTAGACACCAAATGGAGCCTACACACCAAATTTGATCAAAATCAGTCAATGTCAAGTGGCCAAAGTGCCGTACGGCGGACGGATGGCTAAATTTATATTCGATTTTTGAATTCTACGTACCTTGAAACGTAAACCATCAAATTTTGAGGGGGTGTTAAAAATTGTTTTTTCTTGGTCGATTGAAAAGGTTCTTCATTGAAAATAATAAACCAAAATGGGGGGTTTTCCGCGTCACGGCAGAACTGTTGCAGTTCGTCCATTGCGAAGAAGCTACACAGCCCACCCCACTTGGCAGAGGTTTTTCTACCTTCTGAAGGGATACAATAGTTTCCAATATTCGATAGTAAGAAAGAAACACCTCGAGTTGAATTCCGTGCCTCCTAACTATCATTGAGATTTTTTCCGCTAACAGTCAGCAGTAGTTATTAGCACGTTAAAGTCACAGTTGAGTTACTATACCTGCTTACGAGGTTGAGGCAAGTCAATCACACTCACCTGCAACAGAAAAGAAAAAAACGTTGATGAGAACACCTTGGATAACCGCGACGAATCAGGGTTTATTACGCAATATTCAAGATAGCAGACGTCTTGTCTTACAGCAGGAGCACCTAAACTCTATAAAAACTCCATTCGCCTGTCAATCCGGTATTATTGATCACCACCGTAACGTTTATTGCATATGAAGTTGGCGTTCAGGTTCCCGTACCGTTTTATGAGCGGCTTCTACTTCGTAGAAGGAAGTATTACGAAAAACGAAGAAAAACTAAAACTTGAAGAAGGCGAGTAGAAACTAACAATCATACTCGTATTCAAAGATGAGGGGTGAAATAAACCAACCCTTATAAAACCGAATTTCGAGTAATCCAGAATCTAAGCCTCTGAGCTTCCTCAGAGGGAGGAAATTTTGAATATGTTTTTGGTATTTCATTGTTTATTAAATTCGATTCAGAATTCTTCCGAAATCCCAAAACATATAATCTCGTATAGTGAAGGACCAGGCTTGTCCTGGATTTAGTTTTGTATTTTGGTTTATTATTTTCAATAATGAACCATTAGAATCGACCAAAATAACAGGCATTATGACGGTTTTAATGACGTAAGGTCGAATACGCGAAAAAACAAAGGCATATCCATGACAATGAAAACCAGAAATTTTGAAGAAACAATCTAATTAAACACAAACGGTGGATACAGCTTTCGTACAAGTACGCAAACACGAGAGACATTTTATGTCTTTGCGCCCCCTTTCCCCTTCATATAAAACCTCGTATTGTACTTTTGTTTGTGGAAATTTGATTGTGCTCGTTGATGGTTGCGATGTAATGTACGTAAACATTCATTTAAACAATCATGCTCATACCGCAGCTTGTTGGCCACGCACAACGGAGTGTTTTACGTAATACGATTGGGCAATTTAAATGAATCGAATGTAGCTTCCTGCGTTCAACAGGAGAGAAAAAGGCTTTGGAGCTCACTCAGCTGATCAGTGACCACTCAGGCGCCTTCAGCATTCTCCATTGACCCTGCCTCTCAAATGTCAGCTTCCTGCGTTCCACAGGAGAGGAAATGGCCTTGGAGCTCACTCAGCTGATCAGTGACCACTCAGGCACCTTCAGCATTCTCCATTGACCCTGCCTCCGTAACGCTTTAAAGGGATCTGTTGGATGGAGATACCTATTTTCCTCTCACGATCATGTTGACATCTCATTTGTTGCTCACATCATACTCGTATGTTAGTAAACATGCGCATAATTCAGCTTTCCGTACAGGTGCATTCATATTAGGGACCGTGTACCATGATTAATAAATTGAGAGCTTTCCAATGAGTGGTGAATGATTTTTGTGGGGTGGAAAATGAGGAAGTTAGTTTTCCCTAGGAACGATTGGTTGTACGTGAAAATCATCAGAAAATTCCCGCGTGACGCTCCCCTCGTGACGCTCCCCGCGTGACGCTCCCCTCGTGACGCTCCCCTCGTTACAATGCCCGCGTGACGATTTTTCATTTATGTGCCATAGTAAAGACATAAAATGTCAAAAAAAAATTTTTTCAACACCCCCTCAAAATTTGATAGTTTACGTTTCAAGGTACGTAGAATCCGAAAATCGAATAAAAATTTGGCCGTCCGTCCGCCGCACGCGGCACTTTCTCCACTTAACAGTGACCGATTTTGATGAAATTTGGTATGTAGGCTCCATTGGGGGTTTAGTTGTGCCCCGAAGCTTTTGGTTGATGTCTTTTGGTCACTTCTAAGGGGTGAAAAATAAAGGTTGAAATTTTGAAAACGCCCTAGCTCAAAAAAGTTTGATATAAAGGTATTGTTTTTCCATCAATTTAAGATACTATAGAATTTTTTGAGACCTCGCGGAGCCCTGTAGGTCAATCCGTTCGCTCCCTACGAGAACCTAAGGGTTGGCCGTACGATAAATCAGAAACATGAGTGTGAATCGCAAAACAGGCCTAATCTCCGTTCAAATTATAGCTGACTGAAATGCGATCGAGGTTTTTCTTCACGTTGGTTGGTGGTAACAATGGCAAAGCCGTGTTCTTTGCAGATGAGGGATCTATATAGAAAAAAAATAAACCTTTGCGTGATAATTTGTAGCGTTTTTACAATACAATTTTTGGCGAGTTATTCGAACATAACGGTTTGGTTGGTGGAGTAAACCTCCACCTATAAAATTCAACACCAGTTGATGGCTGCTCCTTGCAATTTGAGCCCCCACTGGTTGGTCGGTACAAACAAGTTTGAGTCGTCTCACCCAAATATTGGGCGTGCTGTGGGAGACCATATGGACGTATTTAGAGGCCAGAAGAGGAAACTGAGCTACGACCGAGGGTCAAGCTCTGGTTAGATAATCGAGTTACAGAGGGTCAAGTGACTCTCGGACACCGCCCAGCCGTGACGCCGCTTCCGCACTCGACAGAGTCGGTGGAGGCGATGGAGGAATATGATGGATGAATGTGATTCACAGGAAAAGGTGGAATATGAAAATTTTAAGGAAGCAGCTAGAAGCTTTCGAAACATTACCTACCCGGTCCTGCTACTTTAATTTATCTTATAATAACGTAACATTCGCCTCACATTGTCAAATAAACTACGTAATTATTCAGCACACAATTTCAATAATTAAATCACACAACAGTTTCATCCCCTATTGGTTTATTACCCCCCCCCCCCTCAAATTTACTGGTCGTTTCAAGGTACGTAGAATCCTAAAATAGAATTCAAATTTAGCCGTCCTTCCGCCGTGCGCGGCCCTTTCCTTAGTTACCATGGGTCGATTTTGATGAAATTTGGTGAATGGACTCTATCTGGGGTCTGGTTGTGCCCAGAAGCTCTTGGTTGATATCATTCACTTCTAAGGGTTGAAAAATAAAGGCTGAAATTCTCCAAAAGCCCTAGCTCAAAAACTGACAATAAAATGGTATTGTTTTTCACCAAAAAAAGAGTATTGAATTTATAGAATCGAATGAGACCACCCTGAGCTCTACAAGACTAACCGTTCGCTCTCCATGAGCACTTGAGGGTTGGACCTATGATAAAACAGAAATGAGGGGGTCCGGTGTGGCTACGGTCGTTGGGGCGTCGTTGTTTGACGGTGGACTTTGGACAGACTTCTGCGGGGTCGTGAGTTCAAGGCTCATCGCGGGTAGCGTGCGTTTTTGGGCATCCGGAGCTCTCATCGCCCCCTCGTCCCAACTCAGGGCGGTGAGGCAATGGGAAGCCTTGAGCGAAATCATCAGAACCAATTCTGATCTTCCCTTTGAAAGACAGCTGAAGGCGTCCGCGACGCCAGGAATGGCAGGTATAGAATCGAATGAGACCAACCGTTCGCTCCCCATAAGCGCTGAAGGGTTGGACTTACGATGAATCAGAAACACGAGTGTGAATCGGAAAATAGCCCTAATCTCCGTTCAATTTTTATTTGACCAAAATGCGATCGCTGTTCGTTTCTTCGAGTTGCAATCACTTCTGTGGCCTTAGCAACCAGTAATCAAATTTCCTAATGAAGGCGCCCACAACTCTGTATTTCTGCAAATTTAACTTGATTGTGAGGTAAAAATATGGTTGGCAGTTAGTGACAATGGCAAAGCTGTGTTCTTTGCAGACGAGTGATCTAGGACAGAGAAAAAATCAACTTTTGTGTTACAATTTGTATCTTTTTTGAATTTTTTTTGACAAGTGGTTTGGTTCTCCCCATTCTGACAAGAGTAGAAAAAAATCACCAGACTCAGAGCAAATCGAGAACAGGAGTAATTATGTTCAGGAGACAGAGTGAACGAGTGAGAGAGTAACTAGAGTAAGAGTTCCATTGTTTAGTAAGAGTAAAATATTGCTTGAGCTGACAACTAGCTCAGCATTGCGTGAAGACGTCACAACACTTCCAGCCGTCCGTCGGTATTGTAACATTTTTTCATACTCTTTGGATCACTCAAAATTAATTTCCTTACGCCCGATGTATTCGTCACGTTGTCTTTTTTTTTTCAAGGCAATAAAAAACGATTTTTTTTTTTTTCGTTTCGTACCAACCCCCGAAAACTTTCGAAATACTCTCCTAGATTCTCGGGATTTTTCACCTCCTATTTATCGCAAAACGAACGGTAGCAAACCAACATTCTTCCCATTCAACTATAATCACCAACGATTGCGGTGTTTTCGGTCGACCTCATCACGGGTCAATACACCGTCTTTGTGGTGAGCCGTCAGCTCATATCGATCTTCCATCCCCGACGCGGCGCCTTCATTCATTAACGCGTAATGAAATCTTTCCGACCTTGAAATAATTTAGGCGAAACAATGTTCTTCACTAACTCCTTCGTCCTAAGAAATCAACACGTTATTTTACTCTTACTTTGTAAATCCGCGATTAGAATGTCATTTTGGGCAAAGTTGGTACCTCTATATCGTACTAAGTCGATACAACGCACGATACCTACATCTAGGGATGGCAACGATATATCGATATATGAAATATATCGATGAGAAATGAAATGATATGAATAGATAAGAAGGAACGCCTGTACCTGTAAAAACATAAATTAATTTTATTCCTAATTTTGTAGGGGTACATGATGGATTGATTTCAGACTGTTGACTTCAGCTGAAACATGAAGGCTGCTGATTACACTACAGTGGCGCTCAAGTCTCATTTATTTGACTTCAGCGAAAAGTAATGGAGGCGCATCCAGATTGAAACCATACTTATACGAGTTGACACAATTTATAAGTTAATGAAACATTGCTTTGGTGACGTATTAAATACCTAAAAAATCATAAATTTTATGATTTTTTAATTATGTTTTAGGACCCTTCAGGGTAGTTTATCCCCAAATTCGCAACCCTAAAAACAGTTTGCTACTGACGTAGTGCTCTGACAACCATGACATTTCCGCACTTTTTCAACTAGGTATGATAATTTCGATAATAATTATTAACGAAATAATTATCGTTATGAATTATTCATACCCAGTAACTTTTTAAAGCAGGTTGAATACATACTTCAACCGTTTTTCCAAGTAGATCTTCCGATATGTCGAGTATATCGATGTAATTCTTCCAAAATGATATAGGTAACGTTTAAATTCACCTACCTACTTACTTAAATAAGATTTTCCAACTAGATCTTTCGTTATATTTCACTCGATATGCCATCTCTACAAACCTTGTAACGTAAACCATCAAACTTTTGATGGTTAAATACTAACTTCAAAGAATTTTTCCAAGTAAATCTTCCGATTTGTTGAGTATATCGATAAATTTCTTCCAAAATGATGTTTGTATTGCTTTAAAACGTTTTAACTCACGTATCTACTTCAACAAGTTTTTCCAAGTTAAATCTTCCGATGTATCAAAATATCGATATGTTTTCTTCGATATATCATAGGTATTGATATTTCATTGACGATATATCACTTGATCAGTATATTGATATATTTCATTCATAATGCCATCCCTACCTACATCGCATAAGCCAACTGATAAGAGAGATAACTTAGGTTTTTGAGCTCCGGATGGTTCATCTTATCTTCGCTAGGCAGCGCTCAGGCCGTTTCACCACTTCTTCCCCAAGATGCTGCAGAGCTATCAGATCGTGAGAAATTGAAGTTTTAACATCTGAACATCTGATATGAGTTCCAGTCATGATTATATTCATATAATCATATGATCGTATGGTCAATTCTTTTGCCCGATTTTCTATGTTCTTAAAATTATTCATGTATCTATTTTATATCGAATACAGCCTTATTCTCAAGGTAATTCTTTTACAGCATCGGAACATTTACCCCAGTGTTCCCCAATCTATATTTGCCCGTCGCCCACTTTGACCGTAGGAATCCTCCCTCCCCCGCGCTCCATCCATTGGTTATTAATTAACCAAATATATCTATTCTTATATGAGTTGGGTATGGTTCAATAACAAATCGGAGTGTGGTTTATACAGATTGACTCTTTAATCGTATATAGGGACGAAATTAAATGAAAATGGATTTTGGGTATCAAGGGAAATCGCAAAATATTGAATGTTGAGGAGAGATCACTTACCAGAAGCAAGGCAGGAAAGTGATTGACTGCCGAGCTCGTTCCCAGCGCAGCAACTTAATCAGCAAATTAATTCAAATAAGTTACATAAACGGTAGATTTTTGTTACCCCCATTGAATTTTTGAAAAAGGTCACTCATTTGAACGATTCCCTGAGATTCATATACACCCCGTCGATTCCATTCACCTTATTATTCATCCACAGAAGATTCATCCACTACAATTCCCTTCATTTTCATAAGCTTTCAATATCTCCGAATTTTCTTTTTTCCTGAAAACATTTACTCAACCGTATAACGACTCCATGATTTTTCGAGATGTATACCACATTAAATTAATTAATTCTTTTTTCTCGTTATTTTCGTTCATCTCAACTGAAGGTAGGTCAATGGAAAAGGAGAATTTCTATCTAACCACTCGATTTTCAGATTTTCTTCGTGATCGAAACGAGGTGAAACTGGTTGACTTTTCTTTGAATTTCGTCTTTCGCTATGGAAGACGGTGGGAAAAAAAGTAAATGGAATAAAGAAGACAAAAGCGGAGGATGATAGCTGAAAAGCAGTAAGGCGGAAAGGGTTGGGAAGAGACGCCAGAACTAACTCCTTTATCAGTCGAGGTCAGGCGCCGCTTCGGTTGGCATAGTTCGATATCCAATCACTGTGAGCTGTTTTGTTGTATTATCCCGGTTTCGACGTTATTCCATTTTCAAGCGTGAATATTGGGTCAAATACGCGAGGAAATAACACGTAGAGTATACCTAGAGGTGGAGAGGAGTGACAATGTGAAAGAGGCACGTAACCAACCTCTAGTCAAGCGACTAGGGGTGGGTGATAGTCGATAGTTACTATCGAAATATCGATAGTTAATGACTATCGATAGTCATCCTCTATCGATAGATTTTTACTTTTTTTGTTTTGGTTTATTATTTTCAATAATAAGCCTTTGGAATCGAGCAAGAAAAAAAAAATTTTAACCCCCCCTCAAAATTTGATGTTTAACGTTTCAAGGTACGTAGAATCCGAAAATCGAATAAAAAAATTTCCGTCCGTCCGCCGTACGCCGTACGCCGCACAGTGGGGCCGGAGTGGAAAAAACTCCATTTTTGCAAAGTGACTAAAAAAGTAATGTAATGTGGTTTTCTCAAAGTCTATTACCTGTAGAATCAGGGTGTGAAGGACCTTCAATGTTTAAAAATTGTTTTCACTGCTAAATGGGGGCTCAAACCTGATATTTCGAGATTTTAAGCACTTTGAGAGTGGAATTTGAAAATTTCCTAACACGTTCTATGTGTTTCAAAAAATTTAAATAAAATTATATAATGTTGGATATATATATGTAGTATCTCTGAAAAATATTAATTATTTTTTCATAACATTTTAGCTTGAATATTAGCTCCAGATTTGGGTTTTTATAGCGAAATACAACTTTAGAGGAGTGGAAAACCCGAGCTTCGCCTTCCTTCGGTTTGGCTCATTTTTTTTCTTGAAAATCTGACCATTACAAAGAAGCTGTAAAAATTTCATAGCCGTATTTCACCGAATTTAGATGTAGTGGGTTAAAATGTGATTAAAGGTACACCAAGAACGCCGTCTCTGCCGTCACCGCAGCTTCAGAGTAAAACCCTTCTAAAGGTTGTAACTTCTACATTTTCCTCTCGAAATCGATAAAATTTCCAGGGATTGTGAATGTTGACATGTAGAATGTCCCCTATGTGGGCTGTTAGCAACAATCACAGAGTAACGGAGTCAAGTTGAGGCTACAATGGTCGGATCATCTATACAATCGGGTTATGGATACTGGGAAGCTATGTGCCACACCCATTTGGCAGACATTTTTTGTTTCATTTTTTATTGGAAAACAGAATGATGTAAATAGCGACGTTTTCGTAAAATGTTTCTGCTAAGAGTCAACAAGGTTCTGTCTGAACAAACCAGGTTCTTCGGATTGTCATTCGCAGTAATGTGGTCAGTTCGTACTGTCGTGACATACCGAGAACATGTCATCGTTGAAAATCTCTTATTCGGATTTAGCAAATATTTAATTTGGATTCGTTCCAAAATTCGATGGCTTACTATCCAATTTTCAGAGGTTTTTATCACTCAAAATTTTGTCAAAATTAAATATATAAATATATATTTACACATATATATATTTACATACATATATAAGAAACCTCAATTCAATCATCACTATCGTATCCGATAACCTCTGAAACGAAGAAAAAAACAAAATAACACACACCCATCGCCTGTAAACCGCTTTTCTGTGTTTTTCACACGCTTTTCCACTTTGAGTAACATTATTTTTTTTCAAAATTCAAGATTTAGTACTAAAATAATAAATTTAAACGTCAGAAAACATATTTTTCTAATGTATTTTCGTATTCGGAATCGAATGAAACCATTCCCAATACGACACAGTAATTCGTTCAAAAGATAATGACTTTTTTCCGCTTTTTGGCCATTTGGCCCCACTGTGCGCCGTACGCCGTCCGCCGTCCGCCGTCCGCCGTACGCGGCACTTTTCTTAGCAACACTGGACCGATTTGGTTCAAATTTGGTATATGGGCTCCATTTGGGGTCTAGTTGTGCCGCGAAGCTTTTGGTTGATGTAGGTCACTTCTAAGGGGTGAACATTAAGGGTTGAAATTTTCAAGAGTGCCCTAGCTCGAAAACTCTCGAAATAAAGGTATCGTTTTTTCACCAATTTTAAATAGTACAGAATTTTTAAAAATTTTTGAGACCACCCGGAGCTCTGTAGGACAAACCGTTCGGTCCCTACGAGTATTTGAAGGTTTTCCTTCGATAAAACAGAATCATGAGTGTGAATCGCAAAAGAGGTCTAATCGCCGTTCAAATTTTACCTGACTAAAATGCGATCGCTGTTCATTTCTTCGATTTGTATACAGTTTTGCCTTCTGCGTAACCAGTAATCAAATTTCCATATCAAGCTTTCTATTTTTCGAATCGAGTGTGAAGCGTTTAGTTCTTTCTAATAAACTTGATTGTGAAGGTGTGAAGCCATTATAGTGTGGTAGGTAGTTTTACCTACCAATAGTTGGTAGGTAAAAAAAAAATTGGTAGGTAAAACAATGTTTGTAGGTAATAAACGCTGCAAATCATTGCTCACTGATCAGATCACTGATCAGCTGAGTGAGCTCCGAAGCCATTTTCAATGCTATTGAATGGAAGTGCTCTTCCAGGCGTCTCCAGCATTCGAGGAGATCTTCTTCACTCCTCACATCACTGATCAGCTGAGTGAGCTCCGAAGCCATTTTCAATCCTATTGAATGGAGGTGCTCTTCCAGGCGTCTCCAGCATTCGAGGAGATCTTCACTCTTCTGATCACTGATCAGCTGAGTGAGCTCCGAAGCCATTTTCAATCCTATTGAACGCAGGAGCTGAAATTTGAGAGGGAAGGTCAAGGGAGAATACAGATGGTGGTAGGTGCTATTGATGGAGAACCAGTGATCTATACAGAAGGATGATCTATACATAAAATAATAAACCTTTGAGCAATGATTTGCAGCGTTTTTTTGAAAATCTCAGAATTTAGAGAGCTGTGATAATACTAAGAAGAGCGGTGCAGCCTCAACTCCTGGAATTCCACGTGAAAAAACTCCTCAATTCTCCGGTATTCTCGAAGTTGAGGCTCGTTTCAGTATTTTATTACCTGCTGTATATTGTGAGTACCTCATTTCGAGAAATTAGGTATTCACCACTTGTGTAAAGACTCAAAATTCGAGGTATCAACTTTACCTCTCAATCTTCTGTCTCCCTATCTCCGTTCAGGCAATATGTGGCTCAAGGAGCAATGCTAAACTGGAAATTATTTCCGATTTTTGTTTGAAATCTTTGTATATTCTTATGAATATACCGAATCCTGCAAGTAATAGATATTTCAATTCAATTATATTAAGTTCTCCATTGGAAATGTACGTACGGAATAGGGGAAGCCACTATCGAAGAACTATCGATAGTATCGATAGTTTTTAATTGATAGTATCAACCCATCGATAGTGCTGAACTATCGACTATCGCCCATCCCTACAAGCGACCTTGATAAATAAGGGGAAGGATATGAACATGTTGAGTGAAAATTAAAATGTGCAATGTGATTGTTCAAGCCGTACTTACCCATCCCCACCCCAAAAAGTTGAACAATAAATTCAAAAACGATGCCAAGTTGGAAGGGCAACATTACAGGGTGTAACACGAGTGGTGTTCTCCAACTAATTTCCGACAAGAAGTGCCTCGTGACATTTTCTTATATCTCCACTCAAAATGCCTTTTTTTACTTTGAACATTTTTTTTCGTATTTTTGATCTTTGCTCAATAAATGTACCAAACTTCCTCATTTCAAGATTTAGCTTAAATATAAAAAAAATCGTTGGCAAGAGCGTTAAATTTTCAATCTTTCTGATGCCCAATAACATTTTTTAAAGTGGAGTTGAGATGTGAAGACGACGTACGTCAGCTTTCCAATCGGATAAATAATCAAAAAATATTTTACAACCAACTTGAGGGGAGAAATTGGTGTTTGAGCGCCGAAAAACGTGCATTTTTTCAACGCAATCAGCGCTTTAGTGAAAACAATCTGACGGGTCGGACAGTGGAAACAAGAGGCCGAAGAGCTGATTTTCACTGAATGCACGTTTTTCGGCGTTCAAACAAAAATTGCTATCCCTAAATTTGGTTGTAAAATTTTTTGTGATCATGCCTTTGCAAAGCTGACATTTTTTCGCACGTCTTAGGGAAGTTTCACAATTCTGTGTCAAGAATTGATATGGTTACCAGGAGACTGAAAAAACAAGCGATTTCAAGATTTTGACGAGTTTTGCTATTTACCTAGGGTGACGGAACCAATTGCTAACACCACCCCAATTACTAACACATGCTCATTCTTCCTTGAAAAATAAGCGTTCCTGGTCACCTAGGGATTCAAATTTGGCAGCAAATCAATGTCACAGTTATTTTCTACCGATTCTCGCCAAAATCTAGTCGGCATTGACGATAAGGGGTTCGGGAATGAAGTTTTATCATCAGTCTAACACCTGCTGTCCGATCGTTAGCGGTTTTGCTAAGGAGGTGAGTCGCAATTTCATCTATTATAGCCGTTTCATCTCTGTTTCTACATTCAATTTACTTTTTACCGCTCCAGTATTGATGTTAGCTAATAAGAATACACAATTCCAGTGCAAATAACTGATAAAATAACATTTTTTCCCCAGTGTTAGGATTTGGGTACCCAGAAACCTGCCTTTACCCAATTACTGACACTTGTGTTAGTAATTGGGGTTTTCCGAAATCTTTAGTTCCAAGGCCTAATTAACTAGGGTTTTTACGTAGAACACGATGTTGCTACCCGCCTTTTGAAAAAATCAAGGGATCCATATCCTAACAGGGGTGTCAGTAACTAGTTATGGGAGTGTCTGTATTTGGGATGTACGCACACCAGATACTAACATTGAGCATATCCAGTCACTGACACCCCTCTCCCTGGTAGGAACCTACTCGTATCTTTCCTCCTATTCTTATTCTCTATCATTAAAAAACAGTCTCGAATTTATGCATCTTCGAAAGCTTGATTTCGCCTTCAATTTGTCGAAAAATTCGAGAAAGAAGGTTGAAAACACGAAAACTTGTTGGTTTACTCGAGAGACAAGACATCTTTAAAGCTTGATTTCGCCTCCAATTTGTCGAAAAATTCGAGAAAGAAGGTTGAAAACACGAAAACTTGTTGGTTTACTCGAGAGACAAGACATCTTTAAAGCTTGATTTCGCCTCCAATTTGTCGAAAAATTCGAGAAAGAAGGTTGAAAACACGAAAACTTGTTGGTTTACTCGCGAGACAAGACATCTTCGAAAGCTTGATTTCGCCTTCAATTTGTCGAAAAATTCGAGAAAGAAGGTTAAAAACACGAAAACTTGTGCTTTGTGATTTCAAAATATAGGTACTAAGTAAATTACTTTTTCTATTTTAAAGTTGGAAATAAGAATAATTTGAACCTGATTCAGGGTGTCAGTAATTGGTTCCTCACACTGTCAGTAACTGGTGAATGCATGTCGGTAATAGGAGAAAAAAGATGCATCCAAATTGTAAGCTAATAAATGAATTGATTTGTCGTTTTGATAATTCTAATGAGAAAAATTGAAGAAACTGATGTTGGCCTAAGGGGAAAAGTTTCAATTGTGAGGAAAGATTAATAAATACGAGAGAAATTGTTGAAAAACCACAAAATTTTTCTTAAAGTGTCAGTAATTGGTGCTTTTACCCTATGTGTTGCACATCTCAACTCAACTTAAAAAAATGTTGTTGGGCACTAAAAAGATTGTAAATTTAACGCTCTATTGAAGGGATTTTTGTATTTGAGCTCATTCTTGAATTACGGGAGTTATGGTGGATTTATTATGCAAAGATCAAAAACACGAAAAAAAAATTTCAAAGCGAAAAAAAGGCATTTTGAGTGGAGATACCAAAAATGTCACTAGGCACTTTTTGTCGGACACGTGTTGTTGTAGAATACGAGGGAGAAAGGTCTCAACCATTTGTGTTACACCCTGTAGATTCAATACATCGGATTTGACTGATATGAAAATAATTGATTCTATGAGTAGTTCACGATTTTCACTTTTCTCGACGTACCTCGGCTCTCATCAAGTCGTGACGTGTATTCTTCTCGAGCCCCATATTACTCTATTGAGCCACCAGCTATCATCATATTATAATATGTGGATCAACAATGGAAGTACACGAATTAGCATGGTGGCGATTACCGCGGTGGTAATGAGGATAATCAGAGGTGTAGGAGGGTAATGTTGCGTTAAATCGACTAATGACCGAATTGACCTTGATGCTCAAGTTATGGTTCCATTATCACGCATCCACAATTTACCTGACATTATTATTACTGTAATAATAATTATTACGTTGATGGGTGAATGGAATGACCCTTGTTGTTAAGGGTTGGAGTCTATGGGTCAATTTTTATTTGTCAGCACATGTTTCGGCAAAACATCGTCGCCTTCTTCAGCCTAAAATATTTTGAATTCAAATAAATTTTTATTTCATCACCATTTCGGTGGAACAGTGACGTAACTGCGAATTTGGATAAAAATAGAACAGAAAAGGAGGATCCAGAAAAGAGAGGATCCAGAAAAAATTCAACTCCTTTGGTCTTCACCTCGGTTACAACTGTAAAGATAGACGCGTCATTGATATAAATATCAGTTGCACTCGGTGAAACAATGCCACATTCGTGATTTTTGGTTATATTCAAATGTTGTCAATCAGATGTAATAACTGCAAACTATCAATACAACGCCTCCTCACTGAATGCCCAATGTTTTTTATACCAACATTGGAAACCACCCGAAACATTGCGGATCTCCTGGGAAATGGTTCCAAGTGTTTTCGAAACCTCTTCCTCAAGCCTATGTCCTTACATCATGAAATATGAACTAATTCTCATTCAATCTAGTAAACCATAAATATTGACTGTGTACATAATTAATAATGTTTGGCGCTGATGACCTTCCGGTTGATGCGCCCAATAAAGAAAAAAATTTAAAAAAACGCTGCAAATTATTACACAATGGTTTATTATTTTTTATTTTTCTATATTGATCACTCGTCTGCAACGCCACAAACCATCCAACATGAAGTAAAAGATCGATCGCATTTCGGTCAGCTTTAATTTGAACGGAGATTAGGCCTCTTTTGCGATTCACACTCGTGTTTCTGATTTATCGTACGTCCAAACTTTAAATTCTCGTAGGGAGCGAACGGTTTGTCCTACAGAGCTCCGGGTGGTCTCAAAAAATTCTAAAAATTCTATAGAATCTTAAATTGAAGGAAAAACAATACCTTTATATCAAAATTTTTTGAGTTAGGGCGTTTTCAAACTTTCAAAATTCATTTTGGAACCCTTAGAAGTGACCTACATCAACCAAAATCTTCGGGGCACAACTAGACCCCAAATGAAGCCTACATACCAAATTTCAACAAAATCGGTCAATGCTAAGTGGCAAAAGTGCCGCGTACGGCGTACGGCGGACGGACGGCCAAATTTTTATTCGATTTTTGGATTCTACGTACCTTGAAACGTAAACCATCAAATTTTGAGGGGGTGTTAAATTTTTTTTTTTCTTGGTCGATTCTAGAGGTTCATTATTGAAAATAATAAACCAAAACTTTAACAAAAAGTAACAACTTATTAAGAACAAAGTCTCGAAAAAATTTCATAGAAATTGGACAATAACTCCATATAGTTATGCCCGTTACAAGGGATTCATGACAGACAGACAGACAGACACGGAACCAATATTGAAAGAGAAAGGTCTATGCAAATGAAAATTTTGATTTTGGAGAACTTTTTTTTTCATCCTTGAAAAGTGAAAATAAAGCTTCCGTTACCTTGATAGACTCGGAAGCAAAACAATTTAAAAAATAAATTTTAATTGTTAAAAAATAAATATGAAAAACATTTTAAATTAATTTAAAAAATAATGAAAAAAATTAAAAATAATAATATTTTATATTATCATTTTTAATTTTTTTTTTTTTTTTTTCATTATTTTTTTAGATTTTTGGTTACCTAAAAACGGGAGTTTATCGATGTATTGCCAAAACCTTGAAGATTTTGAACTCTGAAAGTTTTGCTAGTGAAAGGCATAATAATTATTGGACTTCGCAAAGACAATGTGATGAAGAAGGTACGTCTACTTCATGAAGGAAACCTCATTGGACCAAGCCGCTAAAGTTTTTTGGAGTCCGGAACTCTATAATTAACGAGCGCGTGAGACTGAGCGAACTCCTGGTGAGCACTTCGTAAATAAAGTTTCCACAAATGACCACCATAAACTCTCACGCCGCTCTGACAACTCTAAAAGGATCAGCAATCGTCCAAATTCATCTGATAGAGCACTTCGTATTAATCAGCGAAGGATTCAAAATCCTGTAGCTCAAAAACGTTAAAAATAATAGTTCTTTTGTTTCACCAATTTAAAATTGTATTAATTTTTTTAAATATTGCTTCATATTGTGAATTTTTCAGAGAGCTATCCGAAAACATCGAATCCGGAGGGCCCAAAATAAACAGAAGTACCAAATTAGATCATCAAATTCAGATATCTTCATCCAATCTTGGATTAAATTTTTTAAGTGTTGTGACATTCTCATTGAGGACATCTTGGTCGAACAAAGATCGCACTGGGTTTGAAACTTGGAGTTTTTTGTTCTTGGCCCTGGCCTCTGTTAGCGGGTGATGTTTGGAAGATGCTAAGTATGTTACGGTTATGTCAATACCCACTTTGCCGCACAGGCATCCACGCACCGAGGAGAGAGCAGAGACGTTGAAATGTGGCGAAATGCCAAGAAGCGATGCGCTTCGGATAAGGTTAAATCGCTTGAACAGAACGCCGTCTGCCCCGTTCGAGAAACCAGTTCCACGGGGGTACCTGTTCCTTGCTGTCTTATCAGCCTGTTCCTTCTATCAGAGTTATACCTCTACCTACTTGGCAGACATTTGTGGCGAACCGTTGGGAGCGAGAAGAAAAATCGAGGTGGCTTGGAGCTACCACGAAAGCACAAGTTCTTTAAGACGTAATTTGTTCCAGAAATTTGACCCCAATTCGTGATAAAATGACCTGAGACTTGCACGGTAAGATATTGGCTTCCAACATGTACACCAATAGTATTGAAACTACGTCCAAATCTTGTATCATTACTCTTGTAGAGCAATCATTAGTACAACAACCATATTTATGAGTATAGAAAATCGCATTGTTAGCTGAGTTTCCTGGCTTTCTATTGCCACCAATTTCCAGGACCAGAGATCCTGTTGAGCTGCATTGAATGAGATTTTTCCTGCTCAATCTCTGGTGTCTCGCTCCCTTGGGCATCAAGTTAATCTATGTTCGCTGGTTTGTATTTTGCATCCTCCAAATTTATCAACTATCTACATTTTATTTCAGTTCTGAAACTCACTTTATCATCCGAATATCTACGTTATCATTTTGACATTTTCATGTCTTTGCTTTGGCACATGAACTGAAAAATCGTCACGAAAACTAAGCAAATCTTGCTCACGCGACCAATAAATAAAATAGACTCACTGTGTTGCGTAGAGAACAATCAACAACCTTACATTTTGCTTTGGCACATGAACTGAAAAATCGTCACGAAAACTTTGATGCTTGGGTACATGAATAACAACCTTACTTCACTACCTTGTTGTGTAGTGGTTGACATGAAAATGTCCCAATGTGTTGCAGACTCGTATGCAAGCATTTCTAAAGCATTTTGAGTTTTACCAGCATTTTTTTTTTTTTTTTTTTTTGTAGATCACACCAATATTTTTATGTAGCTTGTTCACAGTATTTGGCGAATCATTGTACGATGACTGCATTGTCACCATTAATGACTACAGGACTCCAAAACGCTGAGAATAACCACCAACAAGCTTCTTACGTTTGTTCCATCTACCCCCATCCCCCTTCCACCACCAAGGAAGAACCGGCACCTTCTACATTATATTTTCAGTGTCAATTTCTAGTTAACGTACTAATTCCACAACAAAGGAGAAGAGGGCATTGGTTTCTCCTTTTCCTCATGCTGTTGATCACGCTGGTCACTTTTTTCGGTGCTACTGGATCTTGAGGCAGAATTGTAGCTTGAATTAGTTCTAGCGCTCCTGTATTTTATAAATTTTTCCACCTGTAAAGTCTGGTTGATTCCTAAAAATAATTTACTGTATTTGATGTTGTGTTGGCTGGGCAGGTGTCTCTAAATATTTTAAATTGGCAGCTTCCAAGCTCTTCATGGCCAAGTTTCTGATGCACGTCCAAGAGTACTTCAATGCCTCCTTCCAGAATAAAGGCCAGACCTGTGTGGAAAATCCGATGATATCACTGTAAATGTGGTCTAACCGTCTTAAATTCGTCTGAAATTCATTCTGTAAACTGTGTACACTCACTGTTGGTGGGACATTTACGTGCAAAACGCATTTGCATTGCGACTTCCACACCCAGAGGCCACCTGCAGATCACCTTGGCTGTAACAAACCGTTATTTCCAAGTCAAGAAACTGTGAAGCACCAACAGGCAAAATAATTTTTTAACTTTGAGATCTTATTGTATCCATCTCACGCTCCAGTATTGAGGCAGCTCCAACATAAACGGAGGGGCGTGGCTTTCCCAAATATTTGTGACTGTTTCCAGCGCGCATCTGGAGAATCAAGATCGTCGCATATTCGCTGGAATAAATTGGAAAGTCAGCCGACTCAGTTGAAACACGCAGAGAAGCGTAAGATCTTGGAAGGAATCTCAGATTATGATACTAACCAGCACATCTCTCTGGTTGTGAAGGTTCGTCGCACGTGCCTTCCAGGATAAGGGCTTCCTGTAGGCCCTACGCCCCACCGGACCTCCTCTTCCAGTCCAATCGCGGGCAGAAAGGGCGTCAATGAGAAACAAGGGAGCCCTTTAGCATTAATCTTTTGTATAGAGGGCAGGAGCGCCATTTCCGGCCCTTCCCCGCCCGGTCATAACTCTTGTCCTCAGTTCCGGCGCGCTGCTGACCTCAGGTGCTGGGTGCTCAGCCCTTTCCTCTCTTCACGGTAACCAAATGACGTTATTAAACGAGAAACAACTCCCCGGCCCTTTTCGGTCCTTTCCGATGAGTCCGGAACCAAAAGCCTTCCCGAACCATTTTTCAAATCCTACAACTTTTTCTCATTTTAAAATTCAAAGTAGGTCACGTGACTTTTTTCATTTCTCTCTACCGTTCATTGTGTATTCGAAAGAAACATTCCACCACAACCAAGTCACACATTCAAGAGGGCCCTGCGTTTAAAATTCAATGTATCCTGACTTGGTCTAATATTCTTCAAACACGTTAATGTTGATTTTCTTGGTGAAGGTATTTCAGTTTGAGTTCAACGCCAACCACGCTCAAAGGGCGAAAGGATACAGGATTTCAATTGAGGACGAAAACAATGGAGATGTTTTCAATAATGAACTACTGGTTTGGCCGGGATGCAATCTTATTGTTTCTTTCCAATAAAAAGGCCGATTGTACGTTTTCTAAAATCTTGGGTTTTGGTGAAAAACTACATGTTTAAATTACTACCTGCAGATTGTACGAGAAAACTTGATTGAATCTAGGGGAATCGGGAGCATGGAAAAGACGAGATCATCTAGTTAACAACAGTGACTTGAATTATTAACAATGAGTCAAGTCATCTCTTCCAATACCCTCACTAGTTGATGCTCAGACCTGGTTGTAGTTGCTAAGTACGAGTGAATTAGTGAACCGATTAAACTTTATTAAGTTACGTTCGGTAGCTCACAGTTTTTCGGCACTTCCAAATCCAGGTTTATTTCCATCGGAATATTGAATGTCTTAGCTTCTGCCATTTTGAACTTTCCAACTAATTGTTTTATTTTATATTTATTTTCTACAATCAGAAAGACCTTTTATTTTAAATAAATAAGCTAAGGAGCTAAGACATCACTTCCGAGGATTGTGTATCCAGCTGGACCCAGTGCTTCACAGTGGCACATGATGTGTTCGGCATCTTCCGTTTCCATGTCGCAAAAGCGGCATATGTCCGTTGTTAGTTTGCCTATCTTCTTTAGGTGATAGCGAAGTGGGCAGTGACCTGTTAGCAGACCCACAAGTATTCTGACGTCCTTCTTAGGCATAGCTATAAGTTCTTTAGCCCGTTTCTTAGAGAACGTCACAAATAGTTTTGCCTATCTCAGGCCTGGGAGGTTCTGCCAGTATTCTACTCGCTCATATCTTTCCCAGTTGTTAACCACATTCTGTAAGCAACTTTTGGTGGTTCACAGGAATGGTTACGGCCCAATTGGCAGGGACTCTGAGCCTCTTTTCGCTAGACGATCAACAGTTTCATTACCCTCACGGCCTTCATGTCCAGGAATCCAGAGTAGGGTGACTTGGTTGTTCTGGACCACATTTCTTGGCAAATTTGTCTTCTTTATTTTTGATCACTTGAAAATTCAATGCCCAGACAGTATTTAAAATCGCCCATGTCTCCCATCTCAAAGATTTTGATGAGGTTTTTCTATAATCAGAAAGACCTTAATACTTAGTTATTGTATGGTGCGTTTTGGTTTTGGAGAAAAAGAAAATGATTATTTTGAAATTATTAGGTAGGTACAGGCAGAACGAGATAAACTATAACGAATCTTTTGAGGTTTGGGAGCATGGAAAAAAGAAGAGATCATAAACAATGACTTGGATTGATAACGATAATAAAGGAGCGAAGTCTATTCCAATGAAGATCGAGAATAGAGCTTTGGTGGCAGCTCATTCATTAGGTAACCTGGCTAGATAAACCTTACTTATATCCTCAAATATTTTGGGTATGTTTCAAAGGGCATGGTTATGACTTAATTTCAGTTACTTTCAACGGGTGTTAATCCTTACTCGTACTAATAGATGGTAGGATGGTAGATGCGGGTTCGTTCCCCGCGAGGATTCGAGTGTCAGAAGGAAAATACCAAAATTCGTTTGATAATTACAAAACGAATCGCACAAGGAAGATCTCCATAACAAAAAATTAAAATTTGTTTCAATCATAATAAATTATCTTGGCCATGGAGCTCTGGTTCAGAAAATATCTCTCAAAATTTTGACGGTAGTAAGGGATTGGGCATTCGTCCCGTTTCACCTACATCCCAAAGAACCACACTGTCATCTTTCTACTCTTAATACATAGGTTCATTCCTTATGTAGAAGAATCTCCGAAGATGAGCTCCATTCATGAATGAACTGAGGATGCCACGAAAGAGCGTTTCGTGATGGGTCTTCCGTCCAACTTTTTTCTTTCTCGGAAGGTCCGTTAACTCGAAACAAGCCGTCACAATGGATGTGTTATGCAACAAAATTAACACTTCTAAAGCGTCCTGGCATTCATGAAAATGAAGGGCTTGAACTCTTGAGAAGACGTTCCGTTGCATTAAAACGACTACGAATAGGATATTCCTTCAAACTTGTCGAAAAACCTCTGATTTTCCACAGTCGAGACTATTTTAACGACGTAAGACACCATTTTAAATCCCGATTGAATAATAGGGACCGTACAGGGTGTTTTGAAAGGAGAAGCTTTGAAATGACGACACCATGCGTGCAGAAGAAGTCTCCCAGTTCTGAATGCTAATTGGTTGTACTGACGGTCTGTGCTTGGCCTTTGCCGCGGTTGAAACCCTCGAAGTTCTAAAGGAAAAGTATAAAGTCAGGGTGCAGGTATGCAATTATAGAAAGAAAATGTACTCTTGAAATAGCTATGAAAAGAGAAATCTTCACATCATACAATTTTCCCACTGATCTTCGGTGACTCTCGACATCGTGCTTCCTCGAAACCACCAGGTGGTTATTGATGTCAACAGTAAAGTTGACGTAAACCTATAGGGTGGATACGACTGAGTCTGAAAAAAAAATTAGGTGAAAAAACGACACTTTTATTTCGAGAGTTTTCGAGCTAGGGCACTCATGAAAATTTCAACCCTTAATGTTCACCCCTTAGAAGTGACTGACATCAACCAAAAGCTTCGCGGCACAACTAGACCCCAAATGGAGCCCATATACCAAATTTGAACCAAATCGGTCCAGTGTTGCTAAGAAAAGTGCCGCGTACGGCGAACCGCGGACTGACGGAAATTTTTTTATTCGATTTTCGTATTCTACGTACCTTGAAACGTAAAACATCAAATTTTGAGGGGGGGGGGGGGGGTTAAATTTTTTTTCTTGCTCGATTCCAAAGGCTTGTTATTGATAATAATGAACCAAAATTAGGTAAAAGTGCATACGAAGTGGAGCAGAGATATAATTTTTCCAAGCTTGAAAACAAAAACCAAAAAAAAAAAATGTTTCAATCCAAATTGATCCTCTTTAAAACATTTTTTTCAACTATAGACCACATATTTGAGATCAGCAATTAATTTCTTGTAAGGCTGGTGTTACCTCTTTGTTGAAGAGTATGATGTAAGAAGTACAATAGCAGCTCAGACAATGAAAATTTTAAAACCGTACCTAGTTGCCGAAAACTGAATTTATAAAAATTTATAAAAACGAAAATTTGTAAAATTTAATAATTTTTCCGAAGAAGAACCCAATTTTGCAATTATTTTCAAATTTGATGGACTTATTTGGACTAAAATGTGAAAAAACCTGATTTCTGCTTAGTATAATTACGGCTGATAAAAGCTAGTAAGTAGCCAGCAGGGCGAGAGTATTGCGACGGGTACTCTGAGATGGACCACTACCCTTCATCTGCCGCATTCACTCGCCCTTGACTCGTACTTCAGTTCATTGGTACGGTTTATTTAATATTTTGTGTAATAGTTAACACTATCTGTTCCCTTCTTATCGACTTTTTTCGAGAAGAAGGTTGGAAATATTCGTGACTTTCAAGATTAAAAATTCTTATATCGCATGTTGTGGGGTTTTAGAGGTTTTTGAACATTTTTTGTTACGTCGTTTGCCGCTTGCCTGTCTGTGAGTCGATTAATCGGTGGTCAATCCGAAATATCCCGAACTAATGTGTTGAACGGTTCCGGGCTGAGTTCCAACGTGGTAGAAAAGGAGGTGTTTTTTTTTAGTGGGTTTGAATCCCACATAACATGAAGACGCGGACCCTTCCAGGTATCTTACGAGATCCAACTCCACCTGCGGGTCTTAAAAATTTTCTCACCTGTCAGCCGAAGAAAAAAAAATTGGAAATATCGAGCACCTCTATAAGATCTGATGGGGCTATTTTTTCGAATGTTCAAATGGTATATTACAATTTAGCTCCCAGGTGGTCCCCTATGACCTCCATCGTCATCTAATACTATAATTACGGACGTGCAAACGTGATTTGCCATAAAAATCAAATTATTGTGAAATTGACCACCAATTCTGATAGAATTTGGAGGGTAGCTGAGAGCTTATCACATGATGAGTCGATTGATCGGTTTCATCACAATCCGGTCAGCAGGAACCACGGAACACGGAAACAAAAGAAAAGATCGGCCGAAGAAGGGTAGATAAATACTGCATACCCCAGAAATAATGATACAAACTATAGAGACTGATTCTACAACTAGGTACTTACCTACTTAATTTTCAAAAACTTTCTTCCATTTTCTTTTTTTTCATTAAATATTTTTATTAATTGAACAGAGGTCTGTATTAGAAAAACACCAACTTTTTCCACAACGAAAATTCAAATTTGACTATTGTTTTTCTTGTTATTCTGTACTGCCCACTCAATTTGGCAGTCGTTTTTCCTATCCATTAATAGACATGATGCTATTGAGAGGAAAAAAAAGTAAAAATTAAGTATAGATAGGACGCTGGGAGCTGTAAGTGTTGAATAATCGTCGAAGAGTTATGAATATGAATCTGTTCCCCCGCTTGAAATGGAACACTTCTCTCAGACCGCAGCCTACATGACGCCCTTTGCCGATATCTCCTTACTCCTGGCTTCTTCTCAATCGCAAGAGTCTGCCAGACCCCCCTCCAAGGTCGAGAGTTTTTTTGTCAAGAGGCCTTTTGCGGCATCCTAATCTGTTTAGAAGTCGTACCGAAGACCGAATGTGTTTCCTGTCAAAGGTAATCTGAGAGACGGGCCTCGGACGGCACGAACGTCTGAGGGATTCGAGGATTGACTTGACGGCGCCGGATGAATGGGAAATAATATTAGATATTTGCTCAGGTCCGTTTGAACGTTTCATTACGATCCGTCACGTATTTTAGGGGAACGAATGTGAACAAGTCGAAGAAACAACACCAGAAACACACGTTTTTTGTCAATATAGAAGTAACCAGGTAAATTTGCTGAGCTTCTTGATTTCTTGTATCAATAGAAAACCTTGAGAAGGTAGGTGAAATTCCAATGATGAATGAATTTGACGATACATTGATATTTGAATGATATCTTAGCTTTTATCATTTATCCTAGGGTGATTGATGCAAATTGTTATGCTCAAGAGTTCACTTCAAACTATCATGTTTACAGTAACTCTCTTTAGTGGAAGCAAAAATTATTCAAAAATCCTTATAACGTAAGGAAACAAACTACCACAATAAAGCTGATATACTTGGCTCTCTTGGCAAAAATATAAAAGATGAAGTTGGCTTTCATGGCATAAATACTTCCTTGAGGTTTTGGTCTTCTTCTCAATAAAGAATACTGAATTAATTTGCATTGCAATATCTTAAAAGGCAGCCAAGTGGGTGAGACACAGCCGTACTACCTGCTAACACAATTAGATATCAAAAAAATTATGTTCGCATGTATGAGAATTGTCGAGAAGAGTACAATCGAATTGAAAAAAAAAATTGAAATTAATCGGTGACCAATGATGGAATTTGACAATGAAATTAATAGTGAACCTTTCACACCACTACCCCACATTCTCTGGAAATTTCATGAAATTGCAGGAACTCTCCGTATAGTTTTGTCCATAACCAGAATTTGCCTGACACAGATTTTACATTGTTCAGAAAGGTCTGAAACGGAAACATTTGAGTGAAAACAATGCTTATGTTCTACCTTGATGGGCTTGAAAGCAAAATTATTTAGCTTTTAAATGACATCAACTGAACTTTTTGAAAAAGAAGTTACTATTATTTTATTAATGTCCATCTTCCTTCCAAGGAAACAATTTTGATTTATGCCGGCAATTTGAATGTTACCTAACTGGTCTGGCGAGATGAGTAATAAGTGAACTTTTTACGCTTGATACCGTGAAATAATGTAAGTATTTGAGTCTTATCTAAAATTTCTGATTTTCCGTGAAGAGTTAGATTTTGATGAAATTTGGTAAGTAGGCTCCGTTTGGGGTCTAGTTGTGCCGTAAAGCTTTTGGTTGGACTTAGGTAGTCACTAAGTGTTTAAAAGGTATTGTTGTTTCATCAATTTAAAATAGTATTGAATTTTTAGAATCGAATGAGACTACCGAGAGCTCTGTAGGACCAACCGTTCGGTCCTTAAGAGAACTTAAGGGTCGGGCTCATAAAATGTGAGCGTCCTGCAACCAGTAATCAAATTTCTTCATGAAGGCACCCACAACTCTTTATTTCTTCGAACTGATTGTGAAGCGTTTATTTCTTCCATATAAACTTGATTTTGAAGTAGGTATGTAGTAGGTAGGTAGTGACAATGGCAGGCGAGAGATCTATGGAGAAATAATAAACCTTTGTGTAATAATTTGCAGCATTTTTCTATATAGATCTGCAAAACACTTGCGTCGCATAACTAGCTGATTTCTGTCCGTTTTCAGATTATGCCTGTCGAGGAGACTTCTGATTCGGGTGTGAACCCAGAAGCACGACTTTTGTCAGGAGAAACTCTCGGTGAAGGTACGTATCGCCCTAATCTTCCGGAAAATTTTAGGGTAGAGCTAGCCCAAGCATTAAACACGATCATAAATGTAGCGGAAGAACAAGAAGGGCTAAACGCAGAACAACAAGAGGTGCTCTGGCGTGTGAGATCGATGGCCAATGAAATGCTTGCGGTTACGGGAAATTCCCACATGATCCGCATCGGCAGATCAGAAACGTCACTACATTCTTCTTTCATGGAGTTCTGCCAGCGAGCCTTAGACCACCAAGACTGCGGAATCAAAATCATGATGATGATGGCAAAAAGGATGGATGAGATGTCGACTGAAATGGTTAAATTACAAAATCAATGTCACGAGTTAGTAGGTAAGTTGCAAGTAAGACAGAGTACATCTGTAGCTACCGTGCCAGTGATTGGAATGGAGACACTTATTTCTCCCACAACATCCAACTTCCCACCATCAGCCTCAGAAGTAAACATAAAATCGACTGTAGAGCTGAAGAGAAGAGAGGCATCGTGCAAGACAGATGTGGGTTCAATTGATAGAAAACATCCTCAACAAGATCTTGAATTATCCTCTACACATAAGCGTAGAACAGAACAGCTCCATAACTTCACATTCAACAAAAAACCACGAGTAACCCTTCATCAAAACATCTCAAGACAGAAAAGAAAATCAACAATAGAACTAAAGAAAGGGAGGGCGTGCGAAAACCAGGTGGATAATTTTCCATTTGCAAGGCGACGTACTCAACCCGCCTCAGAAACACCAATACAAAATCGACGCACGAGATTGTTTGATGACCTGAGAAGCTACTTGAACAAGAAGTTTCATTCGAGATCCACCCATCCTCTAGTTGCTTTTAAAAGGAAGAGGAAGTCTAATGCGAAACGGAAGGAAGGGAAGAGATGCAAAAGAGAGGACAGCTCAGCCAGAGGATGGGTTCGGCGTACTCAATCAGCTCCAATAACAATCACACCACAAAAACTGTACCAAAAACCACCTAATACTCTTCCATCGAGTGAGAAGCCTAACTCTTCGTCTGAGGGTACTTACCAGTTCTCTGACAATCCAACAGCTTCTTATGGTAAAGTACCCAGGATGTCTCATAATGAAGTACCTGGCATGAATACCAACCTTGAGGGGGCTTCAGTCCAAGCTGAAACTTGTCCTTTGCCATCGTTGATGCCTTTAAAACCCGTTGCAACAAGCAAGATGGAAGATAACCTATGCATTCTTGGGAGTCAAACAGCTTCAACATCAACCACCAAATTAAAACCAGACTCTGGACTAAACAGTTGCCTCCCAATGAACAAGAAGCCAATTGCTTTGACTAAAGGATCCTTCCATGCTTCCACAAAAAATGAGGACACGGTGATCAAGAACAATTTACGCGTCTACAACAGGTCATACACCCATTCAGCTTCGAAAGAGAGAAAGATCCGACAGCAATATCGGAGGAAGGAGAAACTGAAGCAACGCAGGTGGTCCAGACATACCTTGCCGAGAGGATCTAGGGGTTGTTTTGGGGCCCCAATAGAACGTTTTGAAGATCCATCCAGATCTAGCTCAAAGTTCACCTATTCCCCTTCAATTCGAAATGACGGGCAAAAACACACTGCTAAATCTAACACAATGGAGTCAAAACACCATTACAAACTCAGGACAAGAAAGACTTCCAATTCCAATGCCGAAATAAAGATCTCTTCTACCGCAGCCGCTGCAGACAAGTTTTCCTCAAAGAAGGATAAACCCTGTCTAGTTTGCAATCGACCCGCAGGTTCCGATGATTGGCACTGCAAAGGCTGTTCAGATCACGCCCAAAAGAACAAAGAGGCCTTCTGCCAGAAGATGTCCATCGATCAATGCACCCACTTGGGGGAACACGCAGAAGAATGCGGAGGATGCCGACTGGGCAAATTCTTGGCGCTTTCCCGGTACATGAATCCCAAAGGTCTAATTACTCCACTGATGAGATTGATCCCGAACGAATATTATAAAAAGTATAAAAACGGCCCCTGCTGAATGGGAGAAATGAAAAATACAGATATTTTTCATTGATATTTCTAGTCAATACTGTGTTCATAGTTCAGGGGGTCCCAGTCGGTTGCCGTTCGTTTCTCGTTCCGGGTCAGTATTTCGCGAAATTGAAGTAGCAAGAACTTGAAAAGTTGTACCTAAATTTTAAATTTGAAAGGGTTTTTGAAAATCATTAGTGCGCGGCCCTAGGGAATTGAAAAACTGAAATATTGCCACTGGAATCACCAAAATCGAACAATAATTGCCAGAGAAATAGGGAAAAAACAAACTGAATAACAGGGTTTTCCCCATATTTCTCTGGCAATTATTATTTGATTTTGATGATTCCAGTGGCAGTCTTTCATTTTTTCAATTCCCTGGGGCCGTGCACTAATAAATTTCTAAAATCCTTGAATATTTCTAATTTAACTACATTTTATTGGAAAAACATAACTGAATTAACGGTTTTTCCATTTATCTCTGGCAATTATTGTTCGATTCAGATTATTCCAGCGGCAAAATTTCAGTTTTTCAATTTCCAAAGCCCATGCACTAATAAATTTCTAAAATCCTTTTCATTTTTCAAATTTAGATACAATTTTTTTCAGTGTTTGCTCCTTCAATTGCGCGAAATACTTTTCGAAATACGTTTTCATCACATTATTATGATAAGGATAATGCTTCCTGTCATGTCTTCGGTATATAGCTGTATATTTATACTGCAAGTGAAAATATTAGGGTCCTCCAAAATCCTGATATTACTTCATTTTGAAAACAGTGGTCCTTGATTCAGTGTGTTTGCCACTTTGTAGTCATTTCCTTCTCAGCAAAACTGCACAAGCATGGTTCAATTTGGTGTAATTTCTGGATCGATGCTGATTAGGCTGGAGATAGCCCGGCATGAGTTGGGAACCGATAGATGATTGAATATGAATGTCATTGCTGTTGTTCACCTAACATTCGCTTTTTGCTAATTTCAAACTCTCAGGAGAAGTACTTTTGTGCTTCTAGAGAGAGTCTACATTTTCGATACGTTTAGAAGTTCTTTTGACGGCGTTTTTCAGAGCTGTTAACCCCAAAGAGCACTAGTGGATTCTAAATGTCCAAGTGAGGAATGGAGTCGACTTGTACGGATGACCCCTCGTGTTCGGTAGGAGGTCGACATCACGGTTTGAAAACACAACATCCGGCGTTTTTTATTTTTTCTCATTCTAGTGAGCAAAGCACGGGGGTTAATTTTAGACGCACGATCTCCGCATCTGCGGAGGGCATGCGCAAACGGTGAAAACGGATTGTTTAGAGAGTCGAGATCGGTGGGGCTCCATAACGCCACTTGGCCGGTCAAAAGCTTGATTGGCCATGAAATGGAAGAAGCAGGTTTCTCAAACTCGACGCCTTTTAGGAATTTACATTTTTCAAAACTGGTGGAAAATTTCAGATGAGCCTCCATCTCCGAGCACGATTTCATTCAAGATTGATTGATTAACTCATTAAACATTTTCGTCATAAACAGGAGAAATACAAAAACATGAATACGCTTTGGTGTTCCAAAAGAAACCATCAGCAGTAGTTCCGTTTATAATTTACATTCACACCTCCAACAACCAAAAAATTCTATTCATTTTGGTTTATTATTTTCAATAATGAACCTTTGGAATCGACCAAGAAAAAAAATTATTTGAAGGTTCACTTCGAAAGCTCATTTCGAATCAAAATCTTGAGCAAGACAGTTGAAATCAACGTTTTGAGTTGGTTCTCTCGAGAGGAAGGTTCGCTTCGAAAGCTCATTTTTTCGTTGAAATGACTCAAAATGTCGAGCTAGACAGTTGAAATCAACGTTTTGAGTTGGCTCTCTTGAGAGGAAGGTTCACTTCGAAAACTAATTTTTTCGTTGAAATGACTCGAAATGTCGAGCTAGACAGTTGAAATCGACGTTTTGAGTTGGCTCTCTCGAGAGGAACGTTCGCTTCGAAAGCTCATTTTTTCGTTGAAATGACTCACTTCGGAAGAGCTTGACAACATCATGGTGTCATGAATTGATTTATTATTTTCAAAAAAAAATTTTTTTTTTGGAATTGAGCAAAAAAACGAACCCTTCTTCAAAATTCGATGGTTTGCGTTTCAAAATACCTACGTACAATCCATTAATCGAATTAAATATTTTCCGTCCGTCCGCAGTACCTACGCCGCCAATTTTGATTAAATTTAGAATACTGGCTCAGTTACAGGTCTAGTTCTGAATCGAAGGTTTTAGTTACTGTCAATCAATTCTAAAGGGTAAAAGTGGGATACAACATTCTCACAACTTCCTTGCATGAAGATGTTCAATGCACAGGTTTTGTTCTTTCATTCATTTTAAATAGCGACGATTTAAAGAATTTTTGACACTGTTCAGAGCTGTGTGAGAACCGTTTGCTGATGAAGATAAATATTTATCTAATTTATTTATGAATGTTCCATGACGTTTTATAAATCAATTTAAAACGTTGTCAAATGTTTGGAATCGAATGAAACCACCAAGTCTATCAACAATTATAAAATCATTCAATTTAAAGCCGTAAATGTGAAACTCGACGGAACACGCAGGCTCTGAGCAACCAGTCACTAAGGAGCCGAATCCTCTCCCACCACACCTGCACCTACGCTGAGGGTTGGAAGAGTGGTGAGTCAGAAACACGAGTGTGAATCGCACAAGCATGTTCGCTGTCGGTGAGCCTAGTTTTAGCTGATTAAATGCGACTCTTTCTCGTTTCTTCTAAAAGAATTTAATGTCAACCACTTGTTCTTTCCTAACGACCAAAAACGCCGCAAATTATTACACAACGGTTTATTATTTTTTATTTTTCTATATAGATCACTCGTCTGCAGAGCCACCAACCATCCAACATGAAGAAAAACATCGATCGCATTTCGATCAGCTGGAATTTGAACGAAGATTAGGCCTCTTTTTCGATTCACACTCATGTTTCTGATTTATCGTACGTCCAAACTTTAAATTCTCGTAGTGAGCGAACGGTTTGTCCTACAGAGCTTCGGGTGGTCTAAAAAAATTCTAAAATTCTATAGAATCTTAAATTGAAGGAAAAATAATACCTTTATTTCAAAATTTTTTTAGTTAGGGCGTTTTCAAAATTTCAAAATTGATTTTGGAACCCTTAGAAGTGACTTACATCAACCAAAATCTTCGGGGCACAACTAGATCCCAGAAGGAGCCTACATACCAAAGTTCATCAAAATCGGTCAATGCTAAGTGGCAAAAGTGCCGCGTACGGCGTACGGCGGACGGACGGCTAAATTTTTATTCGATTTTTGGATTCTTCGTACCTTGAAACGTAAACCATCAAATTTTGAGGGGGTGTTAAAATTTTTTTTTCTTGGTCGATTCCAAAGGTTCATTATTGAAAATAATAAACCAAAATCAAATTTTGTATTGGAGGCATCAACTACTTTTGGAAAACAAAATTTTGCTGGTAGGAACTTTTGGTCAAAATAAATTTGATTGCGTAAACTCTGCTCGATAATATGGTTTGTAGGTACAATGAATGGAAAATCCGTGTTCTTCGCTGACAGGTCTTTTAGAATAAAAGCGTCATGTGACTCACGCGAACAGTAAGAGAATATTGTTCGTAGAGTCGATTTCCATAACGCCCCCTGATGAGGACTGGTCTTCATTAGCTTCCATGGTGTTGACCTTACGAGGGTTGAGCCTGAGGGGCGTAACTCCGCGACCCATCATTTCTATATTAGGAGCCGAGAGACGAGAAACGTACGGTACGTGGATCTGAGGGCAATAACGACTCTGTACACACTACGTTTCACCTTCTCGATGAGGTGAAGGATTAAACCACACATCCAACAAAATGTAGGTCGAAACGTGGAGTTCAACGGCTGCTTGAATACTGTGGATCCTTCACGATCTGAGTCATTTGGACAACCTTACTGTTGCAGGCATGTTATTCGCCCAAAAAGCGACAATATCCCCAAAATTTATAAATACTAAGATTTTTTTTAATTTGAGTTTTTGATTTTGTTTTTCAAATAAATACTTGTCCGGATTAAGATTGTATACAGTCATAAAGTGACAATTATTCCCTTTTCTCCCTAAACGGCATACCTGCAAGAGTTGGTAAACCTGGTCCCCCAACACTTTTTTGAAACTGGAAGTCATGAGATGGTTTAGTCAGTCAGTCTGCAACTTCAGAAAATATAGTTTCTCTCTGCCTTTCAAACGTTGATTTTTTAATTAATTTTCCAACTTTTTATGACATAGGTACCTACTTGAGACTTTTTAAATTGTGTTTGTGTGTGTTAAGATGTGATTGTTTTATTGCACTTTCTGGTGTGTTCTTGTTCTGTTCGTTCAATAATCTAATGGTGAGGTTTAGGTTGATTCTATAGAATGTTTGAAATGATGGATCGGTAGAACTCGATGTTTTGTAATCCGTAAGTGTTTGTTTAGCAAAACATTGGAATGAGTGGTTTTCTTTTATTTTATTACGCTTATTCAACCATTATGGTCATTGACGCCAAACGAAATGTGGAGTAATACAAATTACAATATAAAATATACCAGTGCAGGGTTAATCAATCCCAAATTTACTTCCAATCATATGGCCTCTAAGTGCTCAGGAGGATTGTAAACGCACTCCGGTGTATTGGAGACGATGACCGCCATAGAGACTTGAGAGTGAAGAGCGTCTCCAACGTCATAAAAACAACAGCAAGACGTTACGAGAAGCGACTTCTCGCGTACACAAACTGGACAATTCGCAACAAATTCAGTGACTGAAAGGGCAAAAGTGAACCCTGCTTGCTGAAGTTGTTATGTTGTTGTGTGATGAATGCTAGTGAACATTCGTCAGATTGTAGCAGTAATCATAATAAATAAACGTAAAAAAAGTAGTCTCGTAGGTATGGTGTAATTATACAATTTTCTGTCATCACGTTTCTCTGGTGGTCCCTTCTCGGACCAATCATCAGGAAGAGTGCGCACCTCAATGTATACGGGGGATACAATTTCTCAATTCACTCTCAGAGTAGAAAACCAAGAATTATGTTGTCGTAAAGCAGAATCAACTCTCGCGTCAGATTTCATCTCTCGTCCAAGCTTTCTCAATTGCGTTTTCCCAGGTTTTACGTCTCCTTCGGGGCATCGGAGGGAAACCCTTAAAATCCGGACTGGCGTGTTATTACGGTTGGAACGCTGAACTGAGTACACGAGGGTTTATAATACACTTCTACCTTTACTTTAAGAAATTACAACCTGAGGGTAATGACAGAATGATACTATCATGGAAAGTATTATTATGACGAAGAATTTGTTTAGAGCAGAATTTGCAGAATTTTTTCGTCGTGGGGGAATTTTAGGTTCATCGTAGCAGTTCTCATCCATACTAGTTAGGAGTTAACTGTACCTGTTCAATTTCTCCCTGACGAGAACATCTCCTCATTGGAAATTTTCACTTGACCTAACGTGTGATTCTATTCTTCCCGTTTTTCCCTCAGCCAACGCCATCAAACAGGCAGACCAACAGCTGGAAAACGCGCAAAAAGGGCTAAAAAGGGGAGATATATAACGTTCCGTGAAAGCCCCCTGCAGGAAAAAAAGGGATTTTCTCCCCACCTCCGTTCTCACTCCTTTGCGCCCTTTAACCGAAGCAAAAAGGGATATACGTCAGAGAGACGTAGGGAAGGGCCGCGTGACCGGCAACTGACGTGAGTGACTGAGTAAGGTAGACTGGAGAGAGTAGAGAGCCCATCCGTCATACTTGGTCTACAAACACAAATCCACTCAGCAAACAAGACTTCCTTTCAATCAGCTGACATATCCATCTTGTCTAGCGGAGAAGGCGAGAGAGGTGTCCATCTCCTGATGTTGCTTTTCCTCAGTTTTCCTCTAGTTCCGAAGCGTTTCTCCTTTTATATGGAAAGTTAGTAGAGGGAGAAAAGAATAATAGGACGCAGTGAATCTTCCAGTCGTAGTAAACTTCGTTCCGTTACCTTGAATCTTCTCAAACTTATCAAAGTGAACTATTACGATGGTTGATACGGTCATCAAAATGTATTCAATAGTTAGGAGCCATAAGCCCAAAAGAAAACGGTTTCTCCTAGATTCAAATCTAGTCAATGTCCAAATTTAATGGACTAAGCTGAATTAATTTAACCATTTTTTGAAAGTTATTAAAAGTAAAAAAAATTGTCCATCTATTTTTGGTTTATTATTTTCAATAATGAACCTTTGGAATCGACCAAGAAAAAAAAAAGTTTAACACCCCCTCAAAATTTGATGGTTTACGTTTCAAGGTACGTAGAATCCAAAAATCGAATAAAAATTTGGCCGTCCGTCCGCCGTACGCCGTACGCCGTACGCGGCACTTTTGCCACTTAGCTCCATTTGGGATCTAGTTGTGCCCCGAAGCTTTTGGTTGATGTAGGTCACTCCTAAGGGTTCCAAAATCAATTTTGAAATTTTGAAACGCCCTAACTCAAAAAATTTCGATATAAAGGTATTGTTTTTCCTTCAAAATTCTATAGAATTTTTAGAATTTTTTGAGACCACGCGGAGCTCTGTAGGACAAACCGTTCGCTCCCTACGAAAATTTAAGGGTTTATATTGAAATATATATATATAAATCAAAACACGAGTGTGAATCTAAAAGAGGCCTAATCTCCGTTCAAATTAGAGCTGACCGAAATGTGATCGATGGTTGGTAATTTTGATTTTTACTTTTGATTTTTTTTTATTTTTTTTTATTTTTTTTTTATTTTTTATTTTTTTTCTTCATATTGGATGGTTGGTGATTTTGTAGACGAGTGCTCTATATAAAAATAATAAACCGTTGTGTAATAATTTGCAGCGTTTTTGGTAATTTTTTTTCATAACTCTAGTTTGAGTCTTCTAAAGGCCCACAAAAAATTCTGCTGTCCATTAAATTTAAAATTTAAATTTAATTTTGGTTACTCCAGTGACACCTTGGGACAGCTGTGAAGTTCCGTGGATGTTTTCGGTGACACTAGTGACACCATGGTCCAATTAGGGTTAATTTTTAAATTGGAATATAAATGTAGTTAATCTGATGACGCCTTTGGACAGCTGTGGATCCTTGGATGTTTTCGGTGACTCTAATGACACCATGGTCCAGTTAGGGTTAATTTTTAAACTGGAATATAAATGTAGTTGATCTGATGACGCCTTTGGACAGCTGTGTATCCTTGGATGTTTTCGGTGACTCTAATGACACCATGGTCCAGTTAGGGTTAATTTTTAAACTGGAATATAAATGTAGTTGATCTGATGATGCCTTGGGACGGTTCTGGAATTCCTATGATATTTTCGGTGACACTAGTGACACCATGGTCCAATTAGGGTTAATTTTTAAATTGGAATATAAATGTAGTTAATCTGATGACGCCTTTGGACAGCTGTGGATCCTTGGATGTTTTCGGTGTCTCTAATGACACCATGGTCCAATTAGGGTTAATTTTTAAACTGGAATATAAATGTAGTTGATCTGATGATGCCTTGGGACAGCTCTGGAATTCCTATGATATTCTCGGTGACACTAGTGACACCATGGTCCAATTAGGGTTAATTTTTAAACTGGAATATAAATGTAGTTGATCTGATGATGCCTTGGGACAGCTCTGGAATTCCTAAGATATTTTCGGTGACACTAGTGACACCATGGTCCAATTCGAGTTAAATCGCAGAAAGTTTATGCAATGTTTCACAATATTACCCACTAACATTAAATCCTCATGGAAGGAAGTCTCTGAATGAGAGGAGAAGAACAAAGATTTAGCCTTTGAGGAATTCAGCTGGTTCCCGAATTTGCTATTCTTTTGATTGATCACGATGGAACATGAGATTAACAGCAACACTACTCAATCTTCAGTTTCTGATCTATTTGATGGAGACTTGATTAAGTACCTAAGTTTAATTATTAATTATTAATTAACGAAATCACAATAGTCTAAAATACCTACCTATGTTACTAATAAGTTGTAATTTGGTGCAATTAAGAATTTTCGAAGAGAAAAAAACGCCATCCGACTAATTTGAATAACATCCGTTCTGGAACAATAGGACTGTAGATTGTTTAAGATGAAGCTACTCTTTCTAGAACCTAAATATGGGTTCCAAAATACAAAATAATATTTTGTACATGATATTATCATGTTTGCAAGGTTTTTCCAGTTAGCGTCGTTGGTTTAAAGAAAACTTTCACACCTTGATACGATCAAAACTTATAGCTGATTGCAAAGCTGTTAGTCTGTTGGTAATGTTTAGTAAAATGAGAACCGTTATCAGCGAACTGATAGGAATATAATCGTTGCGAACGATATTTGCGAACCGAACGGCGATGGAAACCTTATGATATCGTTGTGATGAGGACGTCGTTATCATTCCCCGGGAATAAGGCGGGAAGGGAAGTTTCAACTGGGTTCGGCCCTTATCTCTCCGGAATTCGGTTGATTTATTGGTGAGGCAGCCCCACAGCGCCCTTTTGCCTCCTAGCGTCGAACACCGTATGAACTCTAATCAGAGGAAAAGGAAGAGGAAGGTATAATTTTGAGGGAGCGAAACGGTTGAGGCGAGGAAGCAAAACAAACGACAACGCGGCGGCATGTTGTACTTAATACTGCTGGGTGTTTGATTCAGATAAGCATGTCCAGGACTCGGTAGGTAGAATTCGGTAGGTATGAAGGTAGGTAGGATTTGGTAGAAGATAAGAAGCGAAGTGGACCCTTAATCCCTCAACACAATCGGTAGGCAGTGAGTGCGTGTGAGTGCGCGTATGTGAAAACCCGCGCAGATAATTGGATGTTTCTATCAGGTCCTTCAGTGACCAAGCCAATCCAGGAAGCCGATTCTTCCCCACCAGACATCTCGCTCAGGACTTTTCTGGGTTGATTCTCCAGTACCTCAACAGCGTGCGACGTGCGCAATTAATAATCATCGGAGCTCCAAAATAATTATAATCGCGGATAGTGAGTCGACCACGAGGAGAATCGTTCCCGATTTACACGATTTACACCTACACGGAAATAGGTCGCTCTACTCACCTATTCTGTATGCGATCCCGCGATCACGATCTACCGGGATCTCACTGATAATTTCCGATCAATTTTGTGCCATCCCATTGTCGCAGCCACATTGGGAAATCCACTGCCGCCTCCGACTCTCCGCCGCCTTCACCACTCTGCCGTCGCCTCATCGTCTGTCCTGCCGCCTCCACTTGTTACGGAACATTTCGCCAGGGTATCAAACCTCAAAGAAGGTCAGATCTGTACAATTTTTATACCTATAACATCTTACTACCTACCTAAAAGTTGTACCCTCACGCATATCAAAGGAGCTCCTCATAGGTAGGCAACTAAAAGCTTGTGCCATCGTCATACAATCCAATCGCATTCTTGAATAAAATTATTAGTTCAATAACATGCTTGTTTTCTCGTTTTCAATTCTTTTCACCCAAAATCCTGCCAGTTAGGGAATTGTGTTGCGTTTCCTAACCAAAGCATGACATAAATATCCTAAAAAGAGTATTACGACATTGAACATCAGCACTGCTGCATGTAGTACAGTACTTTAGAAAAAATTCCCACCAAAGGAATGAGATCCAGTTGAGATACGTGACTTCCAGGACTCAAGTGGTGACACCACGAAGTGCACCTGCCGAGATTCACTAGCTTGAGTGACCCCGCAGCACCTCACTAGGGATGGGTATCGATACTCGACATTTCAAAATATCGATACTTTCGTACCGATACTCGATATTTTAGTATCAATATGCTGTATCCGATATTTTTGGATATCGATACTTTGGATCCGATATTTCTGAATATCGATACTGTTCTCGCGGAAAATTCAACATAATGGCTAAAACATGAAGGAGATAGGGAGGCTTTTGGGTCATTACTCTTTGGTTGCACAAATAACGTTTATATCATGGAAAAAATCACTCTGCTTGGACTCTTAATAGTAAAACATATTGTTTAGTAATGCATGCATTCCAGGGGACGTCCCATTGGATAAGCATTAGATCAGTTAACCAGTTGGTAAGCGATAAAACTGTTTCACTCGATGTAATTTGGTTTATTACTTTAGGCAAGAAATAGTGACCCCCCCCCCCTCACCATTATCTACCAAAACATTTCTAGCGGCATGGGAGCCTAGAATCTGAAGAGCATTTTAAAATCCATGACCTACGATACCCAACATGCGAATTCGAGTTCACCCCCCCCCCCCCCCCCCCTAACCACCACCAATGGTGCCAGTCTGGCACCAAAGGGGGAATACGTCGTAACATTGCACTTTCATCTATTAGTTTTAGTAGGCGGTCCGTCGAGGTTCACATCCGTATTCAAGGTGAAACACAAAAAAAAAGCACGAAATATGCGGTTTATGGTGTCCTGGCACCATGGTGGCACCACTATTATTTCCTTGGTGCTACAGAGAATAATTCATGAAAACCCGGAGGTACAATGAGAATTTTTCCTCAATTTCAAAGCTTGGGTACAATTAGTAAGCAGTAAAGGAACCGAAATTTTGAAAAATCGGATATTTTGTGAATATTATCCCCCTACTACACCCCCCCCTTGCGAATTTTGGTACTCGGGTGAAATTATGTACAACTCGGAAGTTATTTGAGTCAAACAAAAAAAGAAACTCACTAATCGGTTGGAAATTGAGGCCTGGGCAAATTTTACAGGATTATGCCCGCAAACGCACGTTTTTTAAGCATTAACCCCCCCTTTCCCCCCCTTAAAAGGCAAAATTCGAAATTCCGGCGCCATAGTGCACAACTAGATAGTTTTCCGCGTCGAACAAAAAAGAACCACAAAAATCGGTTGAGAACTAAGGCCTGGGCAGAGTACACAAGATTATGCCCAAAAATGCACGTTTTTTGAGCATTAACCCCCCCTTTCCCCCCCTTAAAAGGCAAAATTCGAAATTCCGGCGACGTAGTGCACAACTAGATAGTTTTCCGCGTCGAACAAAAAAAGAACCAGGAAAATCGGTTGAGAACTAAGGCCTGGGCAGACGACACAAGATTTTGTCACACACACACACACATACACACATACACACACACACACACACAGACATACACCTATGGTTTTTTTCGCGGATTTGGATTCAGAATGGTCTAAAACGGATTACTGTGTGGTTATTTTTTTTTTCTGTTGAGTGTTGTCCAACTTCACCCCAGATCGATCTTATAAGGACGCCCAAGTCTTACTGTGGGACGTCCTAAAAATGAATAAAAGTTGTTGAAAAAATTATTTTTCTTCAGAAAATCGTATGATATTGATAGTTTGTGACACTAAAGTATTGATACTCATAAAAACGGAGTTGAGTTGAACGTTGTCTATTTCCACGAAAACAATGAGTTACAAGTTAAATCGATTTCGACGGTTAGGTAATCATCAGTAACACACATAATAACACAATAACTCATCGCGAGTGATTTTATTCGTATCGATACTCGATATTTTAAAATATCGATACTCATGCCCTACGATACTTGGGATATCGATACTCGGATACGATACAGTATCGATACAAAATATCGATACTTTTATAACGATACCCATCCCTACACCTCACCCGCATCAAATCCGCTACTCTTCATTTCTACAATAAATTGTCGATCGAGATCGGAACAAATATTGAATTAAAAATAAAATATTGATTAATTAATCATTATTTTGTACAACGATTTAAAGAAAAAAGCTTGACTCGCCCAACTTGATGTTTGGGCAGAGTTTACAAGAATACGCACGTTTTTCTTCACGTTTACTTGAAAGACAAAATTCAAAATTCCGGCGACGTAGTGCACAACTAGATAGATTTCCGCTTCGAATAAAAAAAAAACAAGAAAATCGGTTGAAAACTAAGGTCTGGGCAGAGTACACAAGATGTTGTCACACACATAAACCTATACATACACACACAGACATTCACCAATGGTTTTTTTCCGCGGATTTGGATTCAGAATGGTCTAAAACAGATTAGTATGCGGTTATTTTTTTCTGTGGGGTGTAGTAACTTTACCTCAGATATATCTGTTGCAATATATATATTGCATAAGGACGCCCAAGTCTTACTGTGGGACGTCCTAAAAAAAAACCTGGAAGGTAAGTACCTGTACTTTTCATCATACCACCTGGATATTATTTAAACAGTGTAATCGTTACTTCGCTCAAGTACCTGTCTGTGACTTCCTGGAGACGTGTTATCTCATCGATTGCACAAACGTTTCAATTCCAGTGAACTGATAACTTTTAAGACCGACTGTCTTATAATAACTGCCGCCTAAACTGTGATAAATAAAATTTGAATAAGTAAACACAACTCAGATTGAAGAAAATTTGAACTTATACTCTAATGTCTATATCATGATTTTACTAAAAGAAAAAAGTCTGCCAACTGGGCGTGGCACATAGCTTCCTCGCAACCATAACCCGATGGTATATATGACCCGATGCATAGTAGTTAATCTCGAAACATCAATCTCTAAGTACGTTCCACTACCCTCATAGGGGACCATCTACACTGTAATCTGAACAATCCTGAGAAATTTCGTAGAAATCGGATGGAAAATGTAGAAGTTATGGCCGTTACAAGGAATTCACGTTTGCGCACCTACTATTAGTATGGGGGGGGGGGGGATGATTTTCATAGGGGACCATCTACTCGCCAATCTGAACAATCCTAGGAAATGTCATCAATTTTCATCGGATGAAAAAGTAAGTGTTATGGATTTTACAAGGATTTTAAGTTTGCGCATGCGCAGAGGATACTGCCAATTTAAGGCCTTGATTCTCATAGGCGACTATCTACAACCTAATCCGCACAATCCCTGAAAATTTCATCGAAATCGGACAATCACTTCCTATACTTCTGTCCGTTACAAGGATTTCATGACAGACAGACAGACACGGAACCAAAATTGTTCAGAAAGATCTGAAACGTAAACGCGAGTGGAAATTTCGATTTTGGAGAACTTTTTTTTCATCCTTGAAAAATGAAAACAAAGCCTCCGCTACCTTGGTAGACTCGGAAGCAATAATATTACCTCTACGAGTACATTATATCGTATGTGCTCTACTCGTAGGTATACAGATGATCTATCGAATTAAAATCGCTTACCAAACAGCAACAACAACGATTTTGACCCTTACCTGCAACAAAGAATCAATAAATTGATTATCAAATAGAATACCTAATTTATTGGATGTAAGAATGTTCAATGGAGGGTGAACTTGATTTTTTTTTAATTTTTAATCGAAAGTGGACCTCATCCTAACAATGTTGACACCAGCCGTTCTCTTTTTGGATTAGTAGATCTTTTTCTATGATTTTTCAAAGTTTCGAATGTTTATGACGTCATGCACCCCTCCCACCTGGGCGGGTCCCCTCAGCCCACTGTGACGTCATGAACAGTCGAAACTTTGAAAAATCATAGAAAGAGGTCTTCTCACGCTAGCAGGTTGCGGTTGGTGTCAAAATTCTCAGAATGATATCTAGTTTAGAAATAAAAGACAATTTTGTGCTCCTGAATCAAAAGTTCACTCGCATTTGGCGTTTCAGACCGTGCTGATGTATTTTGATTCAGTGTGAATCTGCTTATCAATCTGCTGGTGGGGAAGTTACATACTGCCTACCTAACTATGCGGATGGTTTCAAATTGAAAAACAAGATCAAACAATTTTTCCCAATTATGTTGAACTTTTTTTTTTGTATTGTGGCTGTATTCCTGATGTAATATTGATGAATTTGATGAAATAGATAGATAAATATTTCTTTTCTTGGCTTCATTTTTACTATAAGAAAAACGCATAAAGGGATGCGATGTACTCAAATTTCCTATCCGATATTAGGCTGGCCCGTGTTGTAGGGTAGGAAATTGCGCAAAATTGCTCCCTCTGGGTAAATAGATTGATAAATACAATAAATACACATATTTTGATACATTAATTGATAAAAACACACCAAAGTTATGATACATAAATAAGCCATTACCATAAATTTTTGTTTTTTACCATTACTCGAATGAATTGATGATGAGCAATCATTCCGGGATTACTTAATTCCTAACAACCCTCAAATTGAGTGATGTCGGTCATTCGGATAAGTAGGTAATTGTGAGTATCAAGTAGTAAGATCGAGACCATCACGAATGTCAAGTAAGACTCTGCTCCAACTTCCCAGCTAGGTTGGTTGGTTGGTTGACGTTTCCAGTCTCTAACTAGATAAGTAAATTGCATTGTTGTTACCCAACTCCAACGATGCATGATTGGAGTTTTCCAAACTTCTTGACAAAAGTGTGAGTTATCCACGAAAAATACACGAGGGAAGAAAAATTGAATTCCGAGTCCGTCATTTCACGTAATCAGCTGCGGAAGTTCGTGTCTGTAGACAGCACGCACGCTAGGGTGTCGGTAAAGACTGGGGAGAGAATGTGGATGGCAGGGCGATGATTTTCCCTTATTAATTCAAAGTTATGCCCTTCGACCTTGCCCAGGGTAGCTCGTGTAGGAATCTAAAAGGGTCTACCTCCGCCACGTCAACTCTGTTAGGCTCAGGTAATTAGAAGTTGATTGTGCTCAGCACACTTCACCGAAGGACGTCACGTTATTACGAGCTTCGAGAGGAAACGCCGAATTTAGAGGTAGTTTGACCAGAACAATTTTGAATTTTTGAATTTGACTGCAAAATTATTTATTTCACATAAATTTTTTAATTCCATCTTTTTATCGAGGCTTATGGATTGGAATCCAATGATAGTAGAAACTGATGAAGAAGATTCCCTGATAAAGCAGTTTTCAATTTCCTGTCTAACTCCTGATAACTTATCCCAAATTTTGTAGAAAAAATCAAATTATCAACCACTTGTTCTAGAAGAACTGCATCCATTATAATTTTTCCCAGCTTTAAATTTGTAAAATATTGATAAAAGAACAAAAATAGAAAATAATTTATTGGAAATATTTTGATTAAATAAGTAAAATATTTATAAATATATTTGAATAAAACATTTGTCAAATATTGTTGGGTAAATGTAGTTGAATTTGTTGGATGTTGTAAAATATGTCTAAATTGTTATCAAGTCGCTTTCAATATTGTTCGTGTTCCATCAGGAATGTTTCTCTAAAAATATTTCTAATAAGTAGTTCAGGAATGAATAACGAATGATGAAACGGAAAATATTAAAGTACGTGAATGCCATAATACAACAGTCCAGTAACATCCAATAACCTGTAGCTCCGGTTTTAACGAGTCAACATTATTAAAGGTTTGATGGGCATTTCAGTCAAACGGCCATCTCTAATAATTCTAAGCCCTTTATTTGTACTTGGCAGAGTAGAACACAGTGTTGTTAATATGCTTGTATTGATTCAAGAACATTCAAATTAGAACTGCGGGGAATTCTGGGTTTGTTGGTGTTACGTTACGATGTAACTACCATCAAGTGACCTCCACACGTGTTTTATGGTGGAGTTCCATTCCAATACCATCATCAGTCTAGGGAAGTCCAGTCACCTGTCTCGTCGAAGTTGTCGATTTAGCAAGTCAAGAACTTTGTACTTGATAGTCGTCACCTCATTCTGAGACGCTGGCTTGCTAAAACCACAACTACGACAGGACCGATGACCAGACGTCTCTGAACTGATAATGGCTGGTCATGGAGACTAATATGACCAGCTTTTAATAGCATAGTACCATTATTTGTTTTTGCCTGATGTTACCAACCCAGTGAACTAGCTCACTCATTTATTGTTTCCTGTTGTGCTTGATTCTGAAAAAATCTAATATATTTTTATACAAAAATATAAAATATAGTATATTATACTAATTTATTGCTCTTTTTAACCTCAATCGGCTTCTCGAATTTATATCGATTCATGTCCATGGTTACTGCAAATTTTAGGTACTTAACTACGGTATCATATAAAAATACAAGAAGAATAAGAATGAAAATGATCTAGGAACCGCACTTTGGAGGTTCCATCACTAGCGGTTTCTTGTAGTTTTCGTGGTTCTCTCTGGAATATAAGTTTATGATAAAATATGAACTTTCCCGGCCCTGCGTAAATCAGTGACCTAGCACTTGGAAGCGCTAGTGTTTGGGACCTTCGGCGGGTGATTTCTAGATCCAGTCAGATGAATGCATCGACATAGTTTGATTGTTTATGAAAACATGTTGAGAACAGTTCATTCCATAATTACTCTTCAGCTATTTTTTCTGCTGTTATTTGTCAGTTCGTGTGAATCTGGAGCTGGTCGAACCACCGTATTTCCGATATTTAACCCAGTTTATATCCAAAGACAAGAAAATGAGGTCGAGGAGTATCGTGAATCCCTACGTCCCAGAAACTGGAGTGCAACGACAAACCCAGCCCATGGAGAAGGTCTTCTGTATGCAGGGAAGCGAGAGTTCAACTGGATTGTGATTGTCGAAATGTTAGATGAGGATCCCGAAAAATGGTCAATAGGTAATTTGGTCACTTTCCGTCATGTACTCACGACATGTGCTTCTGTCATTAAATGGGACAACGATAAAATTGACTCCCCGATTCATGTTCTAAACGGAGTTCGGATAGGATACGGAACTCCTCGTTTGAACGGAAATTTCAAACCAGTAAAGAAGATAGATTTTGGAGAAGTTCGATGGATTCCTAATTACAGCGGAGCTAGCGGTATTCATGTGAGTAGTACAATCGTTTTACATGAAAAGTGCAGGCCGTACATTCTTCTATACAACTGGGCTTTGATAGAGCTGTCTATAGGAATCCGCCCTCAAACTCCTCTAATCGGATACATGCCCGTACTCAAACTTGATCGGCCAACATTGCAAGGAAAAGGCAGAAGAGACTTGTCTCAGATAATGAATCATCAAACGCCTTGCTATATTGCATCGTACGGTAAACCATACTACAATATTAAGGGCCCTATTGACAATATAATAGAAGACTTCAAAGTCAAGTACAGGGTATATTACATGAAAAAGCAAAAATGTTTAGACATTCTAAGTGATGTAGTTAGAACGAAAGATTTTGACGGAAGATATTTAGTATTATCATTTTATGCTGATCTAGATAATAGTAAGCTGTGGTGCTTTATGCCAAGAAAAAAAGTTGGTTCTATCTGCGACCATGACCGAGGAGCTCCTCTAGTTTGCAATGGCGTCGTATACGGTCTAGTAGCCCGTGGTGTCAAACTCAAAAAATGCAACAATTTGGTTCAATTCCCTGTGGTAGTTTCGCAAGTGACGGAGTACGTGGACCAGTTGTACTATCTGTTTGAAACCGAAGGTTTGACTCTCTATGAGGAACATTCGAGCAGTCCACGATTTTATTTAGTGCACAAGTTCATTGTAGCGGTCATTTTAATCAATTTCATGAAGTACATTCCCGGAATAAAATGTTGATTCCCTGGTTCATTTTGATTCAATAGATGAATGTAAATATTTAAACGAGAACGAACTCAGGTCCATCTCAAATGTTTGAAGAAACCTCAATCCAATGAAAATACAGGAACATTCAGCTAATCAAAATGAGAGAACCTCCTGAATCCTATAGCGGAAATCCATTTCCCTAATCATCCCCATACAAACGTCCTTCTTTATCTTTCTATGTCACAATGTGCTGAGCTAATGATGACGTTACATCTTCCTGATTGGATGAGCCCCAGCTAATTGGAATCAGAAAATTATGACTTATGTCTGGATCACATTTGAGAATGCAGATGATCAAAAATGATTCCGCTCAGCCAATCAGAACAATCCTGCATTACAATTGACTGAGTTTCAGCAAAGGCGAGTCCTTCATTTTCATCGGCTGAGACTAGGTCATTTGGCCAATCAATGATTTCGCGTTCCATTGGTTGAGAGCCAGAGATCAGTTGATCCCGCATTTTAATCAGGATGGAGGCCAGCCTATCACAACGATTATGTATAGTTCATGTATTTGCTTCGGCGGTACATATACTCGTACTAAAATTGGAAGCTACAGAGAAGATTAGCAAGGCCCCTGCGCAAGGATGACACGCAAAATCGTGAAGCGTTCCAATTTGTAACCGGATGGCTACAATACACTATCCTAGCCTTGGCCGTCCACAAGACATAGATGGTTCTCCTGACTACGAAAAGAGTAAATAGATGTTTACCAATGAGTGTAGGAGACCACACGATTGAGACAACCCTATCTGTGCGTTACCTGGAGGTAATGTTCGACTTCAGGCTCTGCTTCTGGGAACATATTGGCAGAGCTTCTGACAAAGCAGCAAAAGTAGCAGGAAACCTGAGTAAGTTGACGGCAAATGTAGGAGGCCCCTCGCCAGCCAAACTGAGACAATCATGCTCTATGGGGTCGAAATGTTGGCTGATTCCTTGCAATTCGCGAAATGTAGGGCGAAAATGGAGGCTGTACGACGCGGCGCACTTAGGGTGTGTAACGCGTTCCAAACTGTCTCTGACCCCGCTGCATAGGTTGTGTCTGAAGTCATTCCGATTCACCTGATGGCAGCTGAGCGCAGACGCATACACCAAGGAAAGGCCAAGGGCACATCCAAGACGTCAAGAGGAAAGACAGGGAGAAAACATACCTGGGCAACTGAGACCCGCGGAAGATGGACTGCTAGACTGATAATAGACACAACGAAATGGCGAAAAAAAACATGGGGATGTAGATTATTATCTGACCCAATTCCTTACTGGACACGGGTATTTCCGCGCGTTCCTGACCAAAATCAGGAAATTGGGCAATCCCACATACAGGTACTGTGGAGCAGGGAACAATGATGTGCACTACACGTGTTTTACCTGCGTCAAATGGAGCACTCTTTGAGGGAAAATGATTGCACACCTTGGTTCATTGACACCTGACACAGTAATAACCAAGATGTTGGAGGACACAGAGAACTGGGACACAGTGGCCAGCTTTGTAATCACTGTCCTAAAGATTAAAGAAGTATGTCGTGCCTCCAAAATATTTTAAACTTGTAGAATTATCAAATACACGCGGAAAATGTAGGTGGGACCCCGACAGGTACTCACACCCAACACCTGGCGTCAGCCAGATGCTACCCCTTTTCCACTTTTCGAATTCCTACCGAAAATCCGGTACTTGGAAGAGGAGAAGGGGTCTAAATAAATACCCTGTCGGAGCCCAACAGGGTCATTCTACATACCAAATCTCAAACCTACAACTTCTCTCCTAACAACCACCTTCTACTCCCAGGTCACCACTTGTTAAGAACTTTATCAGGTCAAAACTATCAAATCACTTTTCACTACTAGAGACCTGGTTTACCAAAAACCTATTAAAAGAATATTCAAGCCAGTTCACCAGAGACCGAAAAAGATTTGCTTTCACAACTGGTTGAAATTAGACCAGCATCAAAATTCACTAAACTTAACTTCACCATCTGGTTGAAATTAGACCAGCAACAATTTTTACTAATTTCAGGAGTCTGGTTTCTGAACAGACCAGGTAATTCCAATAAAATACTAAAAGATAAAAATTTAACGTTCATTCAAAAATGCATCAGTTTGCAATCAGATTGTAGGTTTGAGTTTAAAAATTACATCAAATTAGATCGAGAGTGGGAAGGGGAGTAGAAGAAGAAAATTAGATGAGGCCCATGATAGGGCAGTGCATAAGGCTACCCCGAAGTAATGATGGAAAGTAGTTCTGAAGTGGTATGCAAAGAAGAAAATTTCTTCTATATTTAATATAGGAGTGAGGTGCAGTCAAACACTGTCATAGGGTGCGTCCCCCCCCCCCCTTCGCTCGTGATGAGTTCCCCCACTTCCAACGGGGGGAAAAAATCACAATGATCATGGGTTATCATTGGTAAAAGCTCAGACAATCAGGTCATACTTTTGAAAATGAGGCTTAGCCGTAAGGTTTCATGATTTCCTTCTCACCTACATGAAAATTATATTAAACAATCCCCAAAGAATTCGGTGATTCATGAACAGTACCTACTCAAAAATGATTATGGTAACTCATTGATCGGAAAAAATAAATAGGTTGATGATTAAGTTATTTAATGATGAACGCATTAAATTCAATAAAAATTGCAGTAACAACAAGAAACGTGTTCGAAATTAGTCGAAGGCTGTTTGAAACTTCAATATAAGGAATTAAACCTCCAGTGCTAAACAGATAATTCAATTCTTGAACATAATCAACAACTTGTGCTACCAATACAGGGTATTGAACCAAAGTATTACATTTTTGGAATGTAACACCACGTGTTACGATGCCGTACACGAAGCCGTTGCAAACTAGAGGAGCTCCTCGGTCATGATCGCAGACCGATCCAACTTTTTTTCTTGGCATAAAGCACCAGAGTTTTTCTCCAATATTATCATCTAAGAATACACCTGAATATTCACCAGCAAAATGACCTGTCGAAAGGATTTCTTGAAGTAGAAGAAGACAATCATCGTGAGCAACGTAATAAACTCTGAACTTGATTTTGAAGTTTTCAATGATGTTGTCTTCCGGTCCAGCAAAGTTGTAGTAAGGTTTGCCGTATGATGCTATGTAACAAGGTGTGCGGTGTTGAATAATAGAAGTCAAATCTAGACCTTCTTTCTGTCCTATTCTTTTGGGTTCTGATTCCAGTATGGGCATATATCCAATAAGTGGAGTTAGCGGACGAATGCCTATGGACATTTCTATCAGTGCAAAGTCGTATAGTGGATGACGTGGGCCACATTGCTTATGAAGTACAATTGAGCGACTAACGCGAATACCACCTGCTCCACTGAAGTTGGGAATAAACTCTCCATATTCATCAAGCGCTGGCTTATAGCTTCCTTTAAGATAAGGAGTGCCAAAGTCAATAAAAACCGTATGTTCAACACTTATAACAGAACCGATTTCCGGGGCCTCCTTCTGCCACAGGCTGATGGCCTGGCAAGTCGTGAGAACATGACGGTAGCTGATGAGATTTCCTATTGACCACTTTTCGTGGTCATTATCAATCAATTCGACTGTCACCACCCAGTTGAACTCCATTTTCCCGGCGAATAAAAGGCCTTGTTGGTATGAGGCGTTCAAGACTTGATACCAATTCCAGGGTCGGTATCCTCTACCAGAGCGAGGAGGCTCCGGGTCTGTATCCGTTCTCTTGATGGAATCTGGCATGAAATCTGGAAATGCTGTAGTCCTTTCAGCCATTACCGGATATGGTCTAATGCTGGAACATAGCAGTACACTTATGAGTATGAAGGCAGTTGAAGGAAGGATTCTGATCATTTTCGTATGAAACAAACTTACGCATTTGGTAGAATTAAGCAATACCAAGTTTGATTTTTAATTGTATCAGGTAACTACGCAATATACCTCTTCTCCTTATTCTTATTCTTTCTTCAACTTCGCAAATCCATTAAAATGCTCGTTTTGCCTGCCTGAACAATGCTTGAAGCATCTTATCATGATCGATAACAAAACGATGCAATAACAGAAACTGAGGAGTTTCTCCAAGACAGAATACAGAAAATTACAATGAATAAAATTAATCTAACAATATAGATATCTATGTCTGTTTTATCGTTCTTTACATACAGTACCTAGGGAATTCTTTCAGTCCTGACAGCAGTTAGAAAAGTAGGTATCTGACTATTTCTTGGTCGAATCTACTCTGGGTCCTCTTCTTAGTAAAAGACAGACCATTGGTTTTATGTTTGTAAAGTTCAATTCACATTCAACTTTAGATAGCTGCAAACAACTGTCCTATCACCTATATACTCCAGCTCATCTTGATTCATAGCAATCCCCGTCTACCCGTATCCTCGTTTAGTTTATGTTTGAATCTCCACTGTGATGGATGTTCTTGTTTGTCAGATTCCTACTCGAACTATCACGTATTTTTTATTTATCCTTTACAGGTATGTTGTTTTTTCTTTCAATTATTTTATTATTTGGGTTCACACTTACCGTATCCTGTAATCATAAATATCCCTGTATAAATCACATTCTAAAAATAAATACTTCTTTACAGATGCAATCATTGTGAATATATCCCGAGTACGAAACTTAAATATTTATTGTTAGCAACAGTTTCGCTAGCTAAACTTGCCAGTATCCTCAGGACGAGTTCGGCCCCCAGAGTTCGACCAAGGAATAAATTAATACCTCACGTTTCTACAAAGTTCAACAGTATCTGACCATCCATCCAGTAGATATGTGTAGGACTGGAGGCTTCAGAATACTCGGAGGTTAGAAAGTTTTTTAACTGTTCGGTACCGATTGCCATCAAATGACTCAACCAATAACCATTGGGTACAAATATAGTACGCCTTTGCACTTCCAAAAGGGACTGACTATTTTATTGTGAGCAACAGTCGTACAGGTACATCAATTGCAAAGAAGGTATTTCGTGCATTTGAAATTTGATTTGATGACCTACTTGTGATAGTTCAAATACAATCGAGATTACTCTCCAAGCAGCTACACGAGTGACGGTTCTATGAAGTGTATTGTTCCTTGGGACGGAGATACGATCATTCGACCACCGATTCGGAAGATATTGATTTCAGAGGCCTCTATCGACCCAGAGGCGAGTTCAGGTGCCGTTAGAGAATCGCTATTCAGCCGGTAATGAGTCCTCCAGTGAGGAATGGCTATGAATGGGAGGACGAGCCTATACAAATAGCCCCTTCCACTGGCCTCCCTGTGGAACGCACGCATCCGGATCATTCACAAGGTGTCGAGCTATTCTCAGCCACAGCTTCATCCGTCTGTGCTGAAGAAACGTCCAGTTTTAAAATTATTGTGTGTCATAAAAATAGTGCATCCGAAGGTCAATGCTGACTCAAAAATAAATAAATTAATTTAAAAAGCACAAAAGGCATGGTGTCTGCATTATGCCAAAGGAACCTTTTTCTGCCTGCATCCAGTTGGGGATTTTAATGGATGGGGAATATTTATCCTTCAGTGTGCTTTATCGTTCAAGCAGCTGATCAAAATTCTACGCCTTTTTTGAACGAATATTCAACAAACCTACTTGGAGAAATTTTACGTTCAGCGAACCAATTGAAAACTTGGTTCTGGAACCTGCAACAGATCTTCCTGCGAAACCTGAAAACCCGAAACTCAATGCAAACCTATGAATGGAACCTACAAAAAAAAAACATATTTTTGGGGACTATCGAGGTTGAGCCTAACTTTTTGAGAAAGGTTCAAAACCGTCCAGTTACTTGGAACTAAGAAACCAGCAAGAGACTATATAAATAGAACGAAGAACTGACAAACTGTCGTACTCTCTCGACGGCCCGAAGATTATGACCTTACGAAAGCGCTCGCCTCCTGTACTCGACTTGCTGGTTACGACGGGTTCTCCAATACGGTACGTTGATAATAATAATTATTATAATAATATAATATAATAATATAATATAATAATACAATAATAATATAATAATAATATAATATAAATAATAATATAATAATAAAAATAATATAATTATTATATTCTTATAACTAGCGGAACAAACCCCTTACATTTAATACCAGGAGTTATGAAAATTTGAAATAATTATGTAAGGTCGAAAACACGAAAACAATTCGAAGTGAAAAATAAGGCATTTTGAGTGGGTTAAGAAAAAATTGCTATGAGATATTTTTTGTATGAAATACCTAGTACAATCCAACCCCAAAGTTATGTCCATCTTAACCCCCCGTCACTAACACTGGGGTCCGAGTCCCTGTGAGTACGCCATTTCGCTGGTGTAACAAGAAATAGCGCCTATACTTAGGTGGGCCGCAAGGTACCTTCCCTTCCAGTCCCGCTGAACCTCCAGAGAAGGAAGGAACCTCCATCTCAGGTTAGTAGTTGGTGTTATCCTCATACTATAGTCTGGTAAAGCATGGAAGGGCTCTTTCAGACCCTTTGTTAGTTTGCATGTTCATAATTTTTCTAGCCCAAACTCCTTAGTTAGTAGTAGTGTTGTAAAAAATCTGATTGAATTGTTTGTTCTTCTGTTGCCCCGAAGAACTCTCTTAATTGGAGCAGAAGCAATCAGAAAAGAACTGGAGCCGCAGAACACTGTCAAAGACTGAATTTTCTCTTCATTGATGTGTTTTTTACTTTCAATTGAAATTTATTGTCTGTTCCGAATTATTTTTTGAGAATGTTTTGTTTAGTTTAATGTTTGAATGGTTGCCTATCCTACAGATAATGTCATTATAAACGACATGATCGTTTATTATCGCCAGATAACACACTAGGATGTTAAAATATAATGTACTTAAAAAAACTAATAGTCATATAAATCATAAAAATGTAAGAAGAAACCAAAATGGAGCTGAAAGTCTGTTAAGTGTGTATCTTTTAAGTGTTTTATTAAAACATTTGTTCAGTTATGAGACTCATCATTTTGGTTTATTATTTTCAATAATGAACCTTTGGAATCGACCAAGAAAAAAAAATTTTTAACACCCCTCAAAATTTGATGGTTTACGTTTCAAGGTACGTAGAATCCAAAAATCGAATAAAAATTTGGCCGTCCGTCCGCCGTACGCGGCACTTTTGCCACTTAGCATTGACCGATTTTGATGAAATTTGGTATGTAGGCTCCATTTGGGGTCTAGTTGTGCCCCGAAGCTTTTGGTTGATGTAGGTCACTTCTAAGGGTTCCAAAATCAATTTTGAAATGTTGAAAACGCCCTAACTCAAAAAATTTCGATATAAAGGTATTGTTTTTCCTTCAATTTAAGATTCTATAGAATTTTTTGAGACCATGCGGAGCTCTGTAGGACAAACCGTTCGCTCCCTACGAAAATTTAAGGATTTATATTGAAAAAAAAAAAAAAAAAAAAAAAACCCTCGTGTATATAAATCAAAACACGAGTGTGAATCGCAAAAGAGGCCTAATCTCCGTTCAAATTAGAGCTGACCGAAATGCGATCAATGGTTGGTAATTTTCATTTTTTTTTAATTTTTTATTTTATTTTATTTTTTATTTATTTTTTTTTTCTTCATATTGGATGGTTGGTGATTTTGTAGACGAGTGATCTATATAGAAAAATAATAAACCATTGTGTAATAATTTGCAGCGTTTTTTAAATCCTTTAACCCAAAATAGTATTTGTTCATTGGACCCCATGTTAGTACCAATGTTCGGGTGATACATGTTAGTGACGGAGGGTTAAGTGTAGACACCTTGTATAATTATTATTTCCAAATTTATGAAATAAATCTGATCGACTAGCTGCCGTTTTTCGCTAAGGAAAAAAAATGAATCTAAAAGGAAAATCTTTATGTCCAAATCAGTTGAGTTCACGTCTATGGGAAAGTCCAAAGTTCAGAACAACTCGGAAAATCTCAAGTTTGGCTCAACTCGAGGATTCGGTTCAAACCAGGAATTTTCTATTACAAGCAACAACCCGACCGAATGTACACACCAACTTCGCCAAAAACTTTCAAAAGCAACTCTCACCCCACCGTTATCTTCTCAAATAACACGAAATTCGGTTGTTGCTCGCACTCCGTCTGTATAATTCATCTTCACTGTGAAGCGAACCCTCAAGGTCGTGGGGGTGCCTCTCAGATATTTAGAAGGGGCATTGCCCCCCTTCTCCTCGAAACTTACCCTCTCATTGTGTTTCCGGTCCAACTTTTCCTTACCAGAATAGCAAAGGGAGGTAATTGCCTTTGCATAATAGCTATTTGAGCTCTCCAGCCTTTATAATCTGGGTATACCGCCCAGCGCCACTTTATGGGTTTAATTCATCGGGTAAGCTCCCGAAAATTCGTACGTGCGTGGCCACAGAAGCTATTTAGAAAGTTGTGGAGCTGAGCACTGAATTCATATGAGTTGGTGAATTCTTGTTGGAGGTTCGGAGTTGGTTTTTAGCGAATTTTCAAGGAAAATGAAGCTATTGCAATGGCCTCAAAAATTCCATTCCATAATATCGTTATTGATGATACCCTGTGTGCAGCTAAAACCGATGATCCTGAGAGGTGTAGTACGGCATCTCACTAAGATAGAACCGAATGGGCGACATTGTTCTTCAATAAAGTCAACATTTTTGCCCCCTGACTCATCTAGTAGGCTCCAGGATATTTGGGTTATTCACATCTTCACTACCCCAAATACTAGCAATCTGCATGCCTAGCACGTTGCATCCAAATCCATCAAGTATCACTTTGCGAATGCTATTTTATTTTCCGTACTCATTCAATCCTTGTTCCAAAACTCTTTGCCTTTTCCAGCGGCAGTATAACTTATTTCGTCAAAAACCATTACTTACCGCCTGTAGTTCCAATTCGGCTTCTTCCAATTAATTTTCTCAAAAATACAAAATGTCTCCCACATTCCACCTAATCAAAATTTGATTCATGGAATTTCAAAGTGTCAAGTTGTTACAGAAAGGTGCCGATCGTCGTTCCAGGAGTTGTGACACCTACAACCGTCCCAATTATCATCTTCGGGAGGTGGTCTGCGGTGGCACACGTGTCAAGTGTTGGGCGGACCAGGTGGTCCATCATTAGCCGAGAGAAACCGATATCAATCACCCTGAACCCGTGCTTGTACAGACAGACCCCCTTCCGAGCCCGTTGATCGATGGAACATTTTGTACTATCAATGTGAAAAAAAAAGAAAAGAAGAAAATCGAAAAAAGAAAATAATATAAACGTGAATCTATTGGTAATAGGGTGCGACGCGCCGAGGGCGTATAAACTTGGTGGTTAGGCAGGTTGAATGTAAACATTCAAGGATCACAATGAATCTGGTTCTAAGGTTCATCAATCAAACGATCGTCTATTTGTCAACTTCTCTTTGCTTTGAACGTTTATGAACTCGATTAATGAAGGAATCGATCTTGAATGAAACATATAAAAAAAAATGAATGTGAATCGCCTTTTAAAATTCGAAATCATAAACTCAATTTTAAATGTTTGCATACGAGTCTGCAACACATTGAGACATTTTCATGTCAACCACTACACAACAAGGTAGTGAAGTAAGGTTGTTATTCATGTACCCAAGCATCAAAGTTTTCGTGACGATTTTTCAGTTTATGTGCCAAAGCAAAGACATGAAAATGTCAAAACAACAAGTCGTCGAAGCACGTGTTTGACAATGTTTTCTTAGACTTTGGATACGTCTTTTGTCAGGGAGGTCTCCCTCATCACTTGCTTTTAATATCAAACCTTTTTTATTTAATAAATAAAACACTTGGTTCTTATTGAAGGTTGAGGGCTCAATAGGGTGTGCGCATGGGTCGGAAGGACTATTTATTGTTATTTTTAATCTAAACTAGACCTCATTGTGAGAATTTTGACACCAACCGAGACCTTCTAGCGTGAGAAGACCTTTTCCAATGATTTTTCCCAGACGGGAGAGGCGCGTGACGTCATAAACATTCGAAACTTTGAAAATCATAGAAAAAGATCTACTCTTCCAAAAAGAGAATGGCTATTTTCAAAATAGTCCTATTGTGTCCTATATACCAGTATATAAATACTTTTTAGATTTTTGGACAATTTTCCATTTTTTGAAAGTGCATCGGTATCAGAAATTTTGTGCTGAATCCGAATATACCATACATTTCTATGATTGTGTCCCAATAGAGTGAACTAAGGGCGCATTTTCTCACCGCTGCTCTTTTCAGGAGGTAAAATTACATTCAAACATTCTACAATGCCTTGATAACACATTGTTTATATATATAATCAAATTCTGTAAGTTTTTTTCGGGTTGTTTAATCATGGTCAAACGGATAGACAGTACAAATAAGTAAAAAGCTGGAAAGTTGTGACTCCCTTGGAGAAGACCGCAATTGTCGTCGAAAGTTGTTCATAATTGTCCAATTAATGGTAAGGACTATCTAGATAGATTACTTAACACCATCTCCATTTTTCTACTCAGAGCTGTTCAAACATTTTCAATCTCAAATATCTGAATCACTTGAAAATCTCACAAAGACGCAAAAACAAAAAAAAAAAAGATTGATAGACTGGTTATTATGTGATTTATTAGCTGGAAGTTATACATTTAAAAATAAATAATCCCACAATAAGGAACAGATTCAAATGAACTTGATACGAATTTGACGCCTCCTTATAAGTGAGCAGAGATCCGGTATCGAACTGATAATACAACTCTTCCACGTATTCAGCAACTTCCCCAATTAATACTGGGATCGGGATCAAAGAATCACATCTCCTAAATGTGACACCACGAACTACAACACCGTACACGTAGCCGTTGCAAACGAGAGGCGCTCCTCGATCATGATCGCAGATCGCTCCAACTCTTTTCCTTGGCCAAAAGCACCACAACCTTAATCTAGTTTTAGCTTTATCTAATAGTACAGCAGTACCTTCACCTCTGAAATGACCCGAGTGGATAAACTCTTGAATCCAAGAAAGACAAGTCTTAAGGGAAATATGGTAAACTCTGAACTTGATTTTGAAGTTTTCTATAATGTTGTCCTGCGCTCCTTGGAAGTTGTAGAATGGTCTGCCATACGAGACTACATGACAAGGTGTATGATGATTGTATATTTCAGTCATATTTGGACCCAAATAGTCCCCCGGTTTATTCTCTATTCTTAGTACGGGCATGTATCCAAGTATAGGAGTCACCGGAGGGATGACTTTTTGCAGCTCAATCAGGGCGAAGTCGTTCAGTAGACCGAAGAGCTCACAATCCTTGTTCAGTATAATGGTACGGCTGGTGCGTGTGCCACCTGCTCCCTCGTAGTTGGGGAGCCACTCATCTTCCCTTTCATTATGTGTATTTATTCTGGCATCGTAATTTCCTCTAAGATAAGGAGTACCATACACAACTTGAACTGAAGGTAAGACAACCATAGTTGGTGAGACTTTCGATTTTTCCGTTTTCCACGTAATGACAGCCTGACAACTCGTAAGTACGTGCTGGGAAGTGACAAGATTTCCTATCGACCATTTTTCTGGGTCTTGATCAGGCACTTCCACAGTCACTACCCAATTGAACTCCATCAACCCAGCATACAGAAGGCCTTGTTGTAAACTGTAAGCCCTTACGTGCCCCCAATAGCGTTGCGTATAGAAGTTGCGAATAGGCTCTGGGTCCGTATCCTTCCTCGTTATATTGTCAGGCTTGAAAATCGGAAATGCTGTAGTCCTATCAGCCATTGATTGACGCAGGATCATACTCACCTGAAGTAAGAAGTAAAACAATGAGTGAGAAAGCATCTGAACTCTGTTGAATGTTTCTTCAAGGTAACCAGAAACTCGCGAGAAACTGGAATTCTATTCTTTGCACAACAAACTGGTAGGAAATCTGTAAGTGACTAGAGGTCAGTTTATTTATTTTCATTCACGGTAACCATGTATCTTTGTAACCGTGTGTAACGGTTGAAACGAGATGGCTTTCACTGGTGCTGCAGAACTGTGCTGTGGCTGTTCCATCTCTGGTTTGGATGAAATTGTATTGAAACCACATTTAAATTCATGTTTTCAATAATGAACCTTAGGAATCAACCGAAGAAAATAATTATAACCCCTCACACATCAAATCTTTCAAGGCGCGTAAGTAGAATCCAAAAACCTAATAATATTAGGTTTATTTACTTACCACATATTATGTGGTAAGTACTTTGCGCAGTTACCATGGACCGATTTTGATGAAATTTGGTATATGGGCTCCATTTGAGGTCTAGTTGTGCCCTGAAGGTTCACATTCAAGAGCACCGAAATTTTTTACTGGTTTGAGCGGGTGGCGATCAAATAAGTTAAAACTATTCATTTCTTTTTGAGACTTCAAAATTCAATATCATCAATTTGTTTGGATAAATGGTTATTTTGGCGTTCTGAGTTTCCAGCCAATGGACTTCGAAATGTAGGATCACATTGAATGAGACCGTTGATTTTACCAACCGGAAAATCATCTATATCCCTACTTTCCTCAACAACGTTACAATTCCCAATGCAAATGAAGCTAAATACGTGGGCATGACGTTAGATTCCAAGATCAGGTGGGAGACACATGCCAAAGAGAAGAGGACTGAGCTCGCATTGAAATTTAGAAAGATGTACTGGCTGATCGGCCGACGTTCAACCATGACCACTGTTAACAAGCTGCTTCTGTACAATAAAGTACTCAAGCCAGTTTGGATGTATGGAGTGCAGTTATGGGGCTGCACAGCTCCAACTTATGAACAGATCATCCAACGTTTCCAGGATTCTGTACTACGAGGTATCACTGATCTGCCATGGTACTTCCGAAATGATCCTTTCCACCACCAACTTCAAGTGGACAGTGTTGATGAAGTGAATAAAAATCGAGCAACGGCTCATCTTGCCAGACTGAAAGATCACGTGAATGAGGAAGCCGTAAAGCTCCTAGATGTGCAAGATCTAACTCGACGTCTTAAGCGTCTAAAACCGCATGAACTTGTGATAACTCTGGAGAGACACGACATGAAGTTATGTACCTATCTCAGGTCGTGGAAAATGTATTGCAGTGATATAAGTCAGATTTATATCGTGAACGAGTCTACTCGGTGCAAAAAAAGCTTTATATAGAAAAAATTTGAGTTATCACATACCATCATGAAGATCAAGGTAAATTAGTATAGAAAGGTAGCTAAAAAAATTGAAAAAGACGAATATTAATAAATTTATTGGGTCTCGGGGAAATGTGATTTTTATTATTTAATAGACATTAACCCAAATAAAACGGATCCCATGAAAAGATATACGGGCAAGTGAACACGAGAGCAGAGTGAAAACTCTCTATAAGGGTGTAATCCTCCTCTATCGAACTGATAATACAGCTCTTCAACGTACTCATAGACTCCCGAAACTATTACAGGGAAAGGATTCAGAGTGTCACATCTGTTGAATTTTACTCCACGAACTACAATTCCATACACAACGCCGTTGCAAACGAGGGGAGCCCCACGATCGTGGTCGCAGATCGCTCCAACTTTTTTTCTCGGCCAGAAGCACCACAGTTTGTCTTGAAACTCCTCATCAAATAACAGGGCAGAATATTCGCCGGTGAAATGACCTGATTTGAAGATCTCTTGAAGCCAAGATACACAAGTTCTGTGTTCAACATAGTAAACTCTGAACTTTATTTTGAAGTTTTCTACAATGTTGTACTCTGCTCCTTTGAAGTTGTAGTACGGTTTTCCATACGAGGCTATGTAACAAGGTGTGTGGTGTTGTTTGATTGAAGTCATATTTGGACCATATTTTTCCCCTATTTTCGGCGGCTCTATTTCCAGTACGGGCATATAGCCGACTAGAGGAGTTAGAGGACGTATCCCTTCGAACAGTTCGATCAGAGCAAAGTCGTAGAGAAGGTAAAGAGGCGTGCAGTTCTGGTGCAGCACAATGGAGCGTCCTAAGCGTACACCAGATGCTCCATCGTGATTGTTATCTCCGCTGAGATGCGGAGTGCCATAGCTAATCTTAACCGCATTCTCGACCGTACGAAGAACCTTGCTTCCCAACTTGTTCTCCTCTAAATGAATTAAAGGTTGACAAGAAGTGAGTACATGTCAGTAGGTGACGAGATTCCCTATTGCCCAAAATTCTGGGTCACCATTCACCAATTCAACACTCACTATCCAATTGAATTCTACCTTCCCGGCGTAAAGAAGACCTTGTTGTAAGCCAGCAGGCCTCGCATGGTGCCAATAACGGGGTCGGAAGAAAGGTTCTGCTGGCTCCGGGTCGGTATCTTCCCTAGTTATTTCATCAGGCCGGAAAAACGGGATAGCAGTAGTCCTCTCTGCCGTTGTCTGATGTATACTTCCACCCATGACACAAAAAAACAAAGTAATAACGTCTAAGGTAGATGAAGAATCAACTATGATCATTTCAAATTGACTACTCGCACAAAAAAATATGGAGTTGGAAAAATATTAATCACCAGACACAATATTAAATCTTTACTGGCTCTAACTCCTGATAAACCCTACCAGTTTATTATTGTCTATGGCAACTATGTATGGAGCAGTATAATATACTGCAATAATATATAATATTATTGGAAGGATGTCGAAAAATCAGAAGCTCGTGTAATCTTCAGAGCATCTCATAAGTATCTAAACAAGATCTTCCGCAGATGAAATCCAAGAGTGACGACCACGCCAGGTGATTCGAGATTCAGGCATATCTGCAAGAGTACTTTGTGGTGCTTCCAACCGCTTATTGGTCGTGACTGTTTGAGTTGTGGCCTTTCCAGCGACGAAATTTCCTATTTCACACTATATCACCTAACAATTGGTCCTGCGTCGGGAAGTAGGAGCGTCCTCGATTAAAAAGTACTCCAAAACACCAAGTAAAAAGTAAGACATTACGGTACTACATTGCCAATTAGTTGCTCCTGAAATTTTTTTGATTTATTTTTTTATTAAAAAGAAATAACCTGGGCGTATTTAACCAACGATGGTCAATAGTCAGTAATACATATGGTGTTGACAGTGGACCTAATCATTAATGGGGTTCGGTAGTCATAGGGTAAAAATAACCTTTTTCGTGACCCATTATCTAGACAACGGTAAGTTCGATCTGCACGATTTTTTTTTTTTTTTTTTTTTCATGTTGTTCAGCTACTCAAGGACAACAATTAAGCATATTGCTTTCCAAAAATATCTTTAAACTTTTTTTGTACAGCTATTTTAGATAACCCTTTTTTTGAGTCAAACAAAAATAATTTTTCTCGGCTTCCAAGTATTTTGTTTACAAAAAGCATATGCTAATGTGTAGAACTATTATTCTTTCATAACACAAAAAAAAGAATCATCTCGATATCATGCTGTAGGCCTGCTACTTGTGGCGATTGTGTCGATGGACCACAGAGGTAGCGTCCCGGCTTACTCGTGGTGATTGTGACGATTGTGGCGACACACCAGTTGTAAGCGGGATTTGCGTTCGACAGGGTTAAGGTTTCGTTTCGCGGCGTAGTTGGTAGCAGCACGAGGTTGTGACGCCACGTGCCGATCCCAAGTTCACCGGATGACACAAAACCCAACGTGGCGAGCTCAGGTGGGGAGGGGAAGACAAACAAATATCGAAACAATAGTTAATTTTACAAGGGTAGCGTGTGGTATTTACCTGTGACGAGGCGGTGAAGCGGCCAGTCGAATTCCTCGGGATGATGCAATCTGAAATGTTAGCCTTAAGGGCGTCCTACTGAGAAAATGGCGTCCGCAAAATGCGACGCTGCCGAAGGGGCCTACGAAGGCGTCTGAGGGACGCTTCGGAAAAGATGGCGGAGTGTGACGCGTCACCAAGCTCCGGTTTTTCACACTGAGGAACCAGGTAAAATGAGAAAAGATATTCAAATACAGATTTACAACAATAAAAGGTAAATTTATTAAATGTGCAAATGGTTTTCTGACTAGGCACACCGAAGGGGTGTGTCGAAAAGAAGCCTGACGGGCGCAACAACACAAGTAAGCATGGCACAAGATTCAATGTTCAATAGGATAGATTTTCAGATAATGTTTCAAATATACAAAATAATAACTCCAATTTGACTTTATGTTTCAGGTTTCCAGAGTATATCAGTTCAACGTTCCAGGTTTTCAACAAAGGTGAGTATGGTAAGTATAGGTTAACTTTGTGTTTCAGGTACGAATTTAGCATTAAATTACAACTCTCAAATTTACGGCTTTTGTCCAATTGTTTCAGAATTACTTCTACGCACTGTCCTAACTGCATTGGCCAATGGTTAGAAGGTAAGTTATAGTTTTCACTCACACGTGTCAGGGCCCTGAGGTATCCTTCCAGGTGTGATGTGGCGGTTGTGGTGGTTGTGGCGACGGATGTCCAGGGAATCCAAGTATTCTTCCTCCAGATCAATTCGGCGCGATACGGCAATTTTCGATGGTCAGGGATCTTACGAAAAAAGCGTGTGAAAGTATTTACGGGGGCGGTTGACTCTAGCAGTTTTAAGTTCACGGGCAGCAGGGCTCTCAATGACTTGTACTGAATATCAAGGGGGGTCCTGCCTGTGGAGGGGGCTGCTCGTTGGTTTTGTTCCGGATGGTCCCCCTCCGCTCCCTCGACGGACGAGCGCCTGCCAGGTGGAGACTTCTGATTGGCTCCCCCCGCCGAGGGAGGGACGCTCTGGCTGGAGACGGCGTCTTCATGTTGAGGGGGGGGGGTGACGTCACCTTCCGAGCTGACCACGGATCCGAATCTGACAATCATCGCCGCGGGTGGCTATGACAAATTCGGATCGGAAGGGAGTTAACGAATTAACCCAGTCTCTTCACTGGAAATGTTCCCCAGTGAGTGGAGACTCACATCCCCCTTCCCTCCGGGAGCCAGCGTTGTCAAAGACGACGCTGGGTATTCCCAGAGGAGCCAAGGGACGCGCCTTCCTTATGGCCAGCTCGTAGGCGTGGCGACGACACCCGCGACAGTTGGCTGGGTCGCGTTGTGCCCGATGGTCCTCGGGGCACTCCGGCAGTGGTCGTCCCTGGCGATGGAAGTTCTTTAGACGTTGCCAGAACTCCTTACACCCTGGGCACCGGAAGACGAAGAGCTGTGGTACCTTCTTGGTGCAGACAGGGCATTGACGCTTTTTGCTGATCCGTAGCACGATCCTTGGGTGGGCCGGAGGTGGTATTGTCTTGGCCGGTGCTGCCTCGTCTTCGCTGGAGGTTGTGGGAGAGCGCCCGGGTGTCGGTGGCACGTCCCGGGTGGGTGACTCTTCGTAGGAACTGACTCTCCCACGCGCGCGCCGGGGTGGTCGAGGCGTCGTTGGCGGCGAGTGGAGTGGTGTCAAGGCCACGTACGGGTTTGGTGCTGGGCTTCTGACCTCGACGGCCTGAGGCACTGGTGACGGGGCGGGGGACGAAGCTGGAGGCGGAGCCGGGGAGCGAGCCAACTTCTCCTCAGCCTCCGCAGACCTCGCCGCAGGTGCCTCTGCAGATAGCTGGTTGATTGCCTCAGGTGTGGCGGTCTTCGCCGCAGGTGGCTCCACCACCACCTGTGCGTTGGCTGCCTTGGACTCCGCCACGGCTGCGTCCCGTTGCTGGATCAGTTGTTGTCGATCCAGCAGCCACTTGGCTTGGCGGTCCAACAACGCATCCCGCTCCTGCACGATCCTCTGGTAGATGGGAACCCACCTGTGTATCTGGAGGATCGTGAGGAGCGCCGAATTCCCTGACGTGTGGCGGCTGGTTGGGGTGTCGCCACACATTGTGAATCGCACGAAGTTGGAGAGCGTTTCCAGTACGTCGTAAGGGTCGGTCGGGTGGCGCGGGCGTGTTCACGTGTCCCGGCGACTGGTCTCGAAGGCTGGCGATAAATCTTTCGGTCCGCCTCCTCATGAGTTCCACCATGGGGTCCGGTGACTGGGGACCCCCGTCTACTATCCACTCATCTAGCGGTTCTTGTGCCATCCTACAACAAACAAATAAACGCCCTACTGTAACATCCTGCCTAGGAAAAGTGACTCAGGAATTGATCTCAGGGTACTTCACACAAATTATTCTGGCCTTGTTAGGAAGGTGGCAGAAGTAACGGTTCGGCTTGGTCTGAAGGACCTAAGTGAAGTTTGTTGGTCTGAAGGACCCAATTGAAATTGGTTGGTCTGAAGGACCCAAGCTGAATTTGTTGGTCTGAAGGACCATGTGTCAAGGTCGTGGTCAGTCCTTCCTAGTAGTCAGTCAGTTTGTCTTTCGGCCTAAGTGGAGTTGCTTATAATTTACGGAAGGGTCACGCTGGCGGAACGAATATGGAGTGGTTCCGGTTGGCGCCTCTCCTCTGAGTCGTTTCGGAGGTAGACCTTCAGGTGTCGACGGCTCTTCGGCTTTGCGTACTACTGGTTCCTGGTGAGGGCTGTTGCTGTGGCGATCGTGTTTGCTGTGGCGATCGTTTTCGCTGTGGCGATCGTGTTCGCCGTGGCGATCGTGTTCGCTGTGGCGATCGTGTTCGCTGTGGCGATCGTGTTCGCTGTGGCGAGCGTCCTCGGGATGGTTGACCGGGCGTTGTGAGTTTCCCGCTGGATTCTCGGCTGAGTTTCCCGAAGGGTAGCTGACGCTTTTATCTTCTTCACTGGTCGAGGAGCGATCTGAGTGTCGATCCGCGTCCTCGAGGTGAGTCGGTTGTGGCGAAGCAGTCCCCTGGTTCGACTGTTCCGAAAACGGTGTAGTGGGAGCGTTCTCGTGAGATCCGGTCGGCACATCGCCACATTCCATCATGGTCGGTTTTGGAGGCGGCCATCGTAGCTCCTCATCCGAGTCTTCCATCATTTCTTCCTGTATCCCCGTTTCCGTTTCGTGAATGTTCCTTATTGTGTCTATTTCCGGAGTTTGATGGGATTTGGTATGGTCCAGGAACGTATCGTCCGGTACACCCAGCACAAAGGCCGGTTTGAGGCGGTTAATGTGTACTACCCTGACGTTTTATGTCGGGTGAGTCCCTGATTTCGTAAGTAACATTCGAGTGTGTTTCTTTAGCACCGTCCACGGTCCACTCCATGGACTCCAGAATTTTTTCACGACACCTGGGGGCGGCTGCATGTCTTTTAGGTACACCATATCCCCTGCCTCAAAGAGCGCAGAGAGCGGCGGGCGTTGATGGCTTCCGTCCGTTTCTTCCAGGCTTCGTGTAGGCACTGTGTCGTGGCGTCACGGGCCATTCGGAGATTCTTCAACAAGGAGGACTCAGGTAAGGGTGTTCGAAGTCCTTGAAAGGTGTCGTTCGGAAGGCGTATTTCCCTCCCAAAGGTAAGAAAATTTGGGGTAAATCCAGTACTCTTATGGGGGCTGGATCGGTACGCTGCGAGTGCTACGGGCAACATGGTTTCCCAGTCCTTAGTTTTCTTGGTAATTTTCGCCAAAATGTTGGTCAAGGTTCGGTGGAAACGCTCGCACAACCCCATTTCCTTCCGGGTGGTACGCGGTCGTGAAGATCTGCCGTATGCCCCATTGGGCACAAAGTTCGCGTGTCGATCCGGCGGTGAAGGCGGTTCCACGGTCCGAAACAAGTCTCTCGGGTACACCGTGTCTCGGTATAAATTCCTTCGCTAAAAACTTGCGCGACAGTAGAGGCGGTACAATTGGTAGTAACGTATGCTTCAGCATACTTGGTAAAATGGTCTATTACGGTAAGGAGGTATTTGGATTTTCCATTCGTCACGATGGGCCCCACGAAATCGATACCGACGATGTGTCCGGGTCTCTCGGGGAGGAGCGGCTTCTGAATCGGACTTTTCAGATTCGTCGGGGTGTTGCGACGTAAACACGTTTCACAACGTTGTACCTGCTCTTTGACGTCTCTCGATAGTCCGGGCCAGTTTTCCTAGTCGCCTCACCACCTTTTCCGTTACGTCGGCTCCGGGGTGTCCTGCCCACTCATTCTTATGGCATCTGTCAATCAACCATTCACGACGTGAACTAGGGATGAGGGGTACCCATTCGTGTCTACCATCGTGTCGCACTCTCATTTCCCACACTCCGTTAGCTTTTCGCAATCCTTCTTTACCGCGGCTCAAAACCATCGTTGGACCCAATCATCGAGATCCTGTGCCGCGATCATTAGTTCGCGCGGGAAATCGAGATTTACAACGGCTATGTCCATTCGACTCAATCCGTCCGC